>JASPKZ010000446.1:2092500-2637500 GCA_030220185.1 Diploptera punctata
TTCGCCTAGACCGGGACTCGAACCCGGGACCTTTGGCTTTCCGGGCCAAGTGCTCTACCAACTGAGCTACCGAGGCGAGTTACGATCTAGACGCAAATTTTTCTCTTATGTACGTTGTAATTCCCTCGCGCCAAATGCTTGAAACCATAGCTTCTATCTTTGCAACTGGCGGCTTCTTAGTTAAGAAGACATTTATCAGGAATTTAACACTACTTTATAAAGCCAGTAGGGCTTCTATTGACGATTTTATTATTAATTTAACACTTCTCATAGAAGGATAAATTATATTTGAAGAGAAAAATTAATAATAAAATCGTCAATAGAAGCCCTACTGGCTATAAAGTAGTGTTAAATTCCCAATAAATGTCTTCTTAACTAAGAAGCCGCCATTTGCAAAGATAGAAGCTATGGTTTCAAGCATTTGGCACGAGGGAATTACAACGTACATAAGAGAAAAATTTGCGTCTAGATCGTAACTCGCCTCGGTAGCTCAGTTGGTAGAGCACTTGGCCCAGAAAGCCAAGGGTCCCGGGTTCGAGTCCCGGTCTAGGCGAAAACTTTTCTCTTCAAATATAATTTATCCTTCTATGAGAAGTGTTAAATTAATAATAAAATCACCAACTCAATTGATTATTATATTTTGGTTGTATTAACCTTTTTGAGTATATTTTAGGCAAAACAAAATCCTCAAGGTTAGTACAAGATTTAAAATTATCATGGATACTCAAGCAGGAGACGAAAAATGAAATGAATGGAAATGAAGAAACATCTAAGAGAATATTTTCTTGAAAGAAGGGTGTATTATGTGAAGACCTGGTAAGTTAACAATGATTTTCTAATACCATTCTACACCTACAAAATGTTGTTATAAATGTAAATACACAGTCTCAGATGATTAGAGGGTACAAATAGGAACTCATCTTCATGATTAACCAAACAAAAAACTGCAAATAATGCAAACTGATTTTTTCAAAATAAAGTTTTACACTAGATGCCATACTTTGTTTTTTTTTTATAAATTTCCCTATATTTTGGGACTATCCTCGTTTTCAGGTCTCAATACCCTCTTTCTGAGCAGTGGATATCTGGTCATCCTAAGAGCATTCTCAGGAAAAACTTCAAGGTGCAAGAACATATTTCCTGCTTTCCTATTTGCATTTCGACTGCCAAATAAGGTGAAGTTAAGC
This sequence comes from Diploptera punctata, assembly GCA_030220185.1. Lineage (NCBI taxonomy): Eukaryota > Metazoa > Arthropoda > Insecta > Blattodea > Blaberidae > Diploptera > Diploptera punctata. The sequence continues at coordinate 2,093,688 of JASPKZ010000446.1, forward strand.
CCTAAATTGAAAATATATACTTTGGACTATCTTACAATGATAAGACTAGACAATTTTGAAAATGATGAAGAGGGATGTTTTAAATTTAGAAAACAAGGGGCTTCTTTAATAGGTCTATATAATAAATTAATGAATGAATCATTTTTATATCTAACCTCATAGTTTATATTTTCTTAAACATGGGAACTGCAGTTTTCAAGAGGAAACACCCCTCCCATTTTCAACCAACGTTATGACTAGAGACCGGATGTTAGGGAAAATGCCTACAGTTATTTATTATAGATATTGTAAAAGTGACTTCATATAAGTTCATACCGACGACCCTAAAGTTGTTTTCCATGAAGTTAATTTTACCTATAAATGCCTATTTCAGCTTACTATGCCTATAAATGCCTATTTGCCATTTTTTCTCGAAATTAACTTAGTGTTTCACTGAAATTAATTGAAATGGACTAACTTCATGACACATATCATTGCATAGAAACCCGAAGTGACTGGAAATATTATTTTTGATGTTGGTAAGACTGAATTCAGTCTGTAGTCCTCGTTGACAGACAGTTACTTCAATGACAAACTGGTGCGACAAGTGTATGTGGCTTTTTTAAATCTTTAGAACATTTGTTTCACGATGCCTAAAGAATGGACAACAGTAAACTGTAAGTCAAAGTGACCAATTTGCTAAAGAATCTGGTGCAGAAATATTCTCAAGTGACAGTTCAGTAGGCCTATTGTTTTGCAAAGTCTGTAAAATTTCAGTGAATTGCACGATGGAGTGTCAAGTTTCGCAGCACGTACACACTGCAAAACATACATATGCTCTTTGTGGCAAAACTAGTTCCAAAAGCATCTTTGTACGCTATTGATAGCATATGTTTCTTTCTGTATGTAAGGCTGTAAAAATGTATGTTGTAGTCCATTTTTTGTAAGAGCCTATTTTGAATTTTTAGTGCCTATATTAATGATTTTTAGTGCCTTTCTGCCTGCCTATTTTGAATTTTTTAAGTGCCTAACATCCGGACTCTAGTTATGACTATTAAATTAAAACTATCTCTTTTAACAAGGGAGGAGGAAGAGATAAAACTACTTACCCTCTTAGAGGGCAAAAGAGTCAAAATGTTCACAGAAAACCATGAACTTTAATAAGGGCCTGCACTGTATGTTAATGGAAGGTAGTCTATGTCTTTAGATATAATTTTACTTCTCTTTCTAACAATGTTTTGTTCACCAGCAAGGGAAAGTATTTTCTTGGTAGAGAAAAGGTATGTGAGAAAGGTATGTGACTTCACTATACATTGGCAACATTGTGGTGACTCCTTCCTTTGTGCAAACTTTCTTCAAGTAACAAAAATACTTAGGAAAATATATGTGAACAGGGACATAAACTATCAACTCTACCAGTTAAAGTCTCCTGGTCCTCATGATGAAACATCAATTAATGGTTTGACTTTTTTTGACTTGATTTCATCATTGCTACAAATTGTCATATTATTAATATTAAAATTATTAATATTAATTATTTCAAATGTTGTTATTAGCAGAAGAGGCAACCCTCTCCTTACGGCAAAATATAAGGACCCATCTCCGGGGTAACAAGGAGAAAGTCCTCAACGGTCTGAGAAGAGTGGAAGAGGCAACCCTCCCACTAGGACTGATATAATGGGAGGTTATGATGATGAACCTTAAGAAGGCAGCCCCTTCAATCGTCTCACCCTGCGAGGTGCCAGTAACACCTTCAGGGGACAATCTACATTACTAAATGTTCTCATGAAAGCAACCGGACTGACCATACGAAGCACAGAAGGAGAAATGTTGGACGCCCACACAGAAGATGGTCTGAACAATTTTAACAATTCTAGCTTTCATGAAACCGGAACGACCAACAGGCTTAATCCCTGGATGATGATGATGACGATTAATAGTAAACTAATAACTTGGCTTAAATGTTTGTGTTGTCTTGAAGATGGCCCAGGTATTGATCTTATCACTCATCTAGAGAGGTCCTCCATGTCCTTGTGAGGTCAAAAAAAGTATATGTGATCCAGAGTTTAAAATTCTCTCCTAACATTTAGTCAGATGGCATGGGGCATATAAAGAGTGCAGGTTAAGTTAAGAAAAATAAAGAATACAGGGTGGACGCTCGAATGGACCTAATTTCAATTGCTTGTTACTGGCAAACGGTTGAAGATAGAAACTTAAAACAACGTTCATAGTACAGAAAAACTCACCAAGTTTCGAATCCTGTCGGTAGATGGCACAAAGATACGTTTCTCGTTCTTAGATTTAATTGTTTGTGAAAATGGCGACTCCGCAGATGAAAGCGCAAGCTGTTTTGTGGTATGCGGAGTTTAAATCAATCATTAGAGTTCAAAGGGAGTTCCGGCGTGTGTTTAACCGTGATGCTCCAACTGCTAGAAGCATAAAGAAGTGGCGTGATACATTATTAGCTACAGGATCTGTGTTGAAGAAGCATGGTGGTGGTCGCAGAGCATCCGATGAAATGGTAGCAAATGTTCAAGCCGCATTTGAGCGAAGCCCCCGGAAGTCATTAAGAAGAGCTTCGCGGGAACTTCAAATACCAAAATCGACATTACAACGGATTGTCCACAAACGCCTCAAACTGCACGCATATAAAGTGCAGTTAGTGCAACGTCTGGAGCCGAATGACATGCCGAAACGAGTGGAATTCGCCAATACGATGCTGGACCGTCTCGGCGCTGATCCTGACTTCATGACCAAGATTTTCTTCTCGGACGAAGCCACTTTCCATTTGTCAGGCAAGGTAAACCGGCATAATGTGCGGATCTGGGGATCGGAGAATCCTCACGCTATTCAAGAGCATGTTCGTGATAGTCCGAAGATGAATGTTTGGTGCAGTTTGTCACATAATAAGGTCATTGGACCGTTTTTCTTCGCCGAGAAAAACTGTTCGTGGTACCACATATCTTGACATGCTGGAGCAGTTCTTCTTTCCACAAATTGAACAACTGCAGCCTAACATCGTTTTCCAGCAAGATGGTGCTCCTCCCCACTGGTCCAATGAAGTTCGTACGACTTTGGACAACATTTTCCCTGGCCGTTGGATTGGTAGGGGAGGACCAATCGCGTGGCCCCCGAGATCTCCCGATTTAACACCACTGGATTTCTTTCTCTGGGGCTATGTCAAAGATAAAGTTTACACCACCCCAGTCAAAGACCTTCGTGATCTTCGTGAGCCCATCATAGAGGCTATTGAGAACATTCCAGAAGACATACTCCAACGTACTTGGCAAGAAATTGTTCATCGCTTTGATATCGTCACAGTGACTGCTGGGGCTCATATAGAGATGTGGTGATCTGGATATCAAAACTTGGTGAGTTTTTCTGTAATATGAACGTTGTTTTAAGTTTCTATCTTCAACCGTTTGCCAGTAACAAGCAATTGAAATTAGGTCCATTCGAGCGGTCCACCCTGTATATTGAAGTAGAAAGTTGAAGAATTTAGTTCTCATTATGCATCAATAATTTTCTCAAAAAAGAAAAAGACATGGTGCTATTATAAAGATATGTTTTTGTAAGCAATTTAATGTGTGTATTTGCAGACTTTGCTGTTATGTCAGTATTAATACATAAACTGCTGTTTCTCCAGCTGCTGCTGATAAAATGTGATTTATATAGAAGTGAATGTGCATTAGGAGATCCAGACACTTATACTGTAAAGATTGATAACAATGGAAGACTTAAGTATAATGGAGAGTATCCTGAAGACCCTGACATTGAAGATTACGAAACATCGCACAGAGAAGCAATATGTGTCAATGATGTGTTGGATGACTTGCTATACAGCTGCAGCTGTACTTTTGTTAAAGGTAACTCCAACCCATTTCAGTGAATTCCGAAGGATTGAGGTTGTTCTCATGAAAATATACTTGATCCTACTTAGTATCAATACTAATAAAATTCATTGTTAACACATTGGTGACCAACAGCAGTGCGTTCCACCCACTGCTGCTAGACCGGACATTTCTGTCAGTGAGGTGGACTTTTAAATTTTAAACGGCGCTAGCACAGTGTGGTTTTTACATCAATATATTTACAGTCAATTACAATAATACATAAGTAATTATTTATTATTGTTCTCACCAGACCTTCTAGTAGAAATTGAGGGTTGGAAACATTCTCCTTTATGTAAAGGCACAGTGCAAAAGGATCATATGTAGCGAGTTTCTTTTCTTGTGTTCACTGCAAAAACGGCAAGTTTTGGAGGATTATTTTTTCTTTCCAGTCACAAATGGTGTTAATTTATGTGTCTTTATGTCTCCTGACAGCCTATCTGGTGGGTCTTGACCTGGTGTCCTAGAAGTGGTTTCCTTTTCTCTCTGTCATCTGTTCCTAATTTCACGACTGCCAAACAAGAGCCTGTTTCAAGCAAAAAAGTCTGTTTGACATTTTGTTGTTAGGGTTTTGAAATGTATAGACCCAAAAAGCATTAAAGGGTGCACAATTCAGAAGTCACAATACAACTTCTTTCACTGGTTTTTCTAAGGATAGAGTAATATGTTAGGTACTGGTCACCCCTGTCTACACCCTTCACATACTTGTTACATTGGAGTATTCAATAGGGCATTTTAACAACTTTACCCCTCCCACTCTCTTGTTGCCTGATGTAATGTGCTAACCATTCTTACGTCTCTCTTATCTTCCCATGTTTGAAGCAAAACTCCTCCCTTACTTTCTGCTGATTTGAGTTTATTTCCACAAATTATTTTTGAAGCCCCCTGTTAATCCTTATTGCTTCGCAAACTTTCGTCTTTCTTTCGAGCAAATTTTCAGCTGTAGCCACACTATTATAATAATTATCCTGATAGACATTATGCCACAGATATAAATTCGGCTTCCAGAAAGCAAAATAGTGTTTCTTCTAATTTTCCCCACTGCAACATATATTTACAGGTTACATACGTATCCCATAATCGCCTAACACCCGGCACTAAAATTCCATATTTCACCAGCCGTCTGTCTTAAAACTGTAAACAACTTTTTCTGTAAATATGGAAATTTCATAAAAGAGAAGACAGGAGCACAAAAATAACTAAAATTTATTTCACAATGAGAATAAAACAAAATTGCATGCCTCCATCAAAAGCAAACAGGCAGGGAAACCATACAAAATGTAAAAACAGAAATCTCCGTGACCGGTCGTCTAGCGCTGGACATTTAAACATGGAGATCTTCGTGGCCCGTCACCAATGTGTTGAAACCGTTGAGGTGGAGAATCATAAAATAAAATAAAATAAAATAATTTTTCATTTTTTAGTTCGGTTTTCTAATAAAGCGTGTTGTTTTAGTTTTTTAAAACTATTATTTATTATATATTAAGATTTAGAATGTGTCAAAAATATATAGGCCCCTACATTAAAGTAATGTAATAAAATGTCTGGTGTTTCTGTGCATTACTTGAGCATTGTTGATCCGCCAGTGAAACTTGTATTAAATAATCAATTGAGTTGGTGTTTACTTGATGAAATGTCTATTAATTAAATAAAAATAAAACTTGGTTTTATTTGATTTTCATATAAAGACATAAAATATAAAGAAATATGTCATAATGTCATACATAGGTCCACTTTCAGTCCCGCGCCGTAGCCGAGCGGTTAAGGTAGGAAGCCTTGGTGCAGAGCTACGGGACTTGCACTGGTTCGAGTCTCCATGGGGGAAGAAATTTTCTCATGGTATTTCGGCCAGTATGGGACCGGTGCCCACCCAGCATCGTGAGGCAATTGGGTAGCTACAATAAGTAGCGGCTCCAGGTTGAGGAACCAGCTATAACGGCTGGGGGACTCGACATGCTAACCACATGTCACCCCTACACTGGCTGTTGATCATCTACCTCTGTGATTGACACATGTGGATGTGAAGGGCCAGCAGCCGGCTGGTAAAAGGGCAACCGCTGAAAAGTGGAAAGACCCTCAATCAATCGGAGGTCCACTTTCAAATAAAATATCTAAACACTTTAAAAACTTGAACATTAATGTGGCATTTAAAACTAATAAAACTTTACAAAATATAATTAAAACAATAAAACAAAAATAAAAATTATCATGTCTATATAAATTGAAGTGTGTCACATGTGACAATGTCTATAATAGGACAAACTGGTAGACCTTTTATCTCTCGGATAAAGGAACACATGAGGGCATATAACAGAAATTTAGAATATTCAAAATATGCTAACCACCTATTCCAACTTAATCACTGTTTTGATCCAAATTTTGAAATTTTACATGTTTGTGATAAGGGTAAGAAGTTGGACCTTTTGGAGGCTGTAGAAATAGATAAATTGAAAAGTAGTAATAAACTGTTAAATTCTCAACTTGATTTGAATGAATCACCTTTGTTAAATTAAAAAATTTAAATAAATTATTGTTGTATTGTTGCTTAGATCAGTTGATATGTACTATAATAACACAATTTATAATTTGTTAACATGTCTGAAGAAGGTATAGTGTACCGAAACAGCTGTCATTGAATTATATCCTAATAAATATGAAAATCAAATAAAACTAAGTTTTATATTAAATTAATGTTGGGAAGTAAACATTATGAGGTATAATCATTCAAATTCATCAGAGAACATTTTGTTTAAATGACTCACCTCATAGGATTCATGCTTCCATGATACCGCAGTTTCAAACACAATCGTGTTCATCTTCAGCCATAACTCCGACTGACCAAACTAAGTTTATTTTTATTTAATTAACAAATATATATCATAATCATCATCATCCGGTATCATGGCAGCTGCTGCCATCTTCCGGAAACCAAATGCCATTCCTCTCTGTCCATCCATTGATGTTCCTCCAATCCTCTGATAATCAAAGCCGCCACTTGCACATCTTCTATTCAGGTTTTCTTTGTCTTCCTTTCTTCCTCCTTTCCATTGGGATCCATTCCATAATAAGATCATGCAATCTTTGCTCTGGCATTCTTTTGACATGGCGATACCACTGTAATCTTTTCTTTTCTATAATGTCTATGAGTCCGGCTCCTCTTGTACATCCATAATTTCCCTTATTTCATATTCTATCCAGTCTAGATTTTGCAGCTGATCTTCTTAAAACATTCATTTCTGTGCTTAAAATTGATAGCATTTCCCTGGTAAGAATTTGTCAAACTTCAGCACCATATGATAAAATGCTCTGAATTATGGTTTGATATATTTTTAATTTCCTATTTTTTGTAAAATTTTTGCTCCACCAAACAGAGCTTAAAGCATTTATTGCTTGTTTTGTTTCTGCGATTCTATTTTTAATTTCCACTGTGTTATCGCCTGAATGGTCTAATTTTGTTCATAAATATGTGCATTCAATACTAGGTTTTAGTTCTTCTTCATTGTTAAAAATTTATATTTTTCCTTTCTTCTCCTATAGACAGATATTTAGTTTTCTCTATATTTATATAAAGTCCCCATTTTTCATATTCTTCTTTTAGTTTTCTTGCCATATTATGTCATCATGATCTTGTGATATTAATACCTGGACATCTGCAAATTAGTGAATATGTATGCATATTTTGATTTGGTAGCCCATTTTTTGACTTTTTTCAATGATTTAAAATATATTTATAATAATTTAGCCTAATATAAATTTTTATTTATTAGAGCAAAATTTTATATAAAAATAATTCACCCGTGACACTTTGGCAGATTATTTTGCCAAAACCAGGGTGGAATTGAAATTACATCTTTCAGTGATATCGTGAAAACATGCAACTTTATAAAAGAAGAAACATAATATTTATATTTGAAGAGAAAAATTTTCGCCTAGACCTAGAATCGAACCCAGACCTTTGGCTTTCTGGGCCAAATGCTCTACCAACTGAGCTACCGAGGCGAGTTGCAATCTAGATGCAAATTTTTCTCTTTATACATTGTAATTCCCTCGCGTCAAATGCTTTGAAACCATTGCTTCTATCTTTGCATATGGTGGCCTCTTAGTTAAGAAGACATTAATTGGGAATTTAACACTATTTTATAAAGCCAGTAGGGCTTTACAAAAATTTGTGTCTAGATCACAACTAGAGCATTTGGCCTGGAAAGCCAAAGGTCTCGGGTTCGAGTCTCAGTCTAGGCAAAAATGTTTCTCTTTAAATGTAATTTATCCTTCAGTGAGAAGTGTTAAATTAATAATAAAACATCAACATAATATTTGTTAAAACAATGTTGAACATTAATTTAGGTTATGAAACTAGGGGAACAAAGCTAGAATTATTTTTTGTAACAAAGGTTTAATTAAATTATATTTTCTTTTTAGATTTTGGTGGCATATACTCCTGTGGTGGCGATAAAATAAATTCTATGCCTAACCTTCTGTCACATGCTGCTAACAGTGAAATAAGATTATACAACTTAACTGGAGCAAAAAATGTAGATCGCATTGATTCTTATCAATTCAAAGGGTTGATGATAAAAGAAATCAGAATTAAATCAATAGAAACCCTTAAAATAGAAAAACAAGCATTTGAAGGAGTTTTTAATTTAGAGATACTGAAAATCACAAACAACAATTTAGGCCAAATTGAAAATCCCAAATACATATTTGCTGGATTGGAAAATTTAACAACTCTCGATCTGTCTGAAAATCAAATCACAGGCTGGGATACAACAGGTAATCGCCATTACAATTATTTTATGAATTGATATTAGTTCCTAAAACAATAATTAACCGATTAATATTCCAAGGAAGTAACAATATAAGGTTTATTTTAGGTAATATGAATTAGATATGCATCATTAAATCAATGATGAAGAGAAAAAGTTTGCCTGAACTGGGAAACAAACTCCAAATCTTCAGCTTTCCGTATTGATGCTCTGACCATTGAGCTAATTCAGGCTACATTCCCATCCAAGTATAAATCCTTCCTTTACCTTACTCTCTTGGTCTCACATTCAATGTAATGAATCATCTTTCACAAATACATAATGAATAGCTGCTACATTAAGAAGACATTATCCCTCTATCTGGGATGAAAAGGACATCCCTGAAAAAAATACTAGTTATAATAAAAGTTTAGGAATTATTAATCAAGTTATGAAACCATCCCTTGTACAAAAAAACACCAGATTACATTTATGTGACACTTTGGCTAGACCAGTGTTGACCTATGGTAGTGAAGCATGGACACTAAAAAGACGACATGAAAGCAGAATAACGGCTTGTGAGATGAGATTCATGCGCAGAACAGCGGGTTACACCAGATGGGATCAGAAAAGGAACACCGATATCTTAAAAGAATTGAAGAATACGCCAATTTTGGAATATATTAAACAGTACCAACAAATTGGAAACACCTTCTAGAAAGAATGAGTTCAAATCGGATCCCCAAAGCAGTTTATAATTATGTACCAAGAGGACGAAGATCACTGGGCCGTCCTATGAAATGCTGGAGGGAAAATTTTCTATACAATCATAACAGGTCTTGGCCTAATACTTGGAAGGAAGAAGATGAAGGGACTCCACACAGCTATAGCATTATTTATTAAATTAATATTGAGCAGCTAAAGCTATTACTATGATAGAAATAAGTAAATTAATGAACACAACTAAATTATTGTAATCAATGATAAAGAGAAAAATTTTTTGCCTGAACCAGGAATCGAACCCTGAACCTTCAGCTTCCCATGCCGATGCTCTGACCACTGAGCTAATAATTTGATTGTGTTCATTAATTTACTTATTTCTGTCATAGTAATAGCTTTAGCTGCTCAATATTAATTTAATAAAATGCTATAGCTGTGTGGAGTCCCTTCATGTCTTCTTAGGGTCGAATGTTTGAACGCATTAGACAGTAAAAGGCGTTCTCTGCTGATAAAGTTTTATCCAAACACATTTTTCTTACTCAGAAATCTATTCACGCGGTAATAATTGTAAGCTACCTGACAAGGTACCTTAAGATCGTAGCTCAAGATATAAATTTATGTGAAAATCCCGAAGGGAACCGATGGTAACCGATGTAGTTTGAAACTTATCCAAGATGTTGGACCTTGAAGACTTTGATCATGTTTTCGGTATACGCGGAGAAGAGGAATTTGATAGAGTCTACCAAAGAATTCAACTGGAAGAACAGGAAAATCGGCGTAATATTGCGTGTCGCAGACGTGTTTGTATACGGTATTATTTGCGGGATGCAAGCATAAATGCATTCCTCTATAGCAGACGAAAATAACGGAAGTGGTTTTATCGCTGAGAATTTGGGTAATTCGTTGCCAATATTACAAAAACATCAACATTCATGTATGAACAGTAAGGCGGCCGTTAATTCGATCTCAGCTCACCAGTGATTGGAAGTAACTTGAGTAGAGACTAATGTATTTGCATACGACCCTTAATGTAGAAGCCATTCATTGTGTATTTGTGAATGATGATTCATTGCAATTGAATGTGGGACAAAGAAAGTAAGGTAAAGGAAGGATTTATGCTTGGATGGGAAGGAAGCCTGAATTAGCTCAGTGGTTAGAGCATCAATATGGAAAACTGAAGGTTCGGGGTTCAATTCCCGGTTCAGGCAAATTTTTTTCTCTTTACCATTAATTACAATAGTTTAATTGTGTACATTAATTTACTTATTTCAATCATAGTAATAGCTTTAGCTTCTTAAATTAGCAATTTGGAGCCAGATCAGGCTACTAAATAAGCCTAAACTGTGATGAAGAAGAAGAAGAATTTAATAAATATGCACTACTCACCTCATATTTGTAGTTTTTTTTACGACTCTGAGTTTCAATGCCTTAGACATTATTATCAATTCTTTCTAACTGAATTAGAATTAGAAAGAACTGACAATGATGCCTAAGACATCAAAACTCACAGCCTTCAAAAAAGCTACAAATATCAGGTGAGTAATGCATATATAACTCATATTATCCAAATTAATCAATTGTTTATCTATTTTTAACTTTTACAGGAATTAATCACTATGAGGTTTAATTTATGGTAAAATCAAATGTTTCTTACCTCTCCTCATATAAATCTTCTAAGTAGATCGCAATTTCGAGACCATAACGGTATCATCTCCAGTACTTTTTTGGCGACTGATGTTATGTCGATCGGAAGAAACTCTCCTTCTTCCCTCTGTTAGTGGACCAATGAACCTCTGGATCAGGTCAGAATTTGCGGGAATTTCGAAGTTCATAAGTTTTTCTTTGTTTTTCTGAATGTGGATCTTTTCCCAAACCGCGAGTTCCTTTTGTTTGTCTATCTGTTTAATTAGACTGGCTTTTGATTCAATTAAATGTTTAGAAACGTCAAAAATGGAGAAGTGGAAAAGTCAGCAGTAGCTGCTCATTGCTTGAGTCCGAAAAAAATTTATATTTAAATCAAAAAGCCAGTCTCGTTAAACAAAGAGACAAACAAAAGGAACTCACGGTTTTGGGAAAAAAAAATCCACATTCAGAAAAACAAAGGAAAACTTATGAACTTCGAAATTGCTGCAAATTCTGATCTGATCCAGAGGTTTATCAGTCTACCAACAGAGGGAAGAAGAAGTAGTTCTTCTGATCGACATAACATCAGTCACCAAGAAAGTGCTGATGATGAAGCTGCCAAGGCTTTGAAACTGCAGTATAATCAGAAGACTGGATATGAGGTGAGGTATGAAGCATTATAATTTAATCTTAGATACAAAGGTGCTAAATTGTTCTGCAGAATTATAGATCAATTTTCCATTATCGCCAAAATATATAATTTTCAGAAAACAAAACTGATGAAGCAAGAATTAGCTCACCAGTGCTACCAAAGTTGAAGTTGCTGAATCTTAGTGGAAACCCTATAAACAACTTTAATAACAAAACATTTTCTTGGTTAGAAGGATCACAGCTTAAACATCTGATTCTACGAGACTGTTTTTATAAACTAACAGTTGAAACAGGTAAGTAATGTACATTTTAATATTAACAAAACAAAAGTGGAATAATTTTGATACAAATAAACTTTTTCTATGCATTTTCTTGTGTCTCCGTTGGGGGATTTAGCCTTGAACAAAATCCTCTACCTATCTCGATCATTCCACATCAATCTATTTTTCTGCTTTCAACATCCTTCATTACCTGTTCTTCTCATCTGTATTTCTTCTGTTTTATTCTATATTCTAGCACATTGTTTCCCAACCTGTGGTTCGCGAACCCCCAGAGAGTTTGCCAAAACTTTTCCATAATGGTGGTTTTGAAGTTAGGTCATTATTTTTATTATTGATTTAACATTTCTCACTGAAAGATAAATTATATTTGAAGAGAAAAATTTTCGCCTAGACCGAGAATCGAACCCGGGACCTTTGGCTTGCCGGGCCAAATGCTCTACCAACTGAGCTACCGAGGCAAGTTACAATCTAGATGCAATTTTTTCTCTTATATACGTTGTAATTCCCTCTCGCCAAATGCTTTTGAAACCATTGCTTCTATCTTTGCAAATGGCGGCTCTTAGTTAAGAAGACATTTATTGGGAATTTAACATTACTTTATAAAGCTAGTAAGGCTTCTAATGATGTTTTTATTATTGATTTAACATTTCTCACTGAAAGATAAATTATATTTGAAGAGAAAAATTTTTGCCTAGACCGAGACTCGAACCCGGGATCTTTGGCTTGCCGGGCCAAATGCTCTACCAACTGAGCTACCGAGGCAAGTTGCGATCTAGATGCATATTTTTCTCTTATATACGTTGTAATCCCCTCTCGCCAAATGCTTTTGAAACCATTGCTTCTATCTTTGCAAATGGCGGCTTCTTAGTTAAGAAGACATTTATTGGGAATTTAACATTACTTTATAAAGCTAGTAAGGCTTCTAAAATTTTTCTCTTCAAATATAATTTATCTTTCAGTGAGAAATTTTAAATCAATAATAAAAACATAATGTCAGTTAATTTTAATCTAAGCATATAATGTTTACAGGCACCTTACTGCCAGTATCAAGCACTTTGCGAAGTCTGGATTTGAGTGGAGCACGCATTGGGAGGGATTCAGTAACATATCTTTTATATCCATTAAACTCTACAATACAAAGCATTTCTCTTGCAAGAACTGGTTTGTCGGCAGTACCAGTTCTTGCCCTAGATGTTGTGAAAGATTCTCTTCAATATTTGTCTTTGTATAGCAATCCAATGCACACTCTGAGGTAAGTAGACTTACATGATATATTTAAATTAATATTGGAAGTAAACATTATGAGGTTATATCATTAATAGTGAGTGGAGAACATATTTTAATTGACTCACCTCATACATTTTCAAACTTCTTTGATACTTTTTTGGTAAAAAAATATTTGACAAATACAACATTACTTTGGCACCAATTAATAAATTTAGTCTGGGAAAACTTTTAAATATCAATAAAAAAATCAACATCCCAGACAGTAAGAAATCTGGAATTTATCAAATTAATTGTAATGATTGTAGCAAAGTGTACATAGGAAAAACAAAAAGGAATTTAGAATCACGCACTAAAGAACATTTTAGAAATATTAAAAATTGTGAAATTGAAAAATCAGCAATTGCTGCACATAGTTTACTAGAACATCATAAAATTGAAAAAGAAGCAAAACTTTTGAAACAATTGGATAAACCGTTGGAATTGACAATTTGGGAAATGATATTCATTCAGAAGAATAAATATCGATCTATGAATTTTGATATTCCGGTGGATAAAAATTTAATTACAAAGTTTATAATCCCAACGAAAGATGGCAGCACAAGAGGTGATATCACTAAAGAAATCAACAATCACGGAATTTCATCAGTGGATGCCATGACTGAAGAAGGACATGATATTGTCTGAAACCATCGGTATCAAAAAAGTTTGAAAATGTATGAGGTGAGTCGATTAAAATATGTTCTCCACCCACTATTAATGATATAACCTCATAAATATGTTCTCCACTCACTATTAATGATATAACCTCATAAATATGTTCTCCACCCACTATTAATGATATAACCTCATAAATATGTTCTCCACCCACTATTAAAGACTTACATGATTATTTTAAAAAATCATATGAGGTAAAATATCAATAGAATATAATTAAGGTAGAATTTTTTATCACTTACCTCATATTGTTGTTCTTATTTCACTATAAACTAGTTTCAGAACATAATTTCTGTTCATCCTCAGTATCGTCACGACTGTTGTTCTGTCATCTTGAAGAGCCGTCCTTCGCTCCTTCCATTGGCTGACTGAAAGAAGCTAAATTATTAAAACAAATAGAAAAACCAAAAGAACTTACTGTTTGGGAAAAGATCTACATTCAAAAGAGCGAAAAGAAGAAATTGATGAACTTTGAAATTCCCGGTGAGAATGACCTGGTTTCGAGGTTTTTCAGTCAGCCAATGTAACGAGCGAAGGACAGCTCTTCAGGATGACAGAACAACGGTCATGACGATACTGAGAATGGAACAGAAACTATGTTCCAAAACTAGTATACCTCATAGTGAGAATTCCTAAAATAAGTAATAGAATATAAATTTCAATAGAAAACTTTACATCTTACTTCATGAAATATGATCCTCTCACTTGACATGTATCAGAGACTATTTAACTCATGCCCTAAATGGGAGTCAATGACCAATCATGTTACAATGAATTTTGTTTTACAACCAATCACAGTCGTGTTTCACCTCTATTATTATCAAATTTTGATTACCAAAATAAAAAGAGCTGTTCCTTTTTAATATTCTGAACAGGTCAGAGCATTATTTTGCAGTGACTGACTCTCTAACAAGTACATTGAATGTAGCAAATAATGAACAGATTCCTTCGACCTATACATTTGATAATCGTGTGTTCAATAATTGTGTTTTTTAATACTGATTTTACTGAGTTGTTTCCGAAAAAATGAACCTATAATGTTGGTTATAATAAACAGTTTGATTTTTTCTCCACTAGAGTGCATTCTTACAATATTACGATCCTATTTGGCAATAAATAGTATGATCAAGTTGCAGTGATGAATATATGAAACATACTATAAATCAATTGTAAAGAGAAAAATTTTTGCCTCAACCAGGAATCGAACCTCGAACCTTTAGCTTTCCAAGCTAACGCTCTGTCCACTGAGCTAATCCAGGCTTCATTCCCATCCAAGCAGAAATCCTTACTTTACCTTACTCTACTGGTCCCACATTCAATTGCAATGAATCATCATTATAATAATAATAATAATAATAATAATAATACTTTATTTATTCTGGCAGAGTTAAGGCCATTCACAAATACACAATGAATGGCTTCTACCTGAAGAAGACATGAAGGGACTCCACACAGCTATAGCATTATTTATTAAATTAATATTGACTATGATAGAAATAAGTAAATTAACCTTTAAACGCCCAGGAGCCCATATGCTGGGTTTTAAAATGTACGTCCAATCTGCCCGCAGACCCAGCGTATGGGTTCTGAGCAGGCTGACTTGTTTGGTTGCTTGAAATTATACTGGATAATACTACTATTCTAACATACCTTTTTTCAGGGTTATCAGATGCTTGGCAACGTGATGTGAAGATAGCATTCGTTTATTAAATGTTTGTTTTTGTGTGATTAAGCCTCGAAACAATCACCAATCCACAAACAGACATCATACTTTTTACACTTCACTTGCACACGTTTTCTGATTCCCCGCGCCGAACACACGACAAATTAGTCTTTGTAAAGCTACCGACCAATGTTGACTACAATTAACTTCAAGTTACAAATATTCTGTACTCAATATACTATGTCTACCGACCAGGGAGTCATCTACAGGGTGTTCTACCAGCCTGTTCCAAAAAGTCTGTGACAAGTCTAAGCCGGAAGTCTGTATGTGTTGTTTTGGCCCAATGTTGACTAAAGTTGACTTCAAATCACGAAATGTCTGTACTCAATATACTAGGTCTATCCAGGGAGTCGTCTACAGGGTGTTCTATCAGCCTGTTGCAATACGTCTCTGACAAGTCTAAGTCAGAAGTCACTATATGTTGTTTTGGCACCAATTAAGTCAGAAGAAGAAAACTGTATAGAATGGTTAAGTCTAACAAATGAAAAAATATTTTTTTGGTTGAGTAAACAAGCTATAACGGCTGGGGGACTCGACATGCTGAGCACATGTCACCCATGCACTGGCTCGATGATCATCTACCTTTGTGATTGACACATATGAGTGTGAGGCCAGAAGCTGGATGGTAGGCTCTAAGGGCCTTCTAGGCCTGTCGCACCATGGAATTATTATTATTATTATTTTTAGATTATTAGGCATCCCTTTTCTCTTATGTCTTACTATCCCACAACACGTCATTTCACATTAGAATAATTACGCCAAGAAAAAGGTACATTTCTGATTCTGTCATGTCAGGGGGAAGAGTACATTTTTCTTCGCTGTCAATTCTAGTTTCACGAACCCAAGACCTGACAAATGTCAGGTGTCTCACAGCTATAAGTGTCAGTTGATTGTAGCTTGTCATTGATATCGTTTTCGTCATTGTCACAATCCGAGAATGTCTTGTATTTCAGCGGAACGTAGTGATTTTGTACCAGACATATCGTAAACTTCACTCTGAGTCACAAAACTGTGAATGAATAAGGGCTGTGGGTGGAATGTGACCTGTTTTTTTTCTTCAAAACTTTCCTGCTTTGGGGGAAAACTGACCGGATGCAACATAATAAACAAAAGAATGAACGAGGGTTAGAATATACCTAAATCTATATATAGTTTTTCACTTCTAACCTGATTCACAACACTCTAAAATCCCGAAAGTTATTTGCTAACTATCGTGAATTTAAAAATTATCTCTATGATATAAAATATCACTACGGGTTTTTGCCGTGAATACCACTGATTTTACAATAATATTTAACACTTTAAACCTTGTTTCATGTTTGTGACCCCCACAGATTTTAAAATATGAGTTAATAAAATCAGCAAAGTTATAGTCAAAAGCCAAGGAGTTTAAAAGCTAGGTGGACATTTAAACCCGGGCAGCCTGCCGCTACCTGGCCATTTAAACTTGGGCGCTTAAAGGTTAATGAACACAATTAAATTATTATAAATCAATGGTAAAGAGAAAAATTTTTGCCTGAACCGGGAATCGAACCCCGAACCTTTAGCTTTCTGTGGTAATGCTCAGACCACTGAGCTAATCCAGGCTTCATTCCCATCCAAGCAGAAATCCTTCCTTTACATAACTCTACTGGTCCCACATTCAATTGCAATGAATCATCATTCACAAATACACAATGAATGGCTTCTACCTGAAGAAGACATGAAGGGACTCCACACAGCTATAGCATTATTTATTAAATTAATATTGAGAAGCTAAAGCTATTACTATGATAAATATAAGTAAATCAATGAACACAATTAAATTATTATAAATCAATGATAAAGAGACAAATTTTTGCCTGAACCGGGAATTGAACCCCGAACTTTTAGCTTTCCGTGCTAACACTCTGTCCACTGAGCTAATTCAGGCTTCATTCCCATCCAAGCAGAAATCCTTCCTTTACCTTACTCTACTGGTCCCACATTCAATTGCAATGAATCATCATTCACAAATACACAATGAATGGCTTCTACCTGAAGAAGACATGAAGGGGCTCCACACAGCTATAGCATTATTTATTAAATTAATATTGAGAAGCTAAAGCTATTACTATGATAGAAATAAGTAAATTAATGAACACAATTAAATTATTATAAATCAATGGTAAAGAGAAAATTTTTGCCTGAACCGGGAATCGAACCCCGAACGTTTAGCTTTCTGTGCTAACACTCTGTCCACTGAGCTAATCCAGGCTTCCTTCCCATCCAAGCAGAAATCCTTCCTTTACATAACTCTACTGGTCCCACATTCAATTGCAATGAATCATCATTCACAAATATAACCAAACATTTCTCATTTGTTTTCAAACATTGCCATTTACATTCTCTCTGGGGTCCTCATCTAGGGGATATGTGGATGGCGACCACAAGGTGCCCAAGCTGTGCAAAACATTTCTTCCACTTACTTGTGTTTTGCACTCTTTTAACTTTACTATCTAATCTCTCTTGGTTAACTCTTGTTTCGTCGACTCTGACGCTATTATGGCATCCGAGGGCTAGGGAGTCTTTCCTTTCTTCCATTTCTTCTTTCCTTTATTTTCTTTTCTTCTCCAGAAAAGCCTGACCAGAGGCTATAAGATGGCAGCCCCATCACTGGTCTTGCCTTCATTTAGCCAGCAACCAATCGAAGGAACTATTATTATGCTATCAAGTCTTATACGAGAATTTCCCGAGGTACGCTGGAGGGAAAATTTTCTATAGGATCGTAACAGGCCTTGGCCTAATACTTGGAAGGAAGAAGAAGAAGAAGAAGATATAAATATTTTAAAATAACTATATTTAAATAACGATTTGTGAGTAAACAGCTTAATTTTATTCGTTAAATAGTCCTAACAAATGTCTCTCTTGATTTCCAAATCCTCTAGATAAACTGAAAATCACTCGTGGCTTTACTTATGATAACCTCCATTCAGAGTTTAGGTGAGAATGGAGATAGTGACCACTGAAATAAATTCAGATGAGAGGAAAATAATTTATGGAAGTAGGTGTACAGTTTCGAAGTTTCCATATTTCTGTTCTACATATGTAAAGTTTTATATTCATATTTGCAATCTACATGATGTACACTGCTCAAAACAGTTAGAGGAACACTATGAAATATGCAAATATGTTTTCATTGGATAAAGGTACAAACATGAAATTAATAAAGTACATTATTTGTGGTTATTTATTTATTTATTTATTGCTCATGTCAGTAAAAACAAATGAATAACACTGACAATTAACTTTTCAAATAATTCCGCTATGTAAGCAATTGAATCTTGTGCTTATTTTTCAAAGTTAAACACTCGTTATATAGAGTTAGTATCGTGTATGGCCTCCACGACATTCGATGACAGTTTGGCACCTTCGTGGCATGCTCCCAATAAGATTGTGGATTTCCTCTTGCGGGATATTCTCCCATTCCTCCTTCAGAGCATCTCCAAGTTGCTGCAGAGTTTGTGGAGCTTGATGTCGGTTCCTGACCTTCCTGTCTAGAAGATCCCACAAGTGTTCAATAGGGTTGAGGCCTGGGCTGACCGCTGGCCACTCCATTACCTCAATTTCATTCCTCCTCAGGAAATCCCTGGTGACAGCCGCAGAATGTGCCCTGGCATTATCCTGCATAAACAGAAATCCAGGGCCTACTCCAATGGCAGCAGGTACTACATGCTCTTCCAGAACGTGCTCGATATACCGGACAGCATTCAGTCGCTGGGGAACAAGTACAAGGTCCGTACGATTGTTGTACATAACTCCGGCCCACACCATTATGGAACCTCCTCTGAATCTATCAATTTCCTGTACAGCCTCTGCAGAAAATCTTTCTCCTGGCTGTCCCCACACCCTCAATCGACCATCACAACATGTAAGACGATACCTGGATTCGTCCAAGAAGAGCACAGACTCCCACTGGTTCAGGTTCCAATCACCATGGTTTTCAGCATACGTACGTCTTGCTGCCTTATGCCCATTTGTTAAGCATGGTTTTTTAACGGGCCTTTTTGGACGAATATTCTCTTTCCTTAATCTGTTCTTTATGGTTTGGTCTGAAACCCGGATTCTGGAAGCCATATGAAGATCATTCTGCAGGTCTTTTGCAGTTTTTGTATGCTGTCGAAGAGCAGAAAGAACAACGTATCTGTCATCCTGGGGACTTGCTTTAAATTTACGGCCCTGGCCACGTCTTCTACAATACTGACCTGTCTCTCTGTACCTGTTGCGTAACCTGGACACCACGGAAGGAGAAACCCCAAGCTCTCTAGCCACTTGTCGCAGAGATTGACCTTGTCGTAAAAGATGTAGAGCATGATACACTTCAAACTCATTTAAATGCCTCATTTTGTCAGAGACTTCAATAAACAAAGCAATAATCAACATTCGTCACTATAGCAACATCAGGAAGCTTACCAATAAGAAGTGGCCAGTGCCTTCCAAAATAAAAAAATTCTCTATATTTGTTATTTGAGGTAATTTCTCTGTATTTAGGCCATGGATCTTTAAAATTTGTATCCAATGATAAAATTAATAATTCAATTTACATGTTGTCCAACTTTCAGCATCACAGCTTTAAAAAAACTATTACTTATTCAATTTATTACAAGTGTTCCTCTAATTGTTTTGAGCAGTGTGTGTATATATATTGGTGCATTAATAAGTAGATATTAGAGATCTTGAAATACGAGTAATATGATCATTTCATCTATTTTTGTAAAGAATCAATGGGTACAATGAATGGATATGTACAATATAAACTAGTAAAGATTAAAATATCGAAAAAACTGCACTTAAACTAGCGTGAAATATTTTCAAAGTCCTATAGAACAACAGTGCGCATGCGCCAGAGTTTATAGAGCCAGCGATAACCCACAATCGAACCACATATCGATTATCATTCTCAATTAGTATCTGTCGCTATGAAATTTAAATGATCAATATTTGCAATAATCCCCAAATCTATGTTTAAAAAATATATTAATAATATTAAAATTACCAAACATTTATTAAAAATGGGTGTACACTTACTTATCACTCCCTAATGCTGATCCAACCAGCGATAACCCAAAACAGTGATAGAAAAATCATAGACTAAGTAATATACTCTGTGGAGAAAATAGCAGTTAGCATCATAATATTGTCTAACAGTGTCACAATATTTTGATTTGCATATTTAAATAAATACTTCAAAATCGTCTAATAATGTTATAAAAATTGTTTGAAAAAGTTTAAAATATTAAATAATGTTAGTAAATACAGAAGAAGAGCTATAGTTTACAACAATATAACTGAAAAATCAAGTGCTAGTAGAAGTGCAGTTGAGCCAAAATATCTTCTTATGCAAAGGGCCATGTGAAATATTTGATATCTAGCATTCAGCCACTGCCGGTATCAAAGAAATTTGAAATTATATGAGGTGAGTCGTTAAAAATATGTTCTCCACTCACTATTAAAGACTAAAAATAATTTAATTAATAATAATATTAATTACTTTTTTATTATCTCCTCAATTCTAGGATATACCTAATTTATTTTATTTTATTTTATTTCCAGTCCAACTGATGGAGCAACTGGGCAGCCGAGATCAGGTCAATCAATCACATCACAGGTTTTTCCTTACATGACAAATCTTGAAGAACTGGATTTGAGAAATTGCCTGATTTATTCTATTAAAAATGGAACATTCAATAATTTGCCTAATCTAAAATCATTACTTCTCTCTAACAATGTATTTGAAATTATTTCTAATTTTGTTACCAATAACCATAATCTTCCATATTTAACATTTTTGGATTTAAGCAACAATCAAATATCTTTAGATGACGCAGATCTTTCAGCTTATCCTGCCCTAGAAGTACTTGATCTATCATACACTAATGGAGGACACTTAAAAAATAGTTTTTTTGCATCAAAAAATTCAACTCTTAAGAAGATTTCCTTTTGTAAGATGAATCTTAAATCTATTGAAAATGATGCTTTCTCAAGTTTAAGATCGTTAGAATTACTTGATTTGGGTGGAAATTCAGATTTAGGTAGAAGCTTAAATCCTTTTTCATTTGAAGGACTAACATCTCTGGAAGAACTCTACTTAAATGATTGTAGTATTCAATTATCACCACCACATTCAAGAGAAGAAACATCTTCAGAATTATCAATCTTGACACCTCTCAAAAACCTAAAAAGACTTAGTATTAAAAGAAATGATATAGCAAATATACCAGACGAAACATTACAAGAATTAGAAAACCTGGACAGTTTTGATATGAGCTACAACTATATCAGAGCTTGGAATAAACCTATATTTTCTTCAAATTCAACAATAAAGAATCTCAATATTGGAAATAATTATTTGAGTTTCATCACAGATGCAATGCTAACGGATTTTAAATCACTCAAAACTTTAGTAATAGCATCTAATCCATTTGTGTGCGATTGTAACAGCTTGGAATTCCTGAAAATGGTCAATAATATGACAAAAACACTCCGACATCGGGACGATCATCAACGGCACACACATGATAACTTCACATCACACGATGATGAACGCAGCATAATTATCCGAACAAATGGTGGATTCAAGGAACTGGATTACAAGACACATAGATCACATTCTTTTATAGAAGAGTGGGATGACAGCGAAGATTATGTATGCATGAATAAAACATCAGATGGAGTAAATTCAATTCCATTTGAAAATATAACATGTGAAAGTGATTCTAAAGGCACCGACACCGAACCTTTAGCCAGCAGTACGTCGGATGAATCAAATGACACAATAAAGACAATAATAATAATAGCTGTTGCTGTTTCTATTCTTGTTGTTGTATTTGGTGGAATAACATATTGGAAATGGTGGTATATCAGATATTTTGCTATCCTTGTGAAAAACGCTACGGTTTTAAGCTTCATGAGTAATGGCGATGAAGAATCTTCGAATGACAAGATTTTTGTGTACGATGTCTTCATTTCATACAGTGATCGCAATCGTGAATGGGTTCTTAACAACTTGTTAACAAGTCTTGAATCCACATCTAACATTAAAGTTTGTCTACACGAACGTGATTTCCAAGTTGGGATTGGAATTTTAGAAAATATTATAGCATGTATGGATCAAAGTAGAAGTATTCTGTTGGTAATTTCACATCAGTTCTTAAAAAGCCAGTGGTGTCAATTTGAATTACATTTGGCTCAACATCGGCTTTTGGAAACAAGAAGAGAAGAACTCATACTACTATTTCTTGAAGACATTCCGAGAACAAAGAGACCAAAGACATTACACTACTTAATGAAAACCAAAACGTACATTCAATGGCCACAAAATGATGAAAATGCTGATGCAGTGAAATTATTTTGGAAAAGACTGCATAATGCAATTATTCGGAATTCTAATGAAATGAATAAGAGATGTGTTTCTACAGTATAAATAAAAAAATATAACATGGTACCTGATGACATGTATTTAGTTTAATTATACAGGGTGAGTCTAAATACCCCTTACAGAGTTTGAGGACTTATAGTAGGGACCACGACAGTTAAGTTTAGCATAGGAACTCACAAATTAAATTAATGTTTTTATTACCTCACCTCATATCCTTTTTCTTCTATACTGCAGTTTCGGAGCTTATCTCCATCCTCAGTAGCTTCTGAATATAAATCAGGAATATATCAGATCAAATGTCAGGATTGCGACAAAATCTATATAGGAAAAACAAAAAGAAATTTAAAAACCAGATTGAAAGAACATCTTAGAAATGTAAAAAAGGGTGAAGTGGACAAGTCAGCTGTAGCAGCCCATGCTTGGTCTGAAAAACATTTAATTGATACAGAAGCTATCCTAATCAAACAAACAGATAAACTAAAGGAACTCACAGTCTGGGAAAAAATCCACATCCAAAAAAACAAGAAAGACGAACTCATGAATTTTGAAACTCCCGCAAATTTTGATCTGGTCCAGAGGTTCATCGGTCCACCGATAGAAGTAAGAAGGAAACCGCCAAGAAACGACATAACATCGGTCGACCAGAGGCTACTGACGATGGAGATAAGCTCCGAAACTGCAGTATAGAAGAAAAGGATATGAGGTGAGGTAATAAAAACATTAATTTAATTCTTAAATTAAACATCATAGTGTTCTTTCCTTGTGAAAGTTAAATAAAGAGGAACTCATGTCCGGAAACGTACCGTTTTTCTGCATTATGCAAAATCACCACGCATGCTTTTCCAGTGCCTCTCACTAGGATAGTCTTGGCTAAGGTAGTCCATATGTCATTCCTGCTCATCTGATGTTCCATGTTTACTGCAAGTTTGTTTACATGCTATTCAATTGAGTTTATGATCTGCCCAGAGACGTTTGTACCTGCACAGTACATAGCAGAATTCAAGGTGTACGTACTTCATTGGTACTGTGTTGCTGTTAATCATGGCATACATGTTTGCAGAATAAGTAGATATGATGTTAGTATTTAATTTTAGGAAGTTATATTTTGAGGTTATTTTAATTATATTATTTTTAGTCTGATCATCTTATTAATGTTGATTTGTTCTTGGACATGTTTCAAAACAATTCTGCTTTATCGTCAACTTGTCCAGACTGGTTTGATTTATGTTGCATATCCTGGATGTCGATGTCAGCTCCATCCTGTGGTTGACCAAAGAACTTCCAAACAAGGTCACGCTCCGTCGGTATCTCAAAATTCAACACTTGTGACCTTGTTTGGAGGTTCTTTGGTCAACCACAGGATGGAGCTGACATTGACACCCAGGGTGTGCAACATAATGCAACATAAATCAAACCAGTCTGGACAAGCTGATGATAAAACAGAATTGTTTTGAAACATGTCCAAGAACAAATCAACATTAATATTGAGGTAAGATGATCAGACTAAAAATAATATAATTAGATATGATGTTATTGTACAGCGAAGCTCGGTGCAATGGCAGGCCTGATTGCTTGGCCTGCATGTTCTTCCGACTTGACCCTGATAGACTTCTACCTGTGGGGTCACATGAAAACCTTAATTTATGAGACCCCTGTAGAAACTGAGGAAGGCCTACTAGTATGAGTTAAGGTTGCAGCGGATGTTGGAGAACCAGGGATTGGTGATCATGTGTACGAGAACTTGGTACTGAGGTACTGCATCTAGGGTATTGAAGTTGGTGGTTGTCACTTCGAGCCCTTTTTGTAAGTGGTTCACAGGCAGCAGGAATCGGAGAAAGCAACTTGTGTTGTAATGGTATTTTGTGTATAACAGAAAAACAGTATTATTTGGACCAAAAAAAAATTAAAAATTTATAAACCCAACCAAAGATGGCAGCACTAGAGGTAACCATGGAGAAATCAACAAACAGAGAATTTCAACAGCTGGAGTCATGACTGAAGATGAATGAAAAATTCATTCGAAACCAATGGTCTCAAATAAATTTGAAATTGTATGAGGTCAGTTATTAAAAATATGTTTTCCACTCAATGTCATCATCATCATCCATGCAAGTATTAGGCCATGTGGCCTGTTACGGTCTCAAAGAGGAATTTTCCATCCAGCGCTTTTTTGGACGTCCAAGCGATCTTTTGCCTTGGGGCAGTAGCGAAGTATGGCTTTTGGAATTCTATGAGACGGCATTCGTTAAAGATGGGTTTCCAGTTGTTCTGGTAGTTATGTATATGGTGAATTTACATTTGCTTTCAAGACTCCACTCAATATTAATGATATAATGATAATTAAATGAATCGTGATTTTTTCTTACCTCATACATCTATGTTTCTTTAAACACAGCACTGCAATATCGGCGACACTTTGTCATCATCGTCAGCTGTTTTCACAACTGTCAATTTTTTCTCCTTTTTGCCGGTAATTATCTAGACTGCCATCTGGCAGTTTGAAGAGGAATTCCTTCAAAAGAACACCAGATGGCAGTCTAGATAATTACCGGCAAAAAGGAGAAAAAATTGAAGTCGTGAAAACAGCTGACGATGACGACAAAGTGTCGCCGATACTGCAGTGCTGTGTTTAAAGAAACATAGATGTATGAGGTAAGAAAAAATCACGATTCATTTAATTATTATTAATTGAACCTCATAATGTTAAAAATTCCCAAATTTAATATATAAATTAATGATATAACCTCATAATGTTTACTTCCCAATATTAATTTTAATGGGTTGCTATGTTAAATTATTTGTCTTGGTCCCCTCTATAAATCCTCAAATTCTGTAAGGGGAATTTAGTCTCACTATGTATTTAATGAGTGAAAGAAAGATTTTGTGCATTAAGTGTGATTGTATTTGTGAGTGTATGAGTGTGTGTGAGTGTGAATTAACAAAGAAAGTGTTATCTGAAATGTGCTTCTCTGAGATGGAAAAATGTTATGAGGTAAGAAGAATTCACGATTCAAAGATTCTTATTAAGAAAAACTCCTAATGTAAAATTCCCAAATTTATTATATTAATATATATTAAGCAAAAATATTACAAATAATAGAAAATTAAAAATAT
Source organism: Diploptera punctata (assembly GCA_030220185.1). Lineage (NCBI taxonomy): Eukaryota > Metazoa > Arthropoda > Insecta > Blattodea > Blaberidae > Diploptera > Diploptera punctata. Next base: position 2,119,751 of record JASPKZ010000446.1, read on the forward strand.
ATCAAACCATAATTTAGAGCATTTTAACATATGTTGCTGAAATCTGGCAAATTCCTGCAGGGAAATGAAAAGAATTTTAAGTACAGAAATGGATGTTTTAAGAAGATCAGCTGGAAAATCTAGAATGGATAGAATATGAAATAAAGAAATAAGGGAAATTATGGGTGTACAAGAGGAGCCGAACATCATAGACATTATAGAAAAGAAAAGATTGCAGTGGTATGGTCAGTCAAACGAATGCCAGAGCAAAGATTGCCAAAAATTGTTATGGAATGGATCCCAATGGAAAGGAGGAAGAGAGGAAGACCGAAGAAAACTTGGATAGAAGGGGTACAAGCAGCTATGAATATCAGAGGAATGGAGGAAGATCAATGGATGGACAGAGAGGAATGGCGTTTGGTTTCTGGAAGGCGGCGGTAGCTGCCATGATACCGGATGATGATGATGATGATGATATATTAAGTCATTATTGTTTACAACATTCCGATTGAGGGTCTTTCCACTTTTCAGCGGTTGCCCTTTTACCAGCCGGCTGCTGGCCTTTCACATCCACATGTGTCAATCACAGAGGTAGATGATCAACAGCCAGTGTAGGGGTGACATGTGGTTAGCATGTCGAGTCCCCCCCAGCCATTATAGCTGGTTCCTCAACCTGGAGCCGCTACTTATTGTAGCTACCCAATTGCCTCACGATGCTGGCTGCGCACCGGTCCCATACTGGCCGAAATACCATGAAAAAATTTCTTCCCCCATGGAGACTCGAATCAGCGCAAGTCCTCTGCGCCAAGGCTTCCTACCTTAACCGCTCAGCTACGGCGCGGGACGTTTACAACATTTGGACTATAATCAATGTATTGTTATATTTCGTTTTGGTATTATGTTTTGTTTTAACTAAATATCTAAGATTTTTTTAATGTAATAAATTTGGGAATTTTTAACATTATGAGGTTTTATTTGATTCTTATAAATATCTAAGAGTTTAATTATAACTTTTGAAAGTGTTAGCTGGGCTAACAGACCTAACATGCACCTCTGCCACTGAAAATTAATCAATTAAAATGGATGGCCACAACATATTTAATTAAATTTATTTTTAAACATACATATTTGTTGTATTGTTAGTGTACAAATGAAAATCAAAGATTTCTTGAACGTGACAGATGACACTGTTAATTATTTTTTTAATAAAATGGAGTTGGTTTTTGTTAATTTCAATTTGTAATGTACCTCTCTTTTACATCTTCTTTGTCCCTCTGAAATTAGAATCTGTGTTTGGATTCTTAATTTAACAAAAACATTTATATTTAAATTAATATTGGGAAGTAAACATTATGAGGTTATATCATTAATAGTGAGTGGAGAACATATTTTAATCGACTCACCTCATACATTTTCAAACTTCTTTGATACCAACGGGTCCTTCTTCAGTCATGTGGAAGCCATGACTGAAGAAGGACATGATATTGTCTGAAACCATCGGTATCAAAGAAGTTTGAAAATGTATGAGGTGAGTCGATTAAAATATGTTCTCCACTCACTATTAATAAAAACATTTATATTGATAAAAATGAGAATTTAATTAAAATATTTAAAACAATGAAAAGAAAAAAAAATCAGCAAAACTATTTTCTGGTACATCAATTTAAATTATTTATCATAAGTAATGTCAAGAGTGATTTCCAAATTTATCTAGAGGATTTAGAAATCAAGAGTGGCATTTGTTAGGACTATTTAATGAATAACATTAAGCTGTTTACTCAAAAATCATTATTTAAATATAGTTATTTTAAAATATTTATGTATTTAATGTAAATGGTGATGTTTGAAACAAATGAGAAATGTTTGGTTATGCTTCTTTTGTTCATCCATGGAACTCGATCATATTATTTATTGCCAAATAGAATCGCAATATTGTAAGAATGCATCCTAGTAGAGAAAAAAATGAAACACATCAAACTGTATATTATAACGAACATTCTAGGTTATTAATCCACCTCTGTGGTCTTGAGGTAGCGTGCTGCCTTGTCACGCAGTGGGCCCGGGTTTGATCCCGGTTGGGGCAGTTTTTCTGGGTGAGGTTTTATTGGGGTTTTTCCTCACCTGTAAGACAAATGTCAGGAAAACTTTAAGGTCCAAACGGTCCCCAAAATCATATGGCCATCATCATCATCATCGCCATCCTTATCATTATCATCATCATCATCCTTATCATTATCATCATCATTCTTCACCATGTGGAAAGCAACGGGAAGCTACCACACCTACAATTCCTTAGTAAAGCTGCAAGCATAGCATGAAAATGCTATGATTGCAGTGAAGGACCTGCCTTCGGGCAGAATTACTATGGATGGACATTACATTATAAAGCCAGTACAGCTTCTTTCAATGTTTTTATTATTCATTTCATACATCTCAGTGATGGATGAATCATATTTGAAGAGAAAAATTATACGCTCAGACTGGGGCTACCAATAATGTGTTGTTGTTTTCAAATGCTGGGCCTTGGCAACGAAGCCATTAGCGTTCTTACTCTCCAATATTTCTCTATGGTGGATCCAACAGGTAATACTTCACAGGTTTGTAGATGTTCTTCGTTCATTTCTTCGTCTTTGTTGCATAGAGGACAATTTGGATTCGTGTAGATTCCTATTTTATATAAATGTTTGGCCAAATAGCCATGTTCTGTAAGCAGTCTAAATTTTGCTACTGTAGTTTTACGTGGAATTTCTGGAATATCTGGCTTCTTTACTAAAATATTCAATTTTTTGTGTTTGGCTTTATTACATACATCTTGGTTTTGTTTGATTTTATATTTGTTTTTAATTATTCTTTTTATGGATGTGAAAGGTAAGCTTTTAGTAGTATTCTGAATTAGATTGGAGCCTTTTTTGGCAAGAAAATCAGCAGTGTCATTTCCAGCAATTCCACAATGTGCAGGTATCCATTGCAATTGAATTCTTTTCTGTAGTTTTTGAAGTTGTTGAATCATTTTCTAGCACTCTTTAATTTGTATTGACTTCATTTTGTGTGAATTTATTGCATATATTGCTGCCTTAGAATCAGAGAGTATGACCGCATTTTGAAATTTATTTATTCTGTATAGTAATTGTTGGAGTGAAATATGAATATCCGTTACTTCCGCATCAAAATTTGTTGTGTGGTATCCTGCTGGTTGATAAAATGAAAATAATGCACATGTAATTCCTGATCCTATAATGTTACTTCCAATCAATTTTGAGAATTAATTGTCTGCTTGTTTTAGTCAGGGACACTTTCTTTACCCTTGGCCATGACAGGTTTGTTTGGTAGAAGATGTATGCAGCTAGCAAAAGATCAGTAAGACACTATGATTAATAGTGAGTGGAGAACATATTTTTATCGACTCATCTCATACATTTTCAAATTTCTTTGATACCGACGGTTTCAGATAATATCATGTCCCTCTTCAGTCATGGACATGATATTGTCTGAAACCGTCGGTATCAAAGAAGTTTGAAAATGTATGAGGTGAGTCGATTAAAATATGTTCTCCACTCACTATTAATGATATAACCTCATAATGTTTTCTTCCCAATATTAATTTAAATAAGACACTCACTCACTGACACTATCGAACCCGTAGGTTCATGGCTGCACGGACATAAGCTCTCCATACATCCCTATCCTGAGCTAATGCTTTCCAATCATTCCCTGTATAATCTACTTCTCTCAAATCATAGTTAATGTTATTCTCCCATCTCATTCTTGGTCTACCAACTGGGTGTTTTCCTTCTGGCTTTCCTACAAGAAGGAAGCTCAACTTGGAAGTCTGAATGCGGCAGACAGCCAAAGACTGTTGCGGCTACAGATATCCTTTAGGATGGCCGAGGCCATCCTCGGGTACCAGGGCTGTTCGCCCTTTTGCCCCGTTAATTTAGAAGAGAAGGCCGAAACATGAAAGAATTTAGTGAGATGAATGTGTCCATGGCAGTGTGTGTGTGCATGTAAGTGTATCCAGGGTGTTAGTGCACGTCGGAGGAAGGTGTTATTGCAGGTCTGAATATAGCCAATCGTTTGAGTACATCACTTCCTTTAGCAGGCGTCGAAGGTGCTAAACCAGTCCCAGAAGTGAAGTTTGGAGTGCTGGGCAATGCGTGAGCCTGTGTATACTTACATCTCATTGAGGTGCCGTTGTATCTATATGCAGTTTTTCGAAATGAAATCATCTTTTTTTTTAATCACAATTCCGAGTCCCATCACGGGATCCACTCACCCGGCCAGAAAAAATTTTGAAGTAATGGGGGTATTAGAAATTTACTTACTACAAGAAGCCTCCATGCAAGTCTTTTAAGACACTATGAATTTATTTAATATATGTAGGAAATAACACACTATAGGTTTCTTTTAATTATTAACCCTCTTAGAGCCAGGCCTGACTGCGTGTGCTAAGGGTTTAAATGCCAAAGCCGTCACGGCCGGCTTTAAAGTTCCAGCATTTAAATTGCCAGAAACGATTTGATCGGCCGTCTAAATTTTGCATAGTTTAACTAATTTTTTGGCATCCTATAGTAAAGGAATGCAACTTGCATGTTAGGGGAATCTTTCGACCTTGCTTTAATATATTTATGAGGGTGTTTTGGCTTTCACTAGGGTAGTTTTACAAGTTAAAAACAAGCTCCTTCAGTTAGTTGCAGATGTTAAGTGTAGATTTTCAAGTCGCAATGGCAAGCGGTTCTAGTGACATTTTTAAAGCTGGTGTAGATGACGAAAATTTAATTTAGTATTTTGATCAATGTGAAGTTTATTCCGATGGATTATTTTCCGCGGGGGACAGTGATGATTTAGGCTCTGATAGTAGTGGCGGAACTTTACCAGACACACCCCCGAATCACCACATATGAAAAAAAGGCATTTACACACGCTTCTAATGGAGCTTCCTCGGTTCAATTGATATACAGGTAAATGAAGATAATGGTAATGTTACCTGTGATAACGACGATGGCGATGAAAACGATATTCAAAATTTCAGAGAATATTTCCTACCGAACCTGACCCAAATCCTGAGCCTCCTTTTACAATCATGGAATTGCCTGGACCAAAACATACGCCTCCTCCTGATTCCTCTCCAATACTTTTTTCAGATTGAAAGGTTATTTATTATTAATGCGAGATTTATTATTAAGGCTTCAAAATCCATTGTAATATTTGTTTCTCTATTAGGCTAAATTAGTGATAGGTTTACACTCTTTTCATTAGTGTTGGTGTTAATTTTAGTGTCTAGAAAACATTAGTGTTAATTAACAGTTACTAAAAATAAAGATTGAGTTATTCAGCAACAAGTCTTCTTTCCAGAAAGTTTAGGTGAGTACCATAAGAATAATTATTACATTTAATTAACTCATAGATATTTTTCCTTCTCTCTCTCCCCATCTTTTTTTTTTTTTTGCTAATCGTATTCGATGTAGATTCGATGTTTTATGTGATTTCATAATAGAATGAATGCACTTCGTTATAGTATTTTTTTACCGTTGTAATATCAATTTTAAAACAACTTTTTTAAGTTAAAAGTATTAAAAAATATTTCACCGTGCACAAATATCATGTTTAGATAAATGTATTAATAGTACTTCACAATAATTAAAGACAATATTTTCATTAATCGATTGTGTTATGTATGGGCACTCTATTCCATAAGTTTTAAATTATAATTCGTTACACTTGTTTATTTATTTGCAAATATTCAGAGCCGTGTATTTCCAGCCAAAAAGGCGTGGCATTTCACAGTATGCTAGTCTAGCGGATCGCTGGCAGCCCACAGCTGACCGTAACTAGCCGACAGGTTCGGCACTCGGCACTAAGAGGGTTAATGAGTTGGAGGATATTTTGACTCACCTCATATTTCTTGATTTTCACGCAGGCCTAGGTTTCGTTGCTTTTGTGCGACATTGTTGATGCTTCAGAGCATAAATTTTTCTCTTTACCATTTGATTACAATAATTTAGTTGTGTACTTTAATATACTTATTTCAATCATAGTAACAGCTTTAGCTTCTTAATATTAATTTAATAAATAATGCTATAGCTATGTGGAGTCCTTTCATGTCTTCTTCAGGTAGAAGCCATTCATTGTGTATTTGTGAATGATGATTCATAGCATTTCAACGTGGGACAAAGACAGTAAGGTAAAGGAAGGATTTATGCTTGGATGGGAAGGAAGCCTGGATTAGCTCAATGGTTAAGAGCATCAGCACGGAAAGCTGAAGGTTCGGGGTTCGATTCCCGGTTCAGGCATAAAAATTTTTCTCTTTGCCATTTGATTACAATATGAGGTGAGTCAAAATATCCAATTCATAAATAATTAAGACACTATGAATTTCATATAGTAATAATAATTAATAAATAATATTATTAATAATAAACTTACGAACTGTATATACACTTAGATCATGCAGAATAAGTGGCTGGGGTGGCTGCTGAACGAGGTCTATGTAATAAATACCACCAAGAATCATATACTTTCGGAGATTCAATTCATGGGGTCTCAGATTTACTTGCAGTTGAGCTTTTACTTCAGATTGAATCTTGTCTGTATAGGAGAAAAATTACAATAAATTGAGAATTATATTTGTAATATTTCCATATATTACTTTTTTTAGGAATTAATACTACGAGGTATGTTTCTATTATTAATTTAATACTTCTCACTGAAGGACAAATTACATTTGAAGGGAAAAATTATACACTCAGACTGGGACTTGAACCCGGGATCTTTGGCTTTCTAGACCAATGCTCTACCAACTGAGCTATCTGGGTGAGTTCCAATCTAAATGCAAATTTTTCTCTTATATACATTGTAAATTCCCGTGCACCAAATGCTATGAAACATTTGTTTCTATCTTCTTTGTTAAGAAGACATTTATTTGGGAATTTTATATTACATTATAAAGCTAGTACAACTTCTTTTGGATATTTTTATTATTCATTTCATACATCTCAATGATGGATAAACCATATTTGAAGAGAAAAACTATACCTCAGATTGGGACTCGAACCCAGGACCTTCGGTTTTCTAGACCAATGCTCTACTGACTGAGTTATCTGAGCGAGTTCCAATCTAAACACAAATTTTTCTCTTATACACGTAAATTCCCGTGCACCAAATGCTATGAAATCTTTGCTTCTATATTCTTTATTAAGAAGACATTTTTTGGGAATTTTACATTACATTATAAAGTCAGTACAGCTTCTTTTGATGTTTTGATTATTCATTTCATACATCTCAATGATGGATAAATCATATTTCAAGAGAAAAATTATATGCTCAAACTGGGACTCGAACCCGGACTTTTAGCTTACTAGACCAATGTTCTACCGACCAAGCCATCTGGGCGAGTTCCATTCTAAGTGCAAATTTTTCTCTTATATACATTGAAAATTCCCGCGCACCAAATGCTATGAAAGGTCCTGAGTTCGAGTCCCAGTCTGAGCATATAATTTTTCTCTTCAAATATGATTTATCCATCATTAAGAAGTATGAAATGAATAATAAAAACATCAGAAAAATATAAGCTCAGATTGGGATTTGAAGCCAGGATCTTTGGCTTTCTATGCCAATGCTCTACCAACTGAGCTACCTGAGCACTCGAATCTAAATGCAAAATTTTTCTCTTATACACTGTTAATTCCCGAATGCCAAATGCTACGAACTGTTGCTTGAGCACGCAAATGATGGCTTCTTTTTAAAAAAGACATTTATTGGGAACTTAAATATTACTTTATAAAGCCAGTAGGGCTTCTTTCAATGTTTTTTATTATTACTTTAATGCTTCCCATTGAACATTGGCATAGAAAACCAAAGGTCCTGGGTTCAAACCTCAGTCTGAGCATATAAATATATATATATATATATTCCTATTGTATTTTTAAAATATATTTTTTCTCTTCAAATATACTATGAGGTATATTTATTTATGTAAATTCTTATATGTAGGTAGGAAATAAATGAGAAAAATAACCCAGGAAACTAGTTCTGATTATGGATCGAACCCAGGCCCCTGCATCTGAGGCAACGACGTACCCCTAAATCACAGTAACAGACACGGAATCAGCTTCATCAATTAGAATCCAGTTAATAACTTACTTTAACTACATCACGTAATAAGAGAACTGATTTGTTTTGGTTTCTATTCTATGTTTTTCTGACCAAAATTACTTAAACAATTGGAAAAACCGAAGGAACTCGCAATTTGGGAAAAAATTTACATATGCAAGAATGAAAATACAACTATGAATTTTGAAATACCCGGTTATAAGGAGAGAGGACTGATTTGGAAGTTCGTCGGTCAGCCATCAGATGGCGCGGAGGTCAGTCTGCAGGATAGAAGGCAGCCGGATGTCAGTTGTGAACGTGACACAGCATTGAGAATGTCACAAAGGATGTGATGAAACACTGGGTATGCTAGGAGTTATGAAGTATGAGGTGAGGGAAATAAAAAATAAACAATATAAGAGGGAGAAGTTATATAGTGTTCTGCTAGAGTTTGGAATTCGTAAAAAGTTAGGCTTATTCAAATGTTGTTTTTATTATTAATTTAACATTTCTCAATGAAAGATAAATTAAATTTGAAGAGAAAAATTTTTCGCCTAGACCGGGACTCGAACCCGGGACCCTTGGCTTTCCGGGCCAAGTGCTCTACCAACTGAGCTACCGAGGCGAGTTATGATCTAGACGCAAATTTTTCTCTTATATACGTTGTAATTCCCTATCGCCAAATGCTTTTGAAACCATTGTTTCTATATTAAATTATTAAGCAGTAGCTGCTCATGTTTGGTACGAAAAACATCGAATTGAATCAAAAGCTAGTCTAATTAAACAAAATTAGAGACACCTAAGGAACTTACAGTTTGGGAAAAGATCCACATTCAGAAAAACAAAGGAAAACTTATGAACTTCGAAGTTCCCGCAAATTTTGACCTTATCAAGAGGTTCATCGGTCCACCAACAGAGGGAAGAAGAAGTGGTTCTTCCGAGCGACATAACACCGGTCAACAACAGTGTACTGAAGATGGGCCTGCCATAGGCCTGAAATCGCGATCTACTTAACAGAATAATGTGAGGAGAGGTAAGAATCTTTTAATTTAATATTGAATTGAACCTCACAGTGATAATTCCTATAAAAGGTTAATTCATTGTTTCTATCTTTGCAAATGGCGGCTTCTTAGTTAAGAAGACATTTATTGGGAATTTAACACTACTTTATAGCCAGTAAGGCCTCTAATGATGTTTTTATTATTAATTTAACATTTCTCAATGAAAGATAAATTAAATTTGAAGAGAAAAATTTTTCGCCTAGACCGGGACTCGAACCCTGGACCCTTGGCTTTCCGGGCCAAGTGCTCTACCAACTGAGCTACCGAGGCGAGTTACGATCTAGACGCAAATTTTTCTCTTATATACGTTGTAATTCCCTATCGCCAAATGCTTTTGAAACCATTGTTTCTATCTTTGCAAATGGCGGCTTCTTAGTTAAGAAGACATTTATTGGAAATTTAACATTACTTTAAAAGCCAGTAAGGCCTCTAATGATGTTTTTATTATTAATTTAACATTTCTCAATGAAAGATAAATTAAATTTGAAGAGAAAAATTTTTCGCCTAGACCGGGACTCGAACCCGGGACCCTTGGCTTTCTGGGCCAAGTGCTCTACCAACTGAGCTACCGAGGCGAGTTACGATCTAGACGCAAATTTTTCTCTTATATACGTTGTAATTCCCTATCGCCAAATGCTTTTGAAACCATTGTTTCTATCTTTGCAAATGGCGGCTTCTTAGTTAAGAAGACATTTATTGGAAATTTAACATTACTTTAAAAGCCAGTAAGGCCTCTAATGATGTTTTTATTATTAATTTAACATTTCTCAATGAAAGATAAATTAAATTTGAAGAGAAAATTTTTTTTTTTTATTCAAATGTTTTTTCCAATGTTTTTATTATTAATTTCATACATCTCAATGATGGATAAATCATATTTGAAGAGAAAAATGATACGCTCAGACTGGGACTTGAACCCAGGACGGTTCTCTAGACCAAGTGCTCTACCACCTGAGCTACCTGAGCAAGTAGCAATCTAAATGCAAATTTTTCTCTACATATGTTGTAATTCCCGCCCACCAAATGCTATGAAGCCTTTGCTTCTATCTTTGCAAATGGCGGCTCCTATATTAAGAAGACATATTTGGGAATTATACATTACATTATAAATGCCAGTACGGCTTTTTTCAATGTTTTTATTATTAATTTCATACATCTCAATGATGGATAAATCATATTTGAAGAGAAAAATTATATCTCAGACCGTTGAATTACAACGCAAATTTTTCTCTATATACGTTGAGTTACAACATATATAGAGACAAATTTGCGTTTAGATCGGTACTTGCTCAGGTAGCTCAGGTGGTAGAGCACTTGGTCTAGAGAACCAAGGGTCCAGGTTCAAGTCCCGGTCTGAGCGTATAATTTTTCTCTTCAAATATGATTTATTTGAATGTGTCTAAATTGTACAAAGAATATATATTACCTTCTTTTTCTGCAAACATTTCTGAAGCTGGTTTTATGGGTATATCCTGAAGCTTCTGAAGTTCTAACATTTCTGCTTCTATTGCTGCGGCTTGAGCTGCCAATTTATCTCTATCTTTTTTCCCACGACGAGCATCTTCTTGAGAAGATACAGGCCTCATGGCTGCTACTCTTGCTGCTATCTGAGCTCGACGTTCATTTTCTGCATCTACTATCTTTTGGAACTCATACTTTACATCCCACTCGACTAAACATGTTTCATACATGTCTGAAAATTATAAGAAGTCTATATATTTCATACAAACATAATATTGAAATTATTAATGCATTCAGGCAAGTTATTTTCATCCAATAGTTAACACAACTAAAAATAATTTTGTTTTTCACTACAACTGGGTACACAGGAATTTCAAATAGAGAAATTTGTTATTTTTAAATTAATATTGGGAAGTAAACATTATGAGGTTATATCATTAATAGTGAGTGGAGAACATATTTTTAACGACTCACCTCATATAATTTCAAATTTCTTTGATACCTGCGGTTTCAGACAATATCTTATCTATGAATTAAATAGAAATAAAACATAGTTTTATTTTATGTTCATATTTATTATATAATTCAGTGACAGCTGTTTCGGTACACTGTACCTTCTTCAGACATGTTAACAAATTATGAATTGTGTTCCAACTGATCTAAGCAACAATACAACAATATTTATTTAAATTTTTTAATTTAACAAAGGGGATTCATTCAAATCAAGTTGAGAATTTAACAGTTTTTTACTGCTTTTAAATTTATTAATTTCTACAGCCTCCAAAAGATCTAACTTCTTACCCTTATCACAAATATGTAAAATTTCAAAATTTGGATCGAAACAGTGATTAAATTGGAATAGGTGGTTAGCATAGTTTGAATTTTCTAAATTTCTGATATATGCTCTCATGTGTTCCTTCATCCGAGAGATAAAAGGTCTACCAGTTTGTCCTATATAGACATTGTCACATGTGCCACACTTCAATTTATATACACCTGATAATTTTTCTTTTTTTGTTTTGGTTTTATTGTTTTTTATTATATTTTGTAGAGTTTTATTAGTTTTAAATGCCACATTAATGTTCAACTTTTTAAAGTGTTTAGATATTTTATTTGAAAGTGGGCCTATGTATGACATTACGACATATTTCTTTATGTTTTCTTTGGGTAAAGGAAAAACTTTGTTAATTGCTTTTTTGTAATGAACCTTCTTAATTAAACATTCTATAATTTCAGGGTCATAGCCATTATTAACAGCCAATTGTTTAATAATATTCAATTCATTATTATATTCCAAGGTGAAAGAGGGATATTTAAAAGTCTATGAATGTAACTATTAAAGGATGCCATCTTATGAGTATATGGGTGAAGAGAAGAACTATGGATAGTGGTATCAGTATGAGATGGTTTGTGAAAGATACCAAACTCAAACTTATTATCAATGTGTTTTATTGATAAATCCAAGAAATTTATACTATTATTTGTTTCTATCTTATCTCTTTGGGGGGCAAGATATTGTCTGAAACTGCCGGTATCAAAGAAATTTGAAATTATATGAGGTGAGTCGTTAAAAATATGTTCTCCACTCACTATTAATAAATTTGTTATTATTGAGTTGGATATTTTGATTCACCTTATATTTCTTGATTTTTATGCAGACTGGTTTCGTTGCTTCTACACAACATTCTCGATGCCTTTCAACTGCCGTTTTGCGGCCAAATTATTAAAACAGTTAGAAAAATCGAAGGAACTCACAATTTGAGAGAAAATTTGCATCTGCAAAAATAAAGACAAAACCATGAATTTTGAAATTCCCGGAGAAAGAGAAAAATATTTGATTTGGAAGTTCATCAGTTAGCCAGCAGAGCAAGCAGAAATCGAAGGCTTCGAGAATGTTGCGTAGAAGCGACAAAACCTGGTCCGCATAAAAAATCAAGTAATATGAGGTGAGTCAAAATATCCAATTCAACAATAATTAAAACAAACCTCATAGTGTTATTTCCTACATATCCATCCATCCAAAGTAATTCTGCCCGAGGGCAGGTCCTTCACTGCAATCATAGCATTTTCATGCTATGCTTTGCAGCTTTACTAGGGAATTGTAGGTGTGGTAGCTTCCCGTTGCTTTTCATACTTGTGAAGGATGATGATATGATGATAACGATAAGGATGATGATGATGGCCATATGATTTCGGGGACCATTTGGGCCTTAAAGTTTTCCTGACATTTGTCTTACAGGTGAGGAAAAACCCCGATAAAAACCTCACCCAGAAAAATTGTCCCAAACGGGGAGATCGAACCCAGATCCGGTGCATGACAAGGCAGTACGCTACCTCGAGATCACAGCGATGGACATAAATATTACATAAAAAAGAAAATAATTAAATATATACATAGGAAATAACACTATGAGGTTTCTTTTAATTATAAATGAGTTGGATATTTTGACTCAATTATAAAAAATCAAGAAATGTGAGGTGAGTCAAAATATCCAACTCATTAATAATTAAGAAAAATGAATGTCTGAACAGGGATTTGAACCCAAGATATAACACATCATTTAACATTTTCATTGTAATAAGACATTCTACATTATTAGCTTCATGAACATTTATTACCTTTAGTTTCTTGTAATAAGACATTCTACATTATGAACATTTGTTACCTTTAGTTTCTTGTAATAAGACATTCTACATTATGAACATTTGTTACCTTTAGTTTCTTGTAATAAGACATTCTACATTATGAACATTTGTTACCTTTAGTTTCTTGTAATAAGACATTCTACATTATGAACATTTGTTACCTTTAGTTTCTTGTAATAAGACATTCTACATTATGAACATTTGTTACCTTTAGTTTCTTGTAATAAGACATTCTACATTATGAACATTTGTTACCTTTAGTTTCTTGTAATAACTTGTAATAAGACATTCTACATTATGAACATTTATTACCTTTAGTTTCTTGTAATAAGACATTCTACATTATGAACATTTGTTACCTTTAGTTTCTTGTAATAAGACATTCTACATTATGAACATTTGTTACCTTTAGTTTTCTTGTAATAAGACATTCTACATTATGAACATTTGTTACCTTTAGTTTCTTGTAATAAGACATTCTAACATTATGAACATTTGTTACCTTTAGTTTTCTTGTAATAAGACATTCTACATTATGAACATTTGTTACCTTTAGTTTCTTGTAATAACTTGTAATAAGACATTCTACATTATGAACATTTGTTACCTTTAGTTTCTTGTAATAAGACATTCTACATTATGAACATTTGTTACCTTTAGTTTCTTGTAATAAGACATTCTACATTATGAACATTTGTTACCTTTAGTTTCTTGTAATAAGACATTCTACATTATGAACATTTGTTACCTTTAGTTTCTTGTAATAAGACATTCTACATTATGAACATTTGTTACCTTTAGTTTCTTGTAATAACTTGTAATAAGACATTCTACATTATGAACATTTATTACCTTTAGTTTCTTGTAATAAGACATTCTACATTATGAACATTTGTTACCTTTAGTTTCTTGTAATAAGACATTCTACATTATGAACATTTGTTACCTTTAGTTTCTTGTAATAAGACATTCTACATTATGAACATTGTTACCTTTAGTTTCTTGTAATAAGACATTCTACATTATGAACATTTGTTACCTTTAGTTTCTTGTAATAAGACATTCTACATTATGAACATTTGTTACCTTTAGTTTCTTGTACTAACTTGTAATAAGACATTCTACATTATGAACATTTGTTACCTTTAGTTTCTTGTAATAAGACATTCTACATTATGAACATTTGTTACCTTTAGTTTCTTGTAATAAGACATTCTACATTATGAACATTTGTTACCTTTAGTTTCTTGTAATAAGACATTCTACATTATGAACATTTGTTACCTTTAGTTTCTTGTAATAAGACATTCTACATTATGAACATTTGTTACCTTTAGTTTCTTGTAATAACTTGTAATAAGACATTCTACATTATGAACATTTGTTACCTTTAGTTTCTTGTAATAAGACATTCTACATTATGAACATTTATTACCTTTAGTTTCTTGTAATAAGACATTCTACATTATGAACATTTGTTACCTTTAGTTTCTTGTAATAAGACATTCTACATTATGAACATTTGTTACCTTTAGTTTCTTGTAATAAGGACATTCTACATTATGAACATTTGTTACCTTTAGTTTCTTGTAATAAGACATTCTACATTATGAACATTTGTTACCTTTAGTTTCTTGTAATAAGACATTCTACATTATGAACATTTGTTACCTTTAGTTTCTTGTAATAAGACATTCTACATTATGAACATTTGTTACCTTTAGTTTCTTGTAATAAGACATTCTACATTATGAACATTTGTTACCTTTAGTTTCTTGTAATAAGACATTCTACATTATGAACATTTGTTACCTTTAGTTTCTTGTAATAAGACATTCTACATTATGAACATTTGTTACCTTTAGTTTCTTGTAATAAGACATTCTACATTATGAACATTTGTTACCTTTAGTTTCTTGTAATAAGACATTCTACATTATGAACATTTGTTACCTTTAGTTTCTTGTAATAAGACATTCTACATTATGAACATTTGTTACCTTTAGTTTCTTGTAATAAGACATTCTACATTATGAACATTTGTTACCTTTAGTTTCTTGTAATAAGACATTCTACATTATGAACATTTGTTACCTTTAGTTTCTTGTAATAACTTGTAATAAGACATTCTACATTATGAACATTTGTTACCTTTAGTTTCTTGTAATAACTTGTAATAAGACATTCTACGGGTCGTATGCAAATACATTAGTCTCTACTCAAATTACTTCCAATCACTGGTGAGCTGAGTTCGAATTAACGGCCGCCTTAACCGGTCATGCATGAATGTTGACGTTTTCGTAATATTGGCAACGAATTATCCAGAATTCTCAGCGATAAAACCACTTCTGTTATTTTCGTCTGCTATAGAGGAATGCATTTATGCTTGCATCCCACAAATAATACCGTATAAAAACACGTCTGCGACACGCAATATTACGCCGATTCTCCTGTTTTTCCAGTTGAATTCTTTGGTAGACTCTATCAAATTCCTCTTCTCCGTGTATACCGAAAACATGATCGAAGTCTTCAAGGTCCGACATCTTGGATAAGTTTCAAACTACATCGGTTACCATCGGTTCCCTTCGGGATTTTCACATAAGTTTATATCTTGAGCTATGATCTGAAGGTACCTTGTCAGGTAACTTACAATTATTACCATGTGAATAGATTTCTGAGTAAGAAAAATGTGTTTGAATAAAACTTTATCAGCAGAGAACGCCTTTTACGGTCTAATGGGTTCAAACATTCGACCCTACATTATGAACATTTGTTACCTTTAGTTTCTTGTAATAAGACATTCTACATTATGAACATTTATTACCTTTAGTTTCTTGTTCGGGCAATTCATTTGGATAATATAAGGGACAAAGGTCTGACAGATGATCATATCTAACCAACAATGCTCTTATGGCTAGAGGAACATCAAAGAGGCTATCTGGTAATTTTACTGTAATTCCAACTTCAGGAAAATCACCTTCCAATGGTACTCTGAAAAAAAAATTAAACAATGTAAAACACTCCAAACTGCGATCAGTTTAGAAAATGATTCCTTCAAAGGAACACCTGATGGCAGTTTGGATAATTACCGGCAAAAGAAAAAATTGACAGTCATGAAAACAGCTGAGGATGGTGACAATGGTCTCTGATACTGCAGTGCTGTGTTTAAAAAAACAGAAGTATGAGGTAAGAAGAAATCACGATTCATTTAATTCTTATGAATTAAACCTCATAATGTTAAACATTCCCAAATTTATTATACAATGATCAGTAACTTGTATTATATATTTAACTTACTTGCTTTCTACATCTGGCATTGGATCTTCGGATTGAGGAAGTGATGTTACAGTCCAGAGACATAGAATAAAGTGATCAAATGTTTTTGTATACCTAAGCTGAATTGTATCTTTTGAATCCATTGTATCTTCCATTTTACGAAGGATTAAATATGTGCATCTGTTCAATGTTTTTTGTAGTTCCAATCGAAAATCGTTCCGAACCTAGAAGAAACATTTTTATAACAATTTTATAAAAATTCCATTATTAAAGAAAAACATTTTAAAAAATCTCATATTAGTATAAGAGAAAAATCTGCAAGTAAATTGGAATGCCTAATAGAGTAAATCATTAAAGCACTGATGTTTAGAACCAGAGATATTGGGTTCAAATCTTGATTTAGGCATATATTTTTCTTATTATATTATTTTCAGTCTGATCATCTTACCTCAATATTAATGTTGATTTGTTCTTGGACATGTTTCAAAACAATTCTGTTTTATTGTCCAAGAATAAATCAACATTAATATTGAGGTAAGATGATCAGACTGAAAATAATACAATTAAAATAACCTCAAAATATCACTTCCTAAAATTAAATATTAGTATATTTTTTTCTTCAATTTTAATTTCTCATTTGGTGTGAGAAGTGATAAATTTAATATTAAACATTGAATCTAAGTTAAGAAATA
This sequence comes from Diploptera punctata, assembly GCA_030220185.1. Lineage (NCBI taxonomy): Eukaryota > Metazoa > Arthropoda > Insecta > Blattodea > Blaberidae > Diploptera > Diploptera punctata. The sequence goes on from JASPKZ010000446.1 coordinate 2,136,954, forward strand.
AAACTCAATGTTTGAACCGGGATTGAACCCTGGACCTCTAGTTCTATGTACTAGTGTGCTGTCCATTACACCATTTAAACGACAATACAAACACTAACATTTTTTTCAACTTCTACAATTTTCGGTTGTCTGCAGGCTAATAGCTGTTGCTACCATCACGCCAACTGACGTCTTCTATTCAGAAGTATTTTTATTGAGAATTTAAACTTTACTTTTTAGCAGTAAAACTTCGTATTTTCAATGTTTTTATTTGAATTAACATTTTTCAATCCTGGATAGAATCTAATTTAAGAAAGAAAAATTAAAGTTTGAACCGGGCTTTGAACCCTGGACCTCTAGCTCTATGTACTAGTGTGCTGTCCATTACACCATTCAAACGATGATACAAACACTAACATTTCTTTCAACTTATACAATTTTTGTTCGTCTCATTCTATTAGTCTTCGGACGGACGGGAATTGTATAAATTGAAAGAAATGTTAACGTTTGTATCATCGATTGAATGGTGTAATGGACAGCACACTAGTATATAGAACTAGAGGTCCAGGGTTCAAATATTAATTTTTCTTTCTTAAATTAGATTCTATCCAGGACTGGAAAATGTTAATTCAAATAAAAACATAGAAAATCTTATTACTTATTCAACGTTATAGAGGGAGATTCCAACGAATATCCGGTAGTCATAATGGCGGTTGAAAATGAATGACAAGATCATTTGAAAACTATAGTTACCGTGTTTGATAAAACATGAAATATGAGGTAAGATGTTAAAATGACTCATTAATTTATTAATCTTATTACTTGTTGAACTATTAGAAGAAATATCACTATGAGATTTAATTTTATTTAAAATCTTATCTTATTACTTACCTGTTTCCAGTTTTCAAGAAGTTGTTTTGAACTATTCAAGGGAACATCAATCAATTCCTCCAGAACTTTAAACAACTAAAAGGAAACATAACAGTGAAAACAAATGTTTAATTATAAGAATGCATTTTTTTCAACATAGAAAGCTAACAATCTCATGACATTATATAAATAATAATTTATTATCATATGAGAGTACCTCACTTTTATATTAAATTAATGTTGGGAAGTAAACATTATGAGGTATAATCATTAAAATTCATCGGAGAACATTTTGTTTAAACAACTCACCTCATAGGATTCATGCTTCCATGATACCGCGGTTTCAAACACAGCCGTGTTCATCCTCAGCCCGGGAGAAGACTGCGGAGTGGCCGTCCCTCCTGGGCGGTCATCTCTTTGGACTCTCGCATGTCCTGGCCGGCGTCCGACGGCAGAGCATATGGAGTAGGCCCGCTCGCTCGTCGAGAGAGCATTCGACCCGGCGGCAAGCCTGATGTCTGTAACCCACGACCTGAGGATGAACACGATTGTGTTTGAAATCGCGATATCATGGAAGCATGAATCCTATGAGGTGAGTTGATTAAACAAAATGTTCTCCGATGAATTTTACCTCACTTTTATTGATTAAGTAAATAACTTACATCAAGCACTTCTTGTGTTCTCTTCACCACCTCAGTTAAGACTCCCTGCTCTTCAGTAGACCTCCATAAGTAGAGGTAAGTATTCATCTCACCAAGTGATGCTGGATTAGGCAGTCCATCACATTTCATATATTGTGCCCACTAAAAAACAAAAGCAGAAATTCATTAAAGTTTTTGTTATTTGCTGTTGCTGCACCCAAGAGTTTTTAACTAACATTTCTGCTATCATGTTGCAGTCTTTTTTCAGAGCTGGTCTGGTATTTACATTGACTATTTAACTCATGCCCCAAATGGGAGTCAATGACCAATCGTGTTTCAATGATTTTTGTTTTAGAACCAATGACAGTCGTGTTTCACCTCACTCTTTATCACTTTCTCTTTACCAGCTCCTGCTTTTATAAAAAGACAGTTCCTCCTTTTTTAATATTCTGAACAGGTCAGAGCATTATTTTGCAGTGACTGACTCTCCAAAAAATACATTGAATATAGCAAATAATGAACAGATTCCTTCGAACTACACATTTAATAATTGTGTGTTCAGTAATTGTGTTTTTGAATAATGATTTACTGAGTTGTTTATTAAAAAAATTAATTAATAACCTATAATGTTGGTTATGAAATACAGTTTGATGTGATTCATATATTCTCCACTAGGGTACATTCTTACAATACTGCAATCCAGCAGGTTATCGCTGATTGCAATGCTATTAGGCAATAAATAATATGATCAAGTTGCAGAGAATAAAGAAATGAAACGTAACCAAACATTTTTAATTTGTTTTCAAACATTAAATATATAGATATTTTAAAATACCAGTAACTATATTCAAATAATGATTTTTGAGTAAACAGCTTAATTTTATTCATTAAATAAAAAAACTCCAAGCACAACAGGACTAGAAAGCCATTGGCATACCAGCCGGCTGCTGGCCTCACATCCACATGTGTTAATCAGAGGTAGACGAACATAAGCCAGTATAGGGGTGACATGTGGTTAGCATGTTGGGTCCCCCAGCCATTATAGCTGGTCTTCTCAACTTGGAGTCGTTACTTATTGTAGCTACCCAAATGCCTCACAATGCTGGGTGGGCACTGGTTCCATACTGGCCGAAATTCCATGAGAACATTTTTTCCCCCATGGGGACCCAAACAGCACAAGTCCTGTAGATCTGCGCCAAGGTTTCTTGCCTTAACCACTTGGCTATGGCACGGGACTTATTCGTTAAATAGTCCTAACAAATGCCACTCTTGATTTCCAAATCCTCTAGATAAATTGGAAATCACTAGTGACAATACTGTACTTATGATAAATCTGTTGTTTTATATATATCGTCGCTAAAGAAACAATACCGCGTAACTAACAAAATACAAATTTTACACGAGAAACAAAACACTTTATTTTTCCCCTTAGTACCTATACATTGAAACCATTGTATCTATAAGTTTAGCAAAGTCATGGTACAAAATTTCATCCCAATCTATGTTAGAACTGAGCGCACTTCTTCAGTGATGCTAACAGTATAAAAATGTAAATTTCACCAAAAGTGTCAGTTATGCGGTATTGTTTCTTAAGCGACGATATGTGTTGCCTCAAATGTCCTTATCTGATTCTTATAATTTGTTGATGTATGTTGGCCAATGGGAGTTCATCATCTGGTTGCTGATTCCAGACCTTGTAGAGAACTGCAAATTTAGGAAATATTCCTCTCTAAACCAGCAATATCTTTTTTCCCCCACTTTGATAAGTTCTGATCAAATAAATAATCAATTGAGTTGGTGTTTACTTGATGAAAATCCATATTTATTAATTAAATAAAAATAAAACGTATCAGTGCTAATACCAGACCACCTAAGAATGAAAATATCAACAAAGATATAAATTTTATGTTACTTTTCTCACCTCTTCATTGGCTCGTTTTTCCAATTTCAATCCATACATTTTCTGTTTGAAAGAATTGAATAAATCTCTAGTTTCCTTTAGTTCCTTAATTCTAATATTCTGCTCTGCTATGTCACGTTTTGCTTTCTCTTCAGCTTCCATACGTTCTCGTTCCACGCGCTCTTTTTCTTCTTGTATAAGCCGTTGTCTGTCAACAGTCAAAGGAACATCATATTCTTGTTTAAATATGTTTTTCACTTTCAAATAAAATATCTAAACACTTTAAAAAGTTGAACATTAATGTGGCATTTAAAACTAATAAAACTTTACAAAATATAATAAAAAACAATAAAACCAAAACAAAAAAATAATAATTATCAGGTGTATATAAATTGAAGTGTGGCACATGTGACAATGTCTATATAGGACAAACTGGTAGACCTTTTATCTCTCGGATAAAGGAACACATGAGAGCATATAACAGAAATTTAGAATATTCAAAATATGCTAACCACCTATTCCAATTTAATCAATGTTTTGATCCAAATTTTGAAATTTTACAAGTTTGTGATAAGGGTAAGAAGTTGGACCTTTTTGGAGGCTGTAGAAATAAATAAATAGAAAAGTAGTAATAAACTGTTAAATTCTCAACTTGATTTGAATGAATCCCCTTTGTTAAATTAAAAAATTTAAATAAATTATTGTTGTATTAATATTTAATTATGTTGTATTGTTGCTTAGATCAGTTGATATGTACTATAATAACACAATTCATAATTTGTTAACATGTCTGAAGAAGGTACAGTGTACCGAAACAGCTGTCACTGAATTATATCTTAATAAATATGAAAATCAAATAAAACTAAGTTTAATTTTTATTTAATTAATAAATATGTTTTATATAAGATTCTTTACATGTTAATGTTTCAAAACATCCTTAAAATGTAATTACAAAACAACTCAGAATAAAACAGCATAAAAAATATATATAGTATATTTTTCTCAAATGAAAGATAATTCCAAGGTAAATGTGTCACTAAATGAATCTTTTTAGCTACTCTTGTGCATGACAGTCTATGAATCATACAGTGAGATCAGTTGAGTAGTGGAAGGCAGACGCGGGGTTTGTGCTGTGCGATAACGAAGGCTTACACGTGCACAAAAACAGCACAAAACACGGACTGTGCAGAAAACCCCCCCCACCACCCGGGGTTTACCTATAAATAGGGAGACAGTTTCCAATGAGTGGCCCTGAAAAGGGCCTTTTTTTTCTCTCCCCCTCTCTCTCTTTAATCTTAAGCTCTTTCTCCTCGGATTCTCCTAGCCAGCTGAATGTCTTTGGGCATGATGGTGACCCTCTTGGCATGAATGGCACACAGGTTAGTGTCTTCGAAGAGACCTACCAGATAAGCCTTGCTGGCTTCCTGCAGGGCCTTGACGGCCGAGCTTTGGAAGCAAAGGTCAGTCTTGAAGTCCTGAGCTATTTCCCTGACCAAGCGCTATCCAGATTCGATGATTTTATCTATCGAATTGGATCATAAATAACACACTTTCTTAGTAGAGTGTATGTGTACTTATGATGAAAATAGGAAGTGCCCTGTCACATCTTAAATCTGACTCCAATTGGAGTTAAATGCTGATCAATTTGGATTTAATTTATTAAATTCAAGCCACTCTATCAAGGTTTTTAGTGGTTTCCCTTGATGTTAAGGCAAATGTCGGAGTGGTCCCCTAGTGCCCACTAGTAAAAATATTAAAGTCCAATAAATTTTAAAAATTCTAAATTACATTTAGATCAGTTAAATCCGAAAAGAGCCGTTTCTGATTGGAATGTCGACTTGACTTCTCGCTCTTGCCCTTTTGAGCGTTGGGGGCTTCTGTGGTGGTGGCGGTCTCCCTGTTGGCGTGCTTACAGTGGCGGCTAGAACATCAACTGGATCAACAGCGTCACCAAGGCTTGTTAATGTCCGACCACTGGATCTTTGTCTCCTGATCTGCGTCTGGGCATCGCTGGCGATGGATGAAATTACTCTCCATCATCATCAACAAAGAAAATACGAGTATATCACAAGAGCTAAAGAGGGAAAGATAGCCCTAAAATAGCTGGAAGATGGTAATATAGACAGATTTGATTCCCTTCCCAACTGTCGAGGACGCTTCCAGTGAACTGGATGTTTCCTCGATGAGATCTGAAGGAGAGTCAATATCCGGGAAGTTTTACTGCTTCCATAACATAGTCGAGTCGAGAGAACGACCAGCCAGTCTGCAGCCGACTGTTGAGGAGTTCACAGAGAGCACGCAGTATCTCCTGATGAGGTCTACCATAGCAGTAGATGAAACTCGAGTATGAAGACAACCGGACCATGGCCTATAAGCCCGGAAGACGAACCAAATATGGAACAACAACATTCTTACCTCATATGTTTATTTTGTTGGACGATTGTTTCAAAGCTATTGCTCCATCTTCAGCTTGTCCCAAACTGGTTTTTTTCCGTTCAAACTCAAATATTAAATTAAACCTCATTATGAAACTTCCTAATGATTTTAAAATTAAATAAATATTAGATACATTTTCTACATTATTAAATGAGCCAATATAATAATAGGCCTATAGAAAAATAATAATTTTATTCAAGTGATAAATTTTAATTTTTACTTTCAATAATTATTCCTATAAGAATCAAATGAATCGTGAATTCTTTTGATGAAGACATAATAAAGAATAAATTAGAGAAATTTAAACAACAGAAAAGGTTACAGGAATACACCACCTTACAACATGATTCCAAGAAAGATGAAAAATTCAAGAAATTTACTTACCATCCTGAAGTTCATAACAAATTTTTAAAAAATTCAAAAAATTTAATATAACATTGGCTCCAATTAACAAATTCAGCCTCAGTAATCTTCTGTTAACTAATAATAAAGTTAACACCCCAGACAACAAAAAATCTGGAATTTATCAAATTGATTGCAAAGATTGAAATAGGATATATATATGGGGCACGCCGTAGCGTAGTGGTTAAGGCACTGAGCTACAAGCCGGAGGGTCGAGGGTTCAAGTCCCGTTGGGGTCAGGATTTTTAAACTGACCCAAACCCTCTGGCGGCACTATGGCCCTGGGGTCGGACTCAGCCTCTAATGGAAATGAGTACCAGACGCTTGTTCTGGGGTAAAGGCGGCCGTCATGCAGGGCTGACAACCTGGCTGACATAAAGTGCCGATTGTCTAGAAAAAGTGGGAGCCTTAACCTCCTACTACCCCAAGGGCCTCCTGAGGCCTGTTGTGGGATCACTTTACTTTTATATATATATATATATATATATATATATATATATATATATATATAGGAAAAACAAAAAGGAACTTGGAAACTCGTAAAAAGAACACTTTAGAAACATAAAGAATGGAGAAATTGAAAAATCAGCTATAGCAGCACATAGTTTATTAGAGCATCATAGAATTGAAAAAGAAGCAAAACTTTTGAAACAACTATCTAAACCTTTGGATTTAACAGTTTGGGAAAAGATATATATTTAAAAAAACCATACTAGAACCATGAACTTTGAGATTCCGGACGAACCAAGCTTGATTACTAAGTTCTTCAAAAATACAACAGATGGCAGTTTAGAAAATGATTCCTTCAAAAGAACACCAGGTGGCAGTTTTGATAATTACCAGCAAAAGAAAAAATTGACAGTTGTGAAAACAGCTGATGATGGTGACGATGGTCGCCGATACTGCGGTGCTAAGTTTAAAAAACATAGAAGTATGAGGTAAGAAGATTCCACGATTCATTTGATTCTTATCAATAAAGCCTATATGCTAGCCAGAGAAACCTTTTTCCTAGAGGACCTGAGGCAAAGGATACTACTGCCAGCAACGGAGCCATATAAGAATGTCATCGAAAAAAAGAAACAGAGAGAAAAAGAGATCGACGAAGATTTCTACGCCTCAGATGCCGGAGAGTGGACTGGAAGTAACCAACCACAAAGGCACAGAATCATAGGTTTAGCAACACACGGATATCATCACAAAATGTGCAAAAATACAAAATTCCACCAACCGAGTGATTCATGTGAATGCAAGATATGCGACCAAAAGTGTGAGCGATACCATTACAAACAATGCAGAATATGGACAGGATCACTGAACCAACTCATAAAAGACAAATCATAAACTTATAACTTAATGCTCTTTCGAGTGCCTCTTACCAATTTATTATTATTATTAAAACCTCATAATGTTAAAAATTCCCAAATTTACTATATTAAATTGTTTCTATACCTTTCTCTCTCCATTTCAATTCTTTCTTGTTCAGCTTTTTCAGCAGCTAACCTCATTTTTTCCTTCTTTGTCAGTTTCTTTTTAGGCCCCTAAAAAAAAGTAGTAATCTATATTCTCTATTAACTGCATATTTTACTATTGTTCTAATCCAGCCATGAAATCAATCTTCAGTAAAATGTGAATTTTGTTTTAGTTCTGAGAAGTGAATAAGCAAAAACAAGTAATATAATTATGTTATACCATTGTAAATAACAAGCTCCTTGCTTTGTAGAAGTTAACCTCAAGTAAATTTATATTCTTCTTTTCCTTTTCTGAAAAGAAATGTAAAACAAAATTACAAATCATTCAATTATATTATTTTTGGTCTGGACATCTTACCTCAATATTAATGTTGATTTGTTCTTGGTCATGTTTCAAAAGATGTCCAGACCAAAAATAATATAATTAAAATAACCTCAAATATAACTTCCTAAAATTAAATATTAAATCATTCAATGCTATTGCAAATGTTTATATATATATATATTACAATAATAAATATCATACACAGTTAATATATATACATACAGGCTATATTTAAATTAACTTCTTAAAATTTTCTTATAAAATGCAACCATGTTTTCAACAATAAAATAACTTGCATTTGTATCAAGTAGCTAATTCATTTTTTTTTTCTTTAGAGATAATCTGATGGGATAAAATCATATCTAAATCTTTTGTATTTTTCATTTAGTTTAAAAAAAAATTGTTAATAATTTGAAGCAAAACAATTATTTTTAATTCTACAAACTCTGATATATTTCCAAACTCTATTTAACCATAGTTTTTCAATTGCAACTAATAATATTATTAATTTACTTACTATTAAGTTTACATTTATTCAAGAGCTGGCTTCTGGTTTATTTTGTTACCATGGCAACTGTGTCTAGAGTCAACCTACTTCCAATTGCAGATATATATATATATATATATATATATAACTATATTTTTTATGTTTAGCAATGAAGGTTAGTTATGGCATGAAAAGAAAAATAAATCCAACTCAGGCATTTATTTTTCTTTTTTTATGCCACACAAACACACACACACACACACACACACACACACACACACATGTTACCAAAATAAGTGCAGATTTTTCGTGTGGTGGTGGGGAACATCCATACATGTATTTTAACACAATGAACCTTGGGTCGGAAATGCATTGTTGTGGGTCTACAGAATAAAAAAGCATTTAAAATTGTTGAACACATTGTTGTTTATTTATTAATTCTAAGAAAAATTGAAGATTTTACATGTTATTTTACAGTAATTGTTGGAAATGGCGACCATTGACCTGGTTGCACATCTCCAGAGCTTATAGCAAGGATCGTGACAGCAGCTGCAGAAATAAGAGAGCATCCAGATATGCTTCAGTTCATCAGTCCGAGGTGAGACGCACGGAGCTGTGCATCCAGGTCATTGGTTGCCATTTCCAACAATTACTGTAAAATAACACATAATACCTTCCATTTTTCTTAGAATTAATAAATAGACAACAATGTGTTCAACAATTTTAAATGCTGTTTATTCTGTAGACCCACAACAATGCATTTCCGACCCAAGGTCCATCATGTTAAAATACTTGTATGGATGTTCCCCACCACACAAAAAATTTGCACTCATTTTGGTAACACTCTGTATATATATACCCAGGGGCATGCCGTAGCGTAGTGGTTAAGGTACTGCGCTACAAGCCAGAAGGTCGCGGGTTCAAGTCCCGGTAGGGTCAGGATTTTTAAACTGACCCAAACTTTCTGGCGGCACTATGGCCCTGGGGTCGACTCAGCCTCTAACGGAAATGAGTACCAGACGCTTGTTCTGGGGGTAAAGGCGGCCGTCACGCAGGGCTGACATCAAGTGCCGATTGTCTAGAAAAAAGTGGGAGACTTAACCTCCCACTACCCCAAGGGCCTCCCGAGGCCTGTAGTGGGAACACTTTACTTTACTTTATATATACCCAATGTTTTATTAATTTTTTTTATTCAATGCCCCAGGTTGTCATTTCGACATTTCTGATGTCCTATCCTGACATTGGCGTAATTGTAACCCACTTCTGAAGTTGGGGCGCCTGGAAGATGGAGTTACGTTACCCCGATGATATGATAGGTGGTGAATGATAATGAAGCACCAGGAGAGTTTTTAATCTAAACTTAACCTACATTCCAAACCATGGGCAACCAAAGAAATAATTCCCCTTTAAGGAAAAATGCCTATGGTTTGACTGGGAATCGAACCCGGAACCCCATGAGCAGTAGTCAGAAATGCTGACCACTAGCCCATGAGGCTGGTCTGTTTTATGAAATACTAGCTAATACTCGGCATGCGCTGCTACTCATAAATAAATGCTAATATGTTTTTACCAAAAGCCGTGCACTGTTCGGGAATCTGCTTATCCCGATATTCTTCGTATCAATGAAAGACAAAAAAGGTTATTGTGAGTTATCCGTAGAATATAAACAAATGCTGTTGTGGACTTTTTTGTAGAGTGTTTTGAGATGTTCAATTCTGTGTACATTAATTTAGTGTATTTGTTATGGTTTAGGGACGCCGTAGCGTAGTGGTTAAGACACTTAGCTACAAGCTGGAAGGTCGAGGGTTAAAGTTCCGTTGGGGTCAGGATTTTTAAACTACCCAAACCCTCTGGCGGCACTATGGCCCTGGGGTCGACTCAGCCTCTAACGGAAATGAGTACCATACACTTGTTCTGGGGGTAAAGGTGGCCGTCACGCAGGGCTGACAACCCGGCTGACATAAAGTGCCGATTGTCTAGAAAAAGTGGGAGCCTTAACCTCCTACTACCCCAAAGGGCCTCCAGGCCTGTTGTGGGATCACTTTACTTTTTTTAGGCAGCATAAGCCATTTAAGCGTCAAAATAGGGACTTTATTTCATGTTTTTCACTACAAAGGGTGATTTTTAGAGGTGAAGGGGTTGAGTATTACAACTCCATTATAGTCTATGTTCATCCCCAGAATCTCCTGAACATTTTTCAAAAAGCACCGTCTCAATCGGCTGAACGGTATGGCAGAGCACGCTTGTCTGGGAATCGACTTATCCCGATCATCTTGGCATCAATGAAAAACAAAAATGGTTATTGTGAGTTATCCACAAAAGATAAAGGTATGCTGTCGCAGACTTTTTTGTAGAGTTTTTTGAGATATTCAATTCTGTGTACATTAATTTGGTGTATTTGTTACGGTTTAGGCAGCGTAAGCCATTTAAGTGTCAAAATAGGGACTTTATTTCACGTTTTTCATTACAAAGCGTTATTTTTAGGGGTCAAGGGGCTTAGTATTATAACACCCATAGTCTATGTTCATCCCCAGAATCTCCTGAACATTTTTCAAAAAGTCCCATCTCAATCGGATGAACGGTATGGCAGAGCACGCTTGTCCAGGAATCGACATCCCGATCTTCTTGGCATCAATGAAAGGCAAAAATGGTTATTGTGAGTTATTCGTGTATATATATATATATATATATATATATATATATAGAGAGAGAGAGAGAGAGAGAGAGAGAGAGAGAGAGAGAGAGAGAGAGAGAGAGAGAGAATGTTTAGAAGAGAATAGATGCCATATGTCTATCTTCTGCTGACCTATCTGCCTACTGAATATAATAATAATAATAATAATAATAATAATAATAATAATAATAATAATAAGAAGAAGAAGAAGAAGAAGAAGAAGAATGAAGCCACAAACCCTCCATGGTATCTTTACCTTGTCGTGGTGGAGTGGCTTGCGTGCTTAAATGATCCTGAGAGCTATGCTGGCGGTAGCATTGCTGCCGATAGGGTTACCCATGCCGGATTGGTCGAAGGTGATAAGCCAGACGAAAAAAGTACCTTGGTCGAAAGAGTGACGATCTTTCACCGTAAAAATAGAACCGTCAAGAAATGCGGACATGGGTTCAATTGGGGTAAAATTTTCCGGAGGTCGTTGTTAAACTGAAAATATATAAAACAATTATTCTACCAGTTATATTATATGGGTGCGAAACATGGACTCTCACTTTAAGAGAGGAAAGGAGATTACAAGTATTTGAGAATAAAGTACTTAGGAAAATTTTTGGACCAAAGAGAGATGAACAGACAGGTGAATGGAGAAGACTATACAACAATGAACTACATGGTCTTTACAGGAAGCCAGATATAATAAGAACAGTTAAGTCTCGTAGACTGCGATGGGCAGGACATGTTGCACGTATGGGGAATGAAAGACTTGCATGGAAGCTTCTTGTAGGAAAGCCAGAGGGAAAACGCCCAGTTGGTAGACCAAGAATGAGGTGGGAGAATAACATTAACTATGATTTGAGGGAAGTAGATTATACAGGGAATGATTGGAAAGCATTAGCTCAGGATAGGGATGTATGGAGAGCTTATGTCTGTGCGGCCATGAACCTACGGGTTCGATAGTGACAGTGAGTAAGTGAGTATGAAGCCACAAACACTGAGCTAAGCAATCACTTTTGGATCACAAAATTTGCATTGCAGGTGCAACAATGAAATAAATTTATAATTGAGTTGAATAAAACGTTTTTAATCTCACCTCATAAAGTTCTGCTTTCACGATACTGGTTTCAAAGGCTTTTGCCTTCATCATCAGTCAAACTCCAACTGTTGAAATTCTGCTGTTACCACAATCTTCCAAACTGCCATCTGATGCCCATTTTATGAACTCAAGTTCATCTGGATATGGTAAACAAACTTGAACGATGAAGACTGTTAATAAGGAATTCACCTGTCAACTTATGATAGTACCAGAACTTGTAGTTAAGGAATCAGGACCAAATAAAGAGTGGATAAAAAAATATAGATATAAAAATATAGGCATAGTAATACCATATATATTATTTATTTCATAATCTAGATATAACAAACAGATTAATTGTATACTTCCATAATGATATGGCAATTATTGCTTTCAGATGAACTGTCCCTTGGCTAAAATCTTAAAACAGTTGCACTTGAGCTGCAATATGAACCACAGATCTTCTGCATTATAATCTGACATATTTAAATATAGCTGTTGGATAAGATACAATTATTCTCCAATTCCCAAGCAATTAAATCTGCATTCACATGTTAATATTTTTGTATTATGATTTCAGCCTTGTTTGTTATTTCTGGAAAATTTTCAATTCACACATTCTTCAAAATTAACTACCGGTACCTTTCAAATATGATACATTTGCACTACTAAAGTTTTTTTTCTAATTACAAACAAACCATTTATTCTGAGTGACTATAAAAGTAACAGTAACATTAGGAAATCAAGGAACCATATTTACCTAACCTCAATATATTTACTCTTCTAAAATAAACAAGATGGATATTGTCATTCTACTTTTTTTTAGGAATGGGATTTCAGCAAACAAAATCATTATAAAAATGTTGTACGTTCAACAAAACCTTGTTCTACCGCAAGGATAACAGATCTATATTTTAGGCTATATAAAAATATATACCATACATATACAAGAAAAATTAACTTTTTTTTTTTTTAATTTTGTTGAGTTGTTTCTTGACTCACCTCATACTTCTTAACTCCCTCGCAGATCTAGATTTTGTCACTGTATTTGTGACATTCTCAATGCTGTTCACGTTCACAACATTGAGAATGTCACAAATACAGTGACAAAATTGAGATGTGCAAGGGAGTTAAGAAGTATGAGGTGAGTCAAGAAACAACTAAACAAAATTAAAATAAACCTCATAGTGTTATTTCCTGTCCCGCGCCGTAGCCGAGTGGTTAAGGTAGGAAGCCTTGGCGCAGAGCTACGGGACTTGCGCTGGTTCGAGTCTCCATGCGGGAAGAAATTTTCTCATGGTATTTCGGCCAGTATGGGACCGGTGCCCACCCAGCATCGTGAGGCAATTGGGTAGCTACAATAAGTAGCGGCTCCAGGTTGAGGAACCAGCTATAATGGCTGGGGGACTCGACATGCTAACCACATGTCACCCCTACACTGGCTGTTGATCATCTACCTCTGTGATTGACACATGTGGATGTGAAGGGCCAGCAGCTGGCTGGTAAAAGGGCAACCGCTGAAAAGTGGAAAGACCCTCAATCGGAATCGGTGTTATTTCCTACCTACATAAGTTAATAAGACAATTACTGTTTTTAACTTTGAATTAAACATTTTCTAGAGTAATTTCACCATATTTACTTGCATAACAATAATGATTTTATCCAATCTAGACACTAGTACAACTACTGGTAATATAATATGCAGGTTAGTTGTGATTATTGCTAAAAATTGTATTATCCAATGGGAATGACAAAATTGTATTATCCAATGGGAATGACAAAATTGTATTATCCAATGGGAATGACAAAATTGTATTAACCAATGGGAATGACAAAATTGTATTATCCAATGGGAATGACAAAATTGTATTATCCAATGGGAATGACAAAATTGTATTATCCAATGGGAATGACAAAATTGTATTATCCAATGGGAATGACAAAATTGTATTATCCAATGGGAATGACAAAATTGTATTATCCAATGGGAATGACAAAATTGTATTATCCAATGGGAATGACTTTATATAATCATAAATTTTGTAGTTTTTTAAAATGTTTCTTTAATAGTACATTACAATGCGAGGTTGGGAAGTGGTTTTTACAGAAGCAAGGATAATGTTTAAAACTGAGCGATAGTGAAGTTTTTAATTTCTAAGATTCTGTTAAACACTACACAAACCTGCGTTGTACATATTTTTGCGCAATGGTGTTTTCAAAATAATAAATAATAGTAAAATAATATCTTTGTTGGAAATATTTGTGTTCATTATAAACAACTGACTAACATTAACAGAGTGGGCAATGTTTATTAGTTGAAACTACAGGAGACTGTGACACCAATCAGTGATAAAATTGCGGCAAGTACATATTTATTGTTTTATATTGTTTCAAATAAAGTTCCGTTTATTTAAAATGCAGTGATTTGTTTCGTATAATGTATATTAACACTATATTGTGGATATTATTTTTTTGTATATACATTGTAAGTAGTATACATAAAAATTAGGAACTCAGTTATAAGGGAGAAAATGAAGATTGAAGACACTATTTTAGATTATATTAAAACTCAGCAATTAAGATGGTACGGACATGTCCAGCGAATGGAAGAGGATCGACTACCAAAATCTGTTTTGGAATGGAAACCTGAGGGAAGACGAAGCAGAGGAAGACCTAAAACCTCCTGGAGTCAGGGAATATGTTTATATATGAAGGAGAAACATCTACAACCAGGAGATTGGATGGACCAACAAAATTGGCTATTAGGAATCGGACAATGTCAAAGACATTAATCAACCGATGAGCTATCTATCTATGTAGTATACATAGAAGGCAGTGGTTTTACTTCCCGCACGTGGTTTGTAATATTACAGTATAGTTATTTAGGTTGGCAACCCCGAAATGTAGGAAGTTGAACTTTCAATCATGGTCGCCCTTGCTGTAAGTACGACAAAATGCACTATCATGCAAAAATGTTATTTTATTTTCATAGCATGTATTATATATTGTAAAATAGTTGTTTACGGTTAATCTAAATTGTCTAGCAAATACTACACTTTGTTAATATTGGTAACCTTTTTATTACATACTTACTCACTGGCACTATCAAACCCGTAGGTTCATGGCCACATGGACATAAGCTCTCCATACATCCCTATCCTGAGCTAATGCTTTTCAATCATTCCCTGTATAATCTACTTCCCTCAAATCATAGTTAATGTTATTCTCCCACCTGATTCTTGGTCTACCAACTGGGCGTTTTCCCTCTGGCTTTCCTACAAGAAGCTTCCATGCAAGTCTTTCATTCCCCATTAAGGAACATAATCTTATTTTCTTTATGTAATTGTAATGTTGTTTTTTTTTTTAGTGTATAATGCTATTTTGTTATTACCTAATTGTAATATTATTGTGTTTTCTTTATGTAATTGTAATGTTAATGTTTTTAGTGTATAATGCTATTGTGTTATTATTTAATTGTAATATTATTATTGTGTTTTCTTTATGTAATTGTAATGTTAATGTTTTTAGTGTATAATGCTATTGTGTTATTATTTAATTGTAATATTAATGTGTTTTCTTTATGTAATTGTAATGTTAATGTTTTTAGTGTATAATGCTATTGTGTTATTATTTAATTGTAATATTATTATTGTGTTTTCTTTATGTAATTGTAATGTTATTGCTGTTTTTGTTTATTTTTCTTTACACTAGTACCGATTATTACTTTATTGTAACGGACTGTCAACAGCACGTACGGCTTACTGCCCGTGCGACCCATATTTGTAAATAATATTGTAAATATCTTACTTTTTTGTCTAATAAAGTCTTACTACTACTACTACTAATAACCAAAAACTGTGTATTAATATGCAAATTTTTAGCTTTGTTAGAAATTAATGGATGCAAAAGAAATTAAAAAAAATAATATAGAAGGAAAATGGTGAAGCAAAAACAGTATAAAATAAAATAAAAATACTACAGTTCAAATAGAAGCATTTAATGAGGAATGCATAATTAAATACACTAATTTGGAAATAAGCATAAAGCAGTTAGTAAAGCAACTACAGAAGAAAGTAAAAACAAATTATAAAAGATTCTCTCTCACAATACAATAGTCATCATTCTCTCATCGTGTCCTCCTTTCAGAAGGTCGATTCATCATAATAGTAATTATTATGGCAAGGCAATTAATGATTTTGCATCTTTTTCTTATCAAAGTTGAAACATTGCTTGCATATATGAAAATGTACGGCATTAAAAAGCGGATTAAATAAAAGCAATTTGTTAGGGCATTTTTTGCATTTTCTTAACTTTTTTAGGAATAGGTCAATTTTGAGCATTTTTTTATAATTTCCCAGAAGGCTGTGACATTATTTGTATTTGATTTAAGATTTTTATTGTAATTCAGTATTTTTCCTTGTCAATACAATTTCTTGGAATTAAGTAGTTGTTTTGCTAACTACTACCGCTATTTTTCAAGGTATGTGCATAATGAACTTGCCGACTTCTAGGAATTTTATTCAATTTCTTAGAGCTTATGCTAGCTTCTACCTTTATTCTGATTGTTAACTGCAATTCAAAATTGCTGTAAAAGTGCACTGTGTGATTGAAATGGATTTTCTGCAATAAAAGGTACTGTAATATGTATGTTTTAAATACTTTTCTTTTAATATTTTGATGTTAAGTTAAATTTTATGTAATTCATTAATCAAGTGAGTAAAAAGTAAAGTGATCCCACTACAGGCCTCAGGAGGCCCTTGGGATAGTAGGAGGTTAAGGCTCCCACTTTTTCTAGACAATTGGCACTTTATGTCAGCCCTGCGTGACGGCCGCCTTTACCCCAGAACAAGCGTCTGGTACTCATTTCAGTTAGAGGCTGAGTCGACCCCAGGACCATAGTGCTGCCAGAGGGTTTGGGTCAGTTTAAAAATCCTGACCTCAACGGGACTTGAACCCTCGACCCTCCGGCTTGTAGCTCAGTGCCTTAACCACTAGGCTATGGCGTGCCCCCATCAAGTGGGTACTTAATCTAATAAATAGTATTTTTATTGGTAATTCTTAACTTTTTTCGTAATTTTTTTAATTTTATCGGTCATTTTTTTGCATTTTTTAGGTCATAAATGCATTTTTTTACCAATTTATAGGTCATTAAATGCCTTACCCTAGTAATTATGTTATTTAATGTTAACTTATCCATACCATTGCTGGAATCCTTTGAAATATATTGATTGTAAATGTCATAATTTACATAATTTCTCTATTTGCTTCCAGCTCTCATTCCATCATATGACAAACTATACGTAAACTCGGTAATATATTGATTCCTTTACCTTTAAGAGGTTTTTAAAAAAAAGTTTTGTAATATAAATTACATGGTAAATCCAACATAATAGTAAATTTCAATTATATTCCATATTGTGCAATATTCAATAAACATTTTATACCCATGCAATAATAAGACTTTAAATCAGTATCCTTACTGGTATTAAATTAATGTTGGGAAGTAAACATTATGAGGTATAAACATTAAAATTCACTGGAGAACATTTTGTTTAAACAACTCACCTCATAGGATTCATGCTTCCATGATACCACAGTTTCAAACACAGTCGTGTTCATCTTCAGCCATAACTCCAACTGACGAAATTCTTCGGCCGAAGAATTTCGTCAGTCGGAGTTATGGCTGAAGATGAACACGACTGTGTTTGAAACTGTAGTATCATGGAAGCATGAATCCTATGAGGTGAGTTGTTTAAACAAAATGTTCTCCGATGAATTTTAATCCGTATTGGATTACAATGATTTCAATAGAATCTAATTGAAGGCAGCAATTTATCCGCAATTATCAACTGGAAGAATCATTCGTCAGTCGGAGTTATGGCTGAAGATGAACACGACTGTGTTTGAAACTGTGGTATCATGGAAGCATGAATCCTATGAGGTGAGTTGTTTAAACAAAATGTTCTCCGATGAATTTTAATCCGTATTGGTTCAATAGAATCTAATTGAAGGCAGCAATTTATCCGCAATTATCGACTGGAGAATCATTCGGCAGTCGGAGTTATGGCTGAAGATGAACACGATGTGTTTGAAATGTGGTATCATGGAAGCATGAATCCTATGAGGTGAGTTGTTTAAACAAAATGTTCTCCGATGAATTTTAATCCGTATTGGTTCAATAGAATCTAATTGAAGGCAGCAATTTATCCGCAATTATCGACTGGAAGAATCATTCGTCAGTCGGAGTTATGGCTGAAGATGAACACGACTGTGTTTGAAATTGTGGTATCATGGAAGCATGAATCCTATGAGGTGAGTTTTTTAACACAAAGTGTTCTCCGATGAATTTTAATCCGTATTGGTTCAATAGAATCTAATTGAAGGCAGCAATTTATCCGCAATTATCAACTGGAAGAATCATTCGTCAGTCGGAGTTATGGCTGAAGATGAACACGACTGTGTTTGAAACTGTGGTATCATGGAAGCATGAATCCTATGAGGTGAGTCGTTTAAACAAAATGTTCTCCGATGGAATTTTAATCCGTATTGGTTCAATAGAATCTAATTGAAGGCAGCATTTATCCGCAATTATCAACTGGAAGAATCATTCGTCAGTCGGAGTTATGGCTGAAGATGAAGACCGACTGTGTTTGAAACTGTGGTATCATGGAAGCATGAATCCTATGAGGTGAGTTGTTTAAACAAAATGTTCTCCGATGAATTTTAATCCGTATTGGTTCAATAGAATCTAATTGAATGCAGCAATTTATCCGCAATTATCAACTGGAAGAATCATTCGTCAGTCGGAGTTATGGCTGAAGATGAACACGACTGTGTTTGAAACTGTGGTATCATGGAAGCATGAATCCTATGAGGTGAGTTGTTTAAACAAAATGTTCTCCGATGAATTTTAATCCGTATTGGTTCAATAGAATCTAATTGAAGGCAGCAATTTATCTGCAATTATCAACTGGAAGAATCATTCGTCAGTCGGAGTTATGGCTGAAGATGAACACGACTGTGTTTGAAACTGTGGTATCATGGAAGCATGAATCCTATGAGGTGAGTTGTTTAAACAAAATGTTCTCCGATGAATTTTAATCCTTATTGGTTCAATAGAATCTAATTGAAGGCAGCAATTTATCCGCAATTATCAGCTGGAAGAATCAATTAATAAATTACAATAGGAAGTAACATTATGAGGTTCCTCTTAATAAATAAGAAGAGTCTAAAACATCTTACCTCATAAAAAGTTGAGTTCTTTTGGACATAAGCCTGCACATCACCTTCAGCTTGTCCAGACGAAGAATCAACTTTTATATATATATTTAGTTTAACATGTTTTTAGAGAATTTGGGGTGACAAGAGTCCCTGTAATGCATTGCCAAGAGTAAAGTCTATGTTTAATATATTTTTGCATTATTTGCGTTTATTAATATGTTACAGAAGAATATGGATTGAAGATATCTATAGAGAAAACAAAAATTATGGCATTTCAAAGTGTAGATCCTGTCAGAAGTAACATTGTACTTGACAATAAAATTTTGGAGTAGGTGAATAATTTTACATATCTAGGATGCAATATCTCATATGAAGAAGAAAATTAACTTTTATAAGATTCATGATGTGTTCCGTTGAGATATTAGTCTAAATTAATTAAAAATTATGGAATATTCACCTGAAAGGTACGTCTCCTTAACTTAATTAATTATTTAACTGTAGTGCTTTCGGGACTTGTCCCATCAGCAGCAGGATTCAAAACTGGTGTTTCAATTAAGATCTGGTAGAGGGGGTTACATGTATTGCGTTCGTTTTTGTTGATCAGGTTGTCGTTGTTGTGAGCTGCTTTCATGATTAATTAATTTTGAAGAAGAAAAGCATGTAAATACAAAAAATATCAAAATTTTAAAGAATTTTAGGGTTAATAAATTCTATCTTCAAGCCACAGTTAGTCCAAAAACATTCAAGACTAAAAGTAGCTCTTCCAACTCATTTGTATGGTAGCGAAGTATGGACGTTGAAACAGAAGGATATGCAGAGACGTAGATCTGCTGAAGTGAGATACCTTCGGAGGACTGCAGGATACACACTACTAGATCACAAAAAAAAATGAAGACATCTTAGAAGAATTACACATGGAATCTTTAGAAATCAAAATTTCTGATTATAAGTCAAGATGGATGCAACATGTTCATCGAATGGAAGAACACAGAATACCCAAACAAATGTTAAGATATCAACCTGCAGGAAGAAGACCAGGACGTCCACTCAGAAGACTTTTGGATGGTGTTTCTCTTGAGGCCGAAACAGGTCAACAAATGGCCTAAATTCGTGAATGTACTATGATGATGGTGATGATGATGATAATATATTGTTCAATATTTGAATTCTGCCACTTTTTTCAAAGTTTTCCTTCACTTGTTAAATACTCATTTCTATTTAACAATGCATTTCTACATGTGACTATACATTTAGTTTTATTTATATTAATTTTGCCCCCAGTTTCTTAACATTATATAATGCAAAAATTTGAATTTAATATTTACAGAAAAGACACTCATACGGATAACTACATAAAATCTTCAGGTTTTAATCATGTTTCACATAAACATGCAATTTTCAATAGTCTATTATACAGATTAATAAATATTCCACTTAATGTGGAAGATTTTGATAATGAATATAATCATATTGTACATGTTGCTAAAATAAATGGTTTTGATGAAGACATTATAAAGAATAAATTAAAGAAATTTAAACAACAAAAAAAGGTTACCACTCTGCAACATGATTCCAAGAAAGATGAAAAATTCAAGAAATTTACTTACCATCTAGAAGTTCATAACAAATTTCATAAGACTTTCAAACAATTTAATATAACATTGGCTCTGATTAACAAATTCAGCCTGGGTAATCTTCTATTAACTAATAAAAAAGTTAACACCCCAGACAACAAAAAATCTGGAATTTATCAAATTAATTGCAAAGATTGCAATAAAGTATACATGGGAAAAACAAAAAGGAACTTAGAAACTTACAAAAAAAAACACTTTAGAAACATAAAAAAATTGAGAAATTGAAAAATCAGCTATAGCAGCACATAGTTTATTAGAGCATCATAGAATTAAAAAAGAAGCAAAACTTTTGAAACATCTATCTAAACCTTTGGAATTAACAGTTCGGGAAAAAATATATATTAAAAAAAACCATACTAGAATCATGAACTTTGAGATTCCGGACGAACCAAGCTTCTTCAAAAATACACCAGATGATAGTTTAGAAAATTACTCCTCCAAAAGTACACCAGATGGCAGTTTGGATAATTACTGGCAAAAGAAAAAAAATTGACAGTCGTGAAAACAGCTGATGATGGAGAAGATGTTTCTCCGATATTGCGGTGCTGTGTTTAAAAAAACATAGATATATGAGGTAAGAAGAATTCACAATTAATTTGATTCTTATATAATAAACTAGTATACAAATTTGTTAAATATTCCACTTTTATATATTGCACTTGGAAATCATAAGTTTTTTAACCTTCCGTCGGGCACATCTGATCTGAGAGGCACAGGTTGTCAATTGTCCGATTCCAATGCCATCAGACGGTGTTGACAACTGGGCATCCGAGTAGCTGTTTATTTTTACCTGCTCTAAACAACCACCCCACTCGGTTTGCTCTCGACCGTTACCACGGAGGGTTGTAAATATTTTGTTCAGAGAAGCTCATTGCGCCCGAAGTCGTTACATTATTGAAGATGTGTATTTTAAAAATATTTGCAAAAAGAAAATTATTTATTTAACTTATTTAGACTAAATAATGTTATATTCTTGAATAATTTTGCTAAAAACATCAGCTAAATGTTGATAATGTGAACTATTTTCAAGTATATTTGAACTGAACCTAACTTGTTCTTACTTTTATATCATGTTGTTTGAAGGCACAAATTTGTTTAATCAATATTATGTCCAATAAAAAGTTTTCTAGCAACAAATTTTGAATATTTTATCCTTTGGACATCCCTAACAATAATGTTTCTTTGACTTCCTGTTGTTCAGATTGGCAAACAGTGTGTTAAATAATTTTTTTAAGCGTGTGCTGATCAGGCACATTGCGCCCGAACTCGAATGTCAGAATATTGCGCCCGACGGAAGGTTAATATTATGATAATATTTTATGAAATTTAATGCTAAGAATATAAACACTTATACAGAATATTTTAAGTTCTGAGATTTCCATTTGAATTAAATTTTTATAATTTTTACGTCTACTGATAAATAAGTTACATTCATATATTAAATTTGGGAATTTTTAACATTATGAGGTTCAATTCAAAAGAATTAAATTAATCGTGATTATTTCTTATCTCATACGTCTATATTTCTTTAAATACAGCACTGCAGTATCGGCAGTTTAGGAAATAATTCTTTAAAAGAACATCAGATGGCAGTTTGGATAATTATCAACAAAAGTAAAAATTGACAATCGTGAAAACAGCTGACGATGGTGACAAGAAGTTGCCGATACTGCAGTGCTGTATTTAAAGAAATATAGACATATGAGGTAAGATATAATCACGATTAATTTAATTCTTAAGTTACATTTGCTACTCTTATAATGACACTGGAGTGTATTGGTATGTAAAACTCGAATTATTAATTTTTTAACCAGCTGGAAACTCAATAACTTATAAATATTAAATGTAAGAAGATTTGAAATCTTTAAATATATTTCAGATTCGTGTAGCAGTAGCAATATAATATTACACAACCAACACATATGCTGCAAACTATTTTCATACATCTTGATTACCTTTAATCACATTTCTAGCTGCCAACCTGCTAATAATCTCACTAAATAGAATATTATAAGGTTTAGAGTGGGTTATTTTTTATTAACTTTTTTTAAGTTTAATTGCTATGATTCAGTAAGTTGCTCAATTTTTAAAGTATTTTCACAGTAAAGCTATGTGTTCGATGTTCTTATTATTAATTTCATACATCTCAATGATGGATAAATCATATTTGAAGAGAAAAATTATATGCTCAGACCGGGACTTGAACCCGGGACCCTTGGTTTTCTAGTCCAAGTGCTCTACCATTTGAGCTACCTGAGCAAGTACCGATCTAAACGCAAATTTTTCTCTATATACGTTGTAATTCCCGCCCACCAAATGCTATGAAGCCTTTGCTTCTATCTTTGCAAAGGAATTACAACGTATATAGAGAAAAATTTGCGTTTAGATCGGTACTTGCTCAGGTAGCTCAAATGGTAGAGCACTTGGACTAGAAAACCAAGGGTCCCGGGTTCAAGTCCCGGTCTGAGCATATAATTTTTCTCTTCAAATATAAAAGCTATGTGTTATTTGGTTTGTATCCCCTACACGAAACATCTTGTAATTTTGCAACCTTACTCTATCCATAATTCATAGCAGTCTTTCAACAATGAGTAATTTCTATATTGATTTTTTTTGGTTATTTCCACTTCAACTTCTCATTACTTTTTTTCTTTTATTTTTCATGTTATTCAGAAAAAAAAGTATCTATGTATGTATGTATGTATATGCATATATGGGTCAGACCAAAATTTCAAGAGATGGCACCATAGTAGATTGCATTTATATTCTAGTATGTGATTATCCTAATGATAAATGATAAAATGAAAAATTCCGATAGTTCTGTGATGATCTTGATGTAGATTTCCGGGCTGTAGGTCATGGTCTTGAGGCCTGGAGTTCCCCAACATTTCGCCAGAGACTGCATCTGACATCCTCAAGGGTCTCAATGCAAGTCTCAAGACAACCTTTGAGGATGTCGGACTCAGTCTCTGGTGAAATGTCGGGGAAGTTCATCATAATAATCAGTGTGTTTTTTCCATTTTTCTTAAAATTATAGTAGTGGAACAATTGGTAAAAGTTTGTACTGTACATAATGGGGACAGGGTAGTCTGAGCATATGGTTACTATGCAGCAGTGAAATCAAATTACTATTTCTTATGAACTTGTAAATAAATAAGCCTGAAAATTTTACACCATGCACACAACCAATTTGAGAATATTTTGGCTTTTAGTTTATATCTCTACCTTATATACTTGATTTTATAAAAAAAATTAAATCTGAAATATATATATTTTTTATATGCTATAAACATGAAGGACTTTGAGTACATTTTTCCCAGAAACCCCTTGTAGTATAGAATCATAATTTTCTGTGCTTATTATCATTATAATTAACAATAATAACAATAACAATTATAATTGGATTATCTCTATTGGTTCAATGGGAAAATAATATTTGCATGTGGAAAATAAATAAATATTAATTTTTTTTAATACTATTTGTCATTCTTTTCAGAGTCTAAAATCCATGATTTTTATTATAACTTTGTGAAAGTGGCGGCACATATTCATAAAAACATGGAATAGAAGTATGCAAAATTTCAGCTTTCTACCTCTAGTAGTTTTTGAGAAAATGGTACCTAAATATCTAAAAATAACATTTTGAGAAAATTTTATTTTCCAAATGCAAATATTTTTTTCCCATTGAACCAATAGAGATAATCCAATTATTTTGGCCATGCATATTGTTAATTATAATGACCATTTAACTCATGCCCCAAATGGGAGTCAATGACCAATCACGTTTCAATGATTTCTGTTTTACAACCAATCAGAGTCGTGTTTCACGAAATATTTATCAGTGTTATAATTACCATATTAAAGAAAGCTCCTCCTTTTTAATATTCTGAACAGGTCTGACCGTTATTTTGCAGTGACTGAGCCTGTGAGAAATACGGCTACCAGATTGTATATATAGTGCATGAATGTCAACACATGCCGCATGTGGGAGTTAATATAAAAACATTTGTTGCAATTGATTATACCACGAAAAATAGAAACCACTGTTTGCACTATCTTAAATGTATTTTTTCCCAGATAACAATCCAGAAAAATATAATTGTCATATTTACATCATACGACATCGGAAATGAATTAATATACAGTTTGATGTGTTTCATTTTTTCTCCACTAGAGAGCATTCTTATAATATTGCGTTCCTTTGGCAATAAATATTATGATCTGGTTTCAGTTATAAACAAAAGAAGCAGATGAAGTGTACCTATCGTTTCTCATTTGTTTTCAAACATCGCCGTTTACATTAAATATATAAATATTTTAAAATAACTATAGTTAAATAATGATTTGTGAGTAAACAGCTTAATTTTATTCGTTAAATAGTCCTAACAAATGCCACTCTTGATTTCCAACTTCTCTAGATAAATTCACTCCTCACTTCGTGAGTCGTGAATTTATCGATAATTTGGAAATCACTCGTGGCATTACTTATGATAATAAGCACAGAAAATTATGATTCTATACTACAAGGGGTTTCTGAGAAAAATGTACCCAAAATCCTTCATGTTTTGATTTCACTGCTTCATAGCAACCATATGCTCAGACTACCCTGTCCCCTTAAAAATTATTAATATTTAAAAACTATTATTGCTTGTAGTATGACAGCTTCTATTGAGGATAACTTCAAGTTTTCAACTTATTTGCTATACTTTTTGTAACATCACATGATGCTAAATCAATTCAATATTTATGGTAAATGTGTTGGCACAACCTATTGGCACATTAATTTTATCAGTCACAATTTTAGAAATACAACAAGAATATTATTGAATCTGAGCTAGTGATTTGCATTTTTATAAATATTATCACAAGTAATTAAATATTGACATCATGGCAGTGCTGTTTATTTAAATATAATCCTTACAAAAATATATTAAAATATCTATTCCTCATTTCAAAATTACTCAAATTTAATTAAGAATATGTGGAATATGAGTAATTCTTCTTCTTGGCAATTTTATTATTAATTTAACACTTCTCATTGAAGGATAAATTATATCTGAAGAGAAAAATTTTTTCGCCTAGACTGAGACTCGAACCCGGGACCCTTGGCTTTCCGGGCCAAGTGCTCTACCAACTGAGCTACCGAGGCGAGTTGCGATCTAGACGCAAATTTTTCTCTTATATATGTTGTAATTCCCTCGCGCCAAGCTATGGTTTCAAGCATTTGGCATGAGGGAATTACAATGTATATAAGACAAAAATTTGCGTCTAGATCGCAACTCGCCTCGGTAGCTCAGTTGGTAGAGCACTTGGCCCGGAAAGCCAAGGGTCCCGGGTTCGAGTCTCGGTCTAGGCGAAAATTTTCCTCTTCAGATATAATTCTTCTTCTTACTTATTTTAGGAATTTTCATTATGAGGTATATTCATTAAGGTAGAATTTTTATTACTCACATCATATTGCTCTATTGAACAATATGAGGTGAGTGATAAAAATTCTACCTTAATTCTTCTTCTTCTTCAATAGATACACTGACTTTATGGGGAAAGTTTGACCCTCTCAATAACCTAAGTGGAGTAATTCTTGAAGTAGGCATGGAAGATGCATAGCAATTTATTTGACAATAATATTAAACATTTGAGGTCTTGGGTGGAGTGATTCAAAGCTGGGCATGAAAGGGCAAAGAATTATGCTCAAATAAAATCTTTCATTATTTTCCAAGAGGAAGAAGAGATGTCGGACGTCCTCGGAAGAGATGGTCTTAGATCTATTAGTGAAGACGGAACAGGCAACTCTTGCCTAAACCAGGAAGTGAAGAAGAAGAAGATATATTATTTCAGACTTGGTCATATATTACATTTGAAGAGAAAAATTATATGCTCAGACTGGGGTTTGAACTCAGGACCTTTGGCTTTCTAGGCCAATGCTCTGCCATTGAGCTATCTGAAAAACTCCAATCTAAACGCAAATTTTTCTCTTATACACTGTTAATTCCTGATCGCCAAATGCTACAAGCATTTGCTCAATCACGCAAAAGGTGGCTTCTTGTTTAAGAAGATAAGAACCATGCATCTATGCAAGGTCCAAAAAACATCTTAACGAAAACAAAGCTAAATTATTAAAACAAATAGAAAAACCAAAAGAACTCACTGTTTGGGAAAAAAATTTACATTAAAAAAAAACGAAAAGGAGAAATTAATGAACTTTGAAATTCCCGGGCAAAATGACCTGATTTCGAGGTTTTTCCATCTACCAGCAGAGGGAGCGAAAAGTGGCTCTATGAGACAACAGAACAACGGTCACGAAAATACTGAAGATGGAACTAAAGTGTAAAGTTCCAAAACTAGTTTAAAAAAAGAAGAAAAACATGAGGTGAGTGATAAAAATTTTACCCAAATAAATAGATCTTTAGGTTGTCAGCCCTGAATGTCGGTCCAAAGACAACAACAAAAAGATGGAGGAGTTGACATCCAGGACTGACAACCTAAAGATCAACAGTCTGTACAAGCTGGCAATAGAGAAAAAATGTTACTTTGAACATGTCCTATAAGAAACAACAAATATGAGGTAAGATGACTAAAATTATTTATTAAATTGAATGTTGTTATTGTATAGCTGGCTTAACTTGGCAGAGAGAGAGATGGAGAAACAAGGGTAAATCATTGACCATTTTAGTCCAGATACAAAAGAAAGAACCCACCCTGTTATCAGTTTTCCTCTTCCCCTTTACACTATTAACATCTGGTGAAGAAACACCGACAACACTGGTGCGAGTGAGAGAGGTGAGTACAGTTGTCTCTTTCTACAAATTTCTCGTAAAGTTAAACCAGAGAGACTATAGTTACTCATATCTCTATATTCTCAATTAATTCACAGATACTAACGTCTTATCATCCTTCCGTTGGTATATTACTATTTATTTAAATCTCGTAAATAGGCCCATCTGTTTTATATATGAGAAAGAGCCAAGATCTTCTTCATTTAAGAAACAAAATAACTTTTAAAACATCTTAAAATTATTCTAGGCAGTACCCAAAATGTTTGTAATTTTTAATCTATAAAAATAGAAAAATTGAACTTTTTAGGAATAAATCACTGTGAGGTTTAATTTATGATTGAATTAAAATGTTTCATACGTCTCCTCATTTCCAGTCTTCTAAGTAGACCGCGGTTTCAAAGCCTTGCTGGCTTCATCTTCAGTACTATCTTGTCGACTGAT
Source organism: Diploptera punctata (assembly GCA_030220185.1). Taxonomy (NCBI): domain Eukaryota; kingdom Metazoa; phylum Arthropoda; class Insecta; order Blattodea; family Blaberidae; genus Diploptera; species Diploptera punctata. The sequence continues at coordinate 2,165,275 of JASPKZ010000446.1, forward strand.
GTTATGCCGATCACAAGAATTACTTCTGTTTCCCTCTGTTGGTGGACCAATAAACTTCCGAATCCAATCAGAATCCGCAGGAATTTCGAAGTTCATAAGTTTTTCTTCTTGTTTTTTTTTTAATGTGGATTTTTTCCCAAATCGTGAGTTCTTTTAGTATTTCCCAAACCCCGAGTTCTTTTAATTTTTCTGTTTTTCAAAAAAGTGTAATACAAGATTGGCACTGAAGAACGAATAGAGCCTAAATAGGATAATTAAAACCAATAAAAATATAAAATTGAAGAAGAAAATAAATCAGGAATTTATCAGATCAAATGCAGGGATTGTGACAAAATTTACACGGGAAAAACAAAAAGAAATTTGAAAACAAGGGTGAAAGAACATCTTAGAAATGTCAAAAATGGTGAAGTGGAAAAGTCAGCAGGAGCCGAAGGGGCAATATGTGGTCTCAGGAGTGTGTACATTAATGAAACCCAAGAAATGCCATTTATTCCTGCCCAACCCAATGCACCACATCCTCATTGTGGCTCCTGGTTAATACTAAGAAGTGAAGGGGTGAAAAAGCAAGTTCCTGACACTTAAAAATTGGGACATACCAGCTAATGGAGAAAACCCCAACAGAAAATCATCGACCCCCCAGGATTGCTGGAGGTTGGGCATGGGGTTGACATCCCTACCCCATAAAAACAAATACGTTCAGAAACCCAAAGGGAGGAAAAGCTGACGATAAAACATAATTGTTTTGAAACATGTTCAAGAACAAATCAACATTAATATTGAGGTAAAATGTTCAGACTAAAAATAATATAATTACCCAAAGGGAGGCCAAAGCTCGAATTTGAGCCAACCAGCCATGGATGGAAAAGTCAGCAGTAGCTGCTCATGCTTGGTCCAAAAAAACATCTAATTCAATCAAAGGCTAGTCTAATTAAACAAACAGAAAAACTAAAAGAACTCGCAGTTTGGGAAAAAAATCCACACAAAAAAATAAAACAAGAAAGAAAAACTTATGAACTTCGAAATTCCCGCAGATTCTGATTGGATCCGGAGGTTTATCGGTCCACCAACAGAGGGAAGAAGTAGTAGTTCTTCTGATTGGCATAACATCAGTCGACAAGATATTACTGAAGATGAAGCAGTGAAGGTTTTGAAATCATGATCTACTTAGAAGACTGGATATGAGGAGAGGTATAAAACATTTTATATTAAATTAATGTTGGGAAGTAAACATTATGAGGTATAATCATTAAAATTCATCGGAGAACATTTTGTTTAAACAACTCACCTCATAGGATTCATGCTTCCATGATACCGCGGTTTCAAACACAGTCATGTTCATCCTCAGCCATAACTCCGACTGACGAAATTCTTCGGATGTCAACTGTTCTATTGTCGCCATCTTCAGTGCTGCCATCTATGGCTGAATTTATGAACTTCAAAATCAAAGTAATTTCGTTTTGATATCCCTAATGAATTAAATTAATATTGGGAAGCTAAAGCTATTACTATGATAGAAATAAGTAAATTAATAAACACAATTAAATTATTGTAAATCAATGGTAAAGAGAAAAATTTTTGCCTGAACCGGGAATCGAACCCCGAACCTTTAGCTTTCCGTGCTAATGCTCAGACCACTGAGCTAATCCAGGCTTCATTCCCATCCAAGTAAAGGTAAAGGAAGGATTCTTGCTTGGATGGGAATGAAGCCTGGATTAGCTCAGTGGTCTGAGCATTAGCACGGAAAGCTAAAGGTTCGGGGTTCGATTCCCGGTTCAGGCAAAAATTTTTCTCTTTACCATTGATTTACAATAATCCCTTATGAAATTACTTTGATTTCGAAGTTCATAATTTCAACCACAGATGGCAGCACTGAAGATGGCAACAATATAACAGTTGACGGCCGAAGAATTTTGTCAGTCGGAGTTATGGCTGAGGATGAACACGACTGTGTTTGAAACCGCGGTATCATGGAAGCATGAATCCTATGATGTGAGTTGTTTAAACAAAATTTTCTCCGATGAATTTTATGAAACATTTTAATTTAATCATAAATAAAATTATTTGTTTAGGCAAAATTTTATCACTCACCTCATATTTTTTTGAGTGATAAAATTTTAAATGAATATACCTCATAGTGAGAATTCCTAAAATAAGTAAAATTATTTGTACTTGTGAGTGACTACACTTTTAACAGTTTATGTAATAAATTAGACATAGAGATACATGATAGTGAATCAGAAGCTCAGATTCAAATTACAACTTACTTTGATGATGCATTTATGTAATACTAGTATTATGTATATTCAATTTCACAAAACAATTAAAATGAAAAACTGCATCTATATATACATTTCAAAGTAAAATTACCTATAAATGGAAGAATGATGTAAAAAGTTTAATTGTTTGCTAAATTCCCATTGCAGTCACCATTTTCTGATTTATTATCGACTTGCATAATCAATGTTATTTACACCTAGTTCTTGAAGCTGAAACAAAGAAGCAAACAAAACAATATTAATTTAAGGTTTTAAAATTGAAGCCAACTAATTTGTACTCATAAGTTTCAAAATCACTGGTAAGTTGTCTAAATAATTTATGATTTGTTTTTTCACATAGATAGATCATCGGTTGATTAATGTCTTTGACATCGTCCAATTTCTAATAGCCAATTTTGTCAGTCCATCCAATCTCCTTCATATATAAATATATTCCATGACTCCAGGAGGTTTTAGGTCTTCCTCTGCCTCGTCTTCCCTCAAGTTTCCATTCCAAAACACATTTTGGTACCAATGCTCTTCCATTTGCTGGACATGTCCATACCATGTTCGTTTTTAAACATCTTAATGATGGACAAATTATATTTGAAAAGAAAAATATACACCTAGGTCCTGGGTTCAAACCCCAGTCTAGGCATATATTTTTCTTTTCAAATATAATGTCCATACCATCTTAATTACTGAGTTTTAATATTATCTAAAATAGTGTCTTCAATCTTCAATTTCTCCCTTATAACTGAGTTCCTAATTCTTTCTCTTGAAATTCTTGCTGCCCTTGGTATAAAGTCCACTTCCATTGCCAAAAGATACTTACTTCCAAACGTTATGAGGTATAATCATTGAAATTCATCGGAGAACATTTTTTGACAACTCACTTCGTAAATTTTGTGTATTCCTAAAGAACAAAATTTGATTTTGTAATTTATAAATTCAACCAAAGAAGATGGTGACAGTAGAAGAGTTGACGGCCGAAAAATTTCATCAGCCAGAGTTATGGCTGAATATGGATGTGATTATATTTGAAACAGCGGTTTTGTGAAATTTATGAGGTGAGTTCTCAAAAATGTTCTCTGATAAATTTCAACAATTAACCACATTAATAGTGAGTGGAGAACATATTTTTAATGACTCACCTCATACAATTTTAAATTTCTTTTTACCAACAGCTTTAGACAACATCTTGTCCCTCTTCAGTCATGACTCCCACTGTTGAAATTCTCTGGTTGTTGATTTCTCTATGGATGTCACCTCTTGTGCTGCCATCTTTGGTTGGGATTATAAATTTTGAAATTAAATTTTTATTCACCAGAATATCAAAGTTCATAGATTGATATTTATTCTTCTGAATGAATATCTTCTCCCAAACTGTCAATTCCAACAGTTTATCCAATTGTTTCAAAAGTTTTGCCTCTTTTCCAATTTTATGATGTTCTAGGAAACTATGCACAGCAATAGCTGATTTTTCAATTTCACAGTTTTTAATATTTCTAAAATGTTCTTTAGTACATGTTTCCAAATTCCTTTTTGTTTTTCCTACATATATTTTGTTACAATCATTACAATTTATTTGATAAATCCCAACATTAATTTCATTTTTTTTTGCAAATGCCTCAGGTTGTCTTTCGACATTCGTGGTGTTCTCTCCGGCATGACATACTTGTAACCCACTTCTGAGGTTGGGGCGCCTGGAAGACGGGGTTATGTTGGCCCGATGATATGAATGATGATGATTGCGATGGTCATATGATTTCGGGGACCGTTTGGGCCTTAAAGTTTTCCTGACATTTGTCTTACAGGTGAGGAAAAACCCCGATAAAAACCTCACCCAGAAAAACTGTCCTGACCGGGGATCGAACCCAGTATTTATTTAAATATAATTAACTTCATACTTTAATATCTGTAATAAGAAAAAAAAATATATATATAAAAATGTATACCTCTTTTTCTTCATCTACTTCATCTTCTTCATCGTCACTTCCGTGCCGAGATGCAGCTGGTGTTGTATGTCTTGAAGAAGAAGGTGAAGGAGGTTCTGAAATTGGACGTGGATAACTAAATCTTCCAACAAAACCTTCTTCATCCAAGTCCAAGTCAGGATAAACTTTCTGGAGTGCCTTCATTCTTGCTTGTCTGTAATACTGCAAATAAACACATATTTTTTAACATTTAAAAACACTGATCCACTTCCTAATCTCTACACTTCAATTCATATGTGATATATTTTATTAAAACTAACATGGAAATCCCATTACAGCTGTCGCTGCTTTCGAAATCAAAGTGGGTTGTTTGGATAGAGAATTATAAGATGTAAATTAATGAGTCATTTTTTACATCTTACCTCATATTTTATGTTTCTTTAAACGCGGAAACTAGTTTTCAAGAGAAAACATCTCTCTCATTTTCAACCGACATTATGACTACTGGATTTTCATTGGAATCTCTATCAATAACGTTGCCATCTGGTGTTGATTTGATGAAGTTCATCTCGAAGTTCATCAAATCAGCACCAGATGGCAACGTTATTGATGGAGATTCCAATGAAAATCTGGTAGTCTAAGTGTCGGTTGAAAATGAGAGAGATGTTTTCTCTTGAAAACTAGTTCCCGCGTTTAAAGAAACATAAAATATGAGGTAAGATGTAAAAAATGACTCATTAATTTACGAATTAAGAACCTCATAATGTTATTTCCCATATTTAACTATGAATTATAAGATGTGCTTATATCCAAAATTTGAGCTGCTATGGCCACCAGAAACATTTCCTTGAGGTTTTTTTGAATGTATATCTTTTCCCAAACTGTTAATTCCAAAGGTTTAGATATTTTTAGAACTTCTGAAACATATATTTGAACCTTTGGAATTAACAGTTTGGTAAAAGATATACATTAAAAAAAACCATGCTAAAACCATGAATTTTGAGTTTCCACACAAACCAAATTTGATTACAAAGTTCTTCAAATCAACACCAGATGGCAGTTTAGAAAATTACCGGCATAATAAAAAACTGACAGTCGTGACAACAGCTAACAATGGGAATGATGTTTCCCGATACTGCAGTTCTGTGTTAATAGATGTATGAGATAAGAAGAATTCACTATCATTTGATTCTTCTTCTTCCTTCCAAGTATTAGGCCAAGGCCTGTTACGACCCTATAGAAAATTTTCCCTCCAGCGTTCTTCTGGAAAATTCTCATATAAGACTTGAAAGCATAATAATAGTCCCTTCGATTGGTTGCTGGCCAAAGGAAGGCAAGACCAGTGATGGGGCTGCCATCTTATAGCCTCTGGTCAGGCTTTCTTATTAAACTATAATATCTTTAATAACCTCTCATTTGAAATCAATCAAAAATATGTAACTTGGAGTAGATAATTATTAGCAAATCAAAAAATATTTATGACATAAAAAATTACTTGGGTTTTTTAACATTTCTTTTTTTTTTTCGATGAACGGGGAGTTAGCCCGTTGCATCAACCCCCAACTTGGAGGACCAGGAGTTTAATTTTGGAGTCCTCTTCTCCTAGATGGGCTGTCTACCAAAACTATCGAGCCCCATCCGCCCGTTGTGGAATATTCTTAGCTTCCCTTCACCTCTTACTCACTGGTAGTCAAAAGACTCACTCAGTAAGCCGTCTGGATCATCAGGTACTAAGCCCCTCTGCCACGTCAAGGCGATATTCCTCGATGGGTACCGGAAAAATGTATATTCATTGTAAAAGCCGGAATAATAAAATAAAAAAAAAAAGACTTACAATACCAAGATTTCTCCAGTCTAAAAGATCACTAAGTCGCTCTGTTCTGTTACGTTGAATAATTCGTTGTCTGCGATTGAGTCTAGCAAAGTCATACATGTACTGAGCTAATTGTTTGACAGAATCTTCAAGTGAAATGTAACGACGATCCACCACGTAAATACCATAACTCATTGGATCAGCTACGTGCTCTTGCATGAAGCAACCAAAACCTGACAATTAATAAATACCAATAGCCTATTAAAATTATAAAACAAAGATTAAGCAAACAGTAATAAATATTGACGATTTTATTATTGATTTAACACTTCTCACTGAAGGATAAATTATATTTGAAGAGAAAAATTTTCGCCTAGACCAAGACTCGAACCCGGGACCCTTGGCTTTCTGGGCCAAGTGCTCTACCAATTGAGCTACCGAGGCAATTTACGATCTAGACACAAATTTTTCTCTTATATGCATTGTAATTACCTCGTGCCAAATGCTTGAAACCGTAGCTTCTATCTTTGCAAATGGCGGCTTCTTAGTTAAGAAGACATTTATTGGGAATTTAACACTACTTTATAAAGCCAGTAGGGCTTCTATTGACGATTTTATTATTGATTTAACACTTCTCACTGAAGGATAAATTATATTTGCCTCGGTAGCTCAATTGGTAGAGCACTTGGCCCGGAAAGCCAAGGGTCCCAGGTTCGAGTCTTGGTCTAGGCGAAAATTTTTCTCTTCAAATATAATTTATCCTTCAGTGAGAAGTGTTAAATCAATAATAAAATCGTCAATAGAAGCCCTACTGGCTTTATAAAGTAGTGTTAAATTCCCAATAAATGTCTTCTTAACTAAGAAGCCGCCATTTGCAAAGATAGAAGCTACGGTTTCAAGCATTTGGCCACGTGGTAATTACAATGCATATAAGAGAAAAATTTGTGTCTAGATCGTAACTTCCCCGGTAGCTCAATTGGTAGAGCACTTGGCCCGGAAAGCCAAGGGTCCCGGGTTCGAGTCTTGGTCTAGGCGAAAATTTTTCTCTTCAAATATAAAAGTAATAAATATATATATGTAAATTAATGAGTCATTTTTTCACATCTTACCTCTTATTTTATGTTTCTTTAAACCCGGGAACTAGTTTTCAAGAGAAAGATCTCTCTCATTTTCAACCGACATTATGACTACTGGATTTTCATTGGAATCGTTGGAATCTCCATCAATAACGTTGCCATCTGGTGTTGATTTGATGAACTTTGGGATGAGGTCACGTTCATCAGGAAACTCAAAATTCATGGATCTAAATTTGTTCTTCTGTAATATATCTTCTCCCAAACTGTCAGCTATTGCAGCACATAGTTTATTGGAGAATCATAAAATTGAAAAAGAACCCAACTTTTAAAATATAGGCCTATGGAAAAACCTTTAGAATTGACAATTTGGGAGAAGATATATATTCAGAAGAACAAATTTTGATTCATGAATTTCGAGATTCCTGATGAACATGACCTCATCTCAAAGTTCATCAAATCAACACCAGATGGCAATGTTATTGATGGAGATTCCAATGAAAATCCGGTAGTCATAATGTCGGTTGAAAATGAGAGAGATCCTTCTCTTGAAAACTAGTTCCCGTGTTTGAAGAAACACAAAATAAGAGGTAAGATGTGAAAAAATAACTCATTAATTTACGAATTAAGAACCTCATAATGTCATTTCCCATATTTAACTATGAAGTAATATACATATATTAAGGTAGAATATGTTTATCACTCACCTCATATTGTTCTTCTTATTTGATTATAAACTAGTTTCGGAACATAGTTTCTGTTCCATCCTCAGTATCATCACGACCGTTGTTCTGTCGTCTTGAAGAGTTGTCCTTCTCTCCTTCCATTGGCTGACTGAAAAACCTCGAAACCAGGTCATTCTCACCGGGAATTTCAAAGTTCATTAATTTCTTCTTTTCGCTCTTTTGAATGTAGATCTTTTCCCAAACAATAAGTTCTTTTGGTTTTTCTATTTGTTTTAATAATTTAGCTTCTTTCTCGATAAGATGTTTTTCAGACCATGCAAACATCTTATCGAGAAAGAAACAAAATTATTAAAACAAATAGAAAAACCAAAAGAACTTACTGTTTGGGAAAAGATCTACATTCAAAAGAGCGAAAAGAAGAAATTAATGAACTTTGAAATTCCCGGTGAGAATGACCTGGTTTCGAGGTTTTTCAGTCAGCCAATGGAAGGAGAGAAGGACAACTCTTCAAGACGACAGAACAACGGTCGTGATGATACTGAGGATGGAACAGAAACTATGTTCCGAAACTAGTTTATAATCAAATAAGAAGAACAATATGAGGTGAGTGATAAACATATTCTACCTTAATGAATATACCTCATAGTGAGAATTCCTAAAATAAGTAGTTAATATATATATATAACTTATAAATCTTCAGAAGAAAAAAGTTACTCTGGCAGTATTACAACTTAAAATTACTTTTTTTAAATTTTATTTTGAAATTACTTGATTAAATGTATGCAAAAAATTGTTTTGTTTAATGTTACTAAATATTTTTATTATTTATGAAACTCGTATAAGAGAAAAATCTGTATTTAATATTTAATTTTAGGAAGTTATATTTTGAGGTTATTTTAATTATATTATTTTTGGTCTGGACATCTTACCTCAATATTAATGTTGATTTGTTCTTGGACATGTTTCAAAACAATTCTGTTTTATCATCAGCTTTCCCAGACTGGTTTTATTTATGTTGCACCACCTGGATGTCGATAATATTGAGGTAAGATGTCCAGACCAAAAATAATATAAGAAAAATCTGCGTTTAGACTGGAATGCTCAGGTAACACAGTGGTAGAGCATTGACCTAAAAATGCCAAAGGTCCCGGGTTCAAACCTCAGTCTGAGCATATAATTTTTCTCTTCAAATATAATTGTATATCAACATTTTCATTATTCATTCCATGGATGATTTATTCATCACTGAGATGTATGAAATGAATAGTAAAAACATGGACAGAAACCATACTGGCTTTATAATGTATGTAATTAAATATCTTCTTAACAAAGAAGTCACCATTTGGAAGAGAGAAGCAAAGGTTTCATAGCATTTGGTGTGTGGGAATTAACAGTGTATATAAGTGAAAGGAAATTAGAAACATAATGGAAGCAGAAGGAATCATAATTGAAAGAATTGAGGAGAAGGAATTAAAGTGATTAGGACATGTTTTAAGAATGGAAGATGAGCGATGGCCAAAGCAACTATATCAATGGCAACCGACCAGAATGAAGAATAAAAGAGGGAGACTAAAGTTAACATGAAGACATTAATGCAAGCAAGAGGGCTAAGCATTGAAGATGCCCAGGATCGTAGGCTTTGAAACAGGAAGACGGCAGCAGCTGTAAAAACCCGAAGATAGATAGATATAAGAGAAAAATTTGTGTTCATATGTAATTTTAGGAAGTTATATTTTGAGGTTATTTTAATTATATTATTTTTGGTCTGGACATCTTACCTCAATATTAATGTTGATTTGTTCTTGGACATGTTTCAAAACAATTCTGTTTTATCGTCAGCTTTCCCAGACTCTGAAGATAAAACAGAATTGTTTTGAAACATGTCCAAGAACAAATCAACATTAATATTGAGGTAAGATGTCCAGACCAAAAATAATATAATTTGTGTTCATATTGGAGCTTACTCAGAAGAGCATTCACCTAGAGTGCGAAGGGTCTTGGGTTGAAGCCCCAGACTGAGCATATAATTTTATTCTTCAAATAATTGTATATGCTGTTTCGATCTATTAATCTAAATTTTAACATTCACAATGATGGACAGTTATTATTTAGAAAAGAAAAATGAATATCCGAATCAGGTTTTAAACCTGAAACTTTTCTTTTCAAAATTGTAAATGCTATTTTTTTCATTCATATTTAAATGAAGTGACACTATGAGGTTTATTTTAGTATTAATACAAAGAGTTAGATTTTTATCATCATCATCATCATCATCCATGCAAGTATTAGGCCGTGTGGCCTGTTACAGTCTCAAAGAGGAATTGTCCATCCAGCTCTTTTTTGGACGACCCAGCGATCTTTTACCTTGGGGGCAGTAACGGAGCATGGCTTTTGGAATTCTATGAGATGGCATTCATTGAAGATGGGCTTTCCAATTGTTCTGGTAGCTATGTATATGGTGAAGAATGGGTTCTACTTCCAACTCTTCCATAATTTCCTCATTAAAATAATTATGGTCCCACTTTATATAGCCTGCTGTACGGCGCATAAATCACATCTCATTTGCTGTTATTCGGCTTTCATCTCTTCTTCGTATTGTCCCTGCTTCACTACCATATCTTAATACTGGTCATGCGAGAACCTTATAAAGCCGTAATCTTGTGTTCTTCTGTACTAAAGATGGTTTCATTGTTCTGTCAATTATCCCCATTGCTTTTTGTGAAATTTGTGATTTTCTTTGATATATCAGCTTCATCTTGAAATGTTAAATTATAACCCAAATAATTAAATTCATTTACTCGTTCTAAAATTTCACCATCCAAAACAATTTTGCTAGGTATAGGGTATTTCCCACAAAAGGCCATCACTTTAGTTTTCTTTGTATTGATTTCCATATTGTACCTTTTTCCAATTATGTTAAATTACACTGGTCAACTTGATTTCTGTCTCATGAGTACCAATAGTTGTACTTGTGCAGTTATTTACCGTGTTTTCAAATATGTATTTGGAATTTCCCATCACCCACAGTTTTTTTTATTTCAATTTCAATTAATGGATTTAAATAATTATTTTTTAATAAACATTTTTCATTTCCATTTGTCCATTGTAAAATAAAAATGGGGAACACTTTTATCATGAATTTTACTAGTATCAATTTCAGCTATGGAAAAGAGATATCAAGGCAAATGGAATCCTAATATGCTGGCCAATTATTGTTGGACTATCAAGAGGGATGCTCCACAGGCGAAATATAGCAGAAAATCGCCATTTCTTACTTTAGAGGTGAGTCCGAATGTTCGAATATTGTGTAGTTACCGAATGTAGAAAATATTAAAGTGTTTGAAACTATAAATTCCTGTCTCTCGGAAACCTTGCATGATGGAGAAAAATCGATATCATATTTGAATTCAGGAGAAAAAATACTATCAGAATCACATATTTTTCTTCCTGAGACAAAAAAAAACAGTTTCTTTTTTGTTGCTCAGTGTAATTTGATCTTTATGAAATCTACAATTATAAGAATAGTCATAAAAATGCTATTTTAAATTTATTAATAAATCTATAATTTTCTACAAAATAAATTAATGTTACCTGATAGATTTGTGGTTATTGATGGGATTCCCATGACAGTACATTCAGCAGGCGTGTAGCCCCAAGGTTCATAGTAACTGGGGAATACGCCTAAGTGACAACCTCGTACAAACTCTTCATAATCCAGACCAAATAGAGGGTTTGTTGATGACAAGAATTCTGGGTGAAATACAATCTGAAATAAAATTATTTTTCTTCATTATATATAAAAAAAGTCAATTTTAAATACGTTTCAAAAATACTTTCTTGAAATAGAACAAAATTCACTAACTTTTATAAAAACAGTTGGAGTACGAGGGTGGATCAAATATAAACCGGAATTTGTATCTGGAGGCTCTGGTAGCGAACTGCAAAGGTTGCAGTTTGGAGGGGAAGTTGGCGGGGGTGTCTAGAGTAGGGATCTTGATGTGTCGCACTCCGAAGAGCGGCCGCTTGCTTCAGTACGCCATGAGCGAGCAAGAGGTACACACGTCTGTTGCGCAATGCATTATTATTAAGTTTTTGGTGAAAGAAGGCACTAAACCTGAAATTTTGAGAAGGCTCCATGCGCAGTTCGGGGAAACAACCCTTTCGAAGACACAGGTGTATGATTGGCGCAAAAAAATTTTAGCGGACTCGCGGACAATAAGTGGGTCAACAGGAGATGAGCGACCTATTGTACTAAAGCTCAACTATCCCGGCCCACAGTGGGATCAGTGGCCGCCATGGCGAGGCGGTGGGAGACTGGAGATCAGAAGCTTCTTTCTCTTGGTTAAAATCCCGAGGACCTTTGTGGGGGCACCATGGGCGATGAGCTCCCTGGATGCCTACATTGCTCAGTGGGCTGGTCTCACAGCAATGGCACGACTAGGCATAGTCCTGCGAATGGGCTGGTTGGTACAATACCAGGCGTAATGCTGGGAATTACCACCAGGTCGATAAGCTCGAGAAAGGAGGAAGCGCGGTCCTTGTTGGTGGGATTAGCGCCGACTCCGGGACCGAGTGACCCAAGGACAATCTGTAAGGTCGTCAGGAGTTGAGCGACCTGACGTACTAATGCTCAGGCTGGACCCACTTCAGCAACCAAACATGTCCCCAGCTGGTGCACTGGGGGAAAGGTCGGTGGATCTGCTTGACAGTCCTCACGGTCAAGTCCAAGGGACTCGTGAACCATTAGTGGGGTCGGCAGGAGTTGAGCGCCTTGCCGTACTATTTGCTCATCTGTTGGAGCTTGCAGGCTCTGTGCTGGCCCACAACAGCAGCAGAAGGCATCCCTGGGGGCACACCAGGGCTTGGCTTGGACCAGTACAGAGGGGAGCAACTGTGCTGGTTCCCGGCTAAGCCTACGGGCTCATGGACAAACTGTGGGGTCACCAGGAGATGAGCACCTGGATGTACTAAAGTCTCACACTGTGGGGCTTGTGGACTCAAGCCCTAGCCGGTCTCACAACGGCTGCAGGATACGTCCCTGGAGGCAGAACAGGGGAACGGTCGGTGGATCTGCGACAGCAGTCCTCCCGGCTGGGCTCAAGGAGCCCGTGGACCAACTGTGGGGTCGTCAGGAATGAGCGACCTGACGACTACGAAGCTCAGCAATTCCCAGCAGTTGCAACTCTAACACCTTCTCCCTAGAGGTATTGGTTTCAAAGCCAAGAATTGAACGTGGACGCGACCATAGATAGGGAGGACAAGTCTGGGTCTTGGGAGTATGGTCATGATGACCGAGGTATCCCAAGGGGTGGGGGAAGGGCCTAGATGTTGTCTGTCCAGACCGGGAATCGAACCTGGGCCCGCTGCGTGACAAGACAGCATGCTACCTCGAGACCACAGCATTGGACTAATTTAATGTATTCACTATTTTATACAAGAATGTAAGAAATATAAATAAATATATGGTAGACCAAAGTAAAGAAAAACTACAAGAAAGGGAATACAAATGGGAAGAAAAGCATGGAGGCATATTTGGAGTAGACTTTCCCAAATGAAGACACAATAAAAGATTGATGATTACCTTGACACGATCATTAACAGTGTTGAAGAGGTGACATCTTCTTATAGAGTTTAGCACAGGATCATTCCAGTCATCTACAACATTGTGTGTTGTGATTGGTGGCAGTCCATCCCTTTGTAGTGCATAAATACATCTCTTTATTTTCACCAGATCTTCCTTCTGAAGTAGATCATTTGGATTGGGTAACCTTCCACTGTAAATAATTTATCACATCAGTCTTGTAGCCTTTTAATTGTTACTCGGGTGAGATGGATCTCATCCAACTACGGAAAGCAGTTTGATCTTATAATTTAAATTTTAACATTGTAATGATGGACAATTATTATTTTTTAAAGAAAAATTAAAGCCTGAATCGGGATTTCAACCCGAGATCTCTAGCTTTATATTCTAGCATGCTAACCATTACAATGGGGGCATGCCGTAGAGTAGTGGTTAAGGCACTGCACTACAAGCCAGGAGGTCGAGAGTTCGAGTCCCGGTGGGATCAGGATTTTTAAACTGACCCAAACCTTCTGGTGGCACTATGGCCTTGGAGTCGACTCAAACTCTAACAAAAATGAGTACCAGACACTTTATTAAGTTATGTATATAGGAATTAACACTATGAGGTTTTTTAGTATTGTTTATTTTTTATTATTTCACTCACCTCATACTTCATAACTTCTTCGAGACCTAGGTTTCATCACAACATTTGTGACATTCTCAATGCTGTGTCACGTTCACAACTGACGTCCAACGGCCTTCTATCCCGCAGACTGACCTCTGCGCCATCTGATGGCTGACCGACGAATTTCCTAATCAGTCCTCTCCTTATAACCGGGTATTTCAAAATTCATAGTTATATTTTCATTCTTGCATATGTAAAGTTGAAAGGAAGTGGGGTCACTGTTCACGAGGACCTAACGAAGTGTCGCTATCGCCTGCTACAAGACAGTATACAAAAATACGGTATTCAAAATGTATGGACAATGGACGGTGCCGTCATAGCCAAAGTAAATGGCGAAAAACGCAAAATTAGATCTTCTACGGATATCAACTAGATAGGACCTGAGTGTAAAATATGTTTACTTTATTTGTCTTTTCTTTGCTAACAATTATATTGTTAATTTATTTCTAATTTAGGTAAGTTTTAAGTTTATTATTTTTTATTTAGGACAACTTACTTGTTTTATTTTCATTTTTTAAGTTTTTGTTTAGCTAAATTATTTTAATTTTATTAGAGTTATTACAGTACATAGTTTATTTTTACTTTCTGCTATTGGCAACATTGAGCTGACAAATGATGAATTATTTGCAACCCTTGACTCACTCACCTTCTGCAATCACCCTCTTATTATTGTGCAGACAGCTTTTAACACAGGTAGCAACATTCCTCAACCCCTACCATCCCCTCCAAAAGCAACTACCAGTCTACTTAGGAATGCATTTTCTATTGATAAATCATCACTTAAAATTGCTCACGTAAATTCACAAAGCATTCTGTCCCACTTTGATGAGTTTGAAACCATATTTTCATCTCTTGGACTGAGCGCCATTTTAATTTCGGAAACCTGGCTCACCCCATCCATACCTTCGTCCCTTGTTCACCTAGACGGATATACACTGCTCAGAAATGACAGAATAGATAAAAGAGGTGGAGGAGTTTGTGCCTTTATATCAAATGAGCTTAATCCAAGAATTGTCCACAAGTCCCCTTCTGTATATTCCGCTCGCCCCGAGTTCTTATTCGTAGAAATTCAAGCCAGTCTAAAAAAATGTCTCTTATGCATTGTATACAAACCTCCAAAAATTGGGCACCTTTCGGATCTAGAAAACGCTCTGAACGATTCATTGCCTCATTATGAACACGTTATTGTCGCAGGAGATTTTAATACAAATCTTCTTCAGACTGACTCACCAGCCATACAACTTAAAAATATGTTCCAAAGCTTAATATGACCATTGTTCCTCTCTCTGCCACACACCACACTGCTACTTCCGACACTCTACTGGACTTAATTGTGACTACACATCCACAGAAAGTACTGTCATAGGACAAATTCCTGCTCCTGGCATATCTGCTCATGACATTGTATTCGTAGAATACTCACTCCAATGTCCTAAAAGACGCTCTAAATTAATTACGTACAGAAATTTACAAAACATAGACGATACTAAACTAAAATCAGACGCTTTAGAACTACCTTGGTATTCAATATGGAATCTTAGATCAGTTGATGAAAAAGTAGACACATTTAATACACTGATACTACAACTATACGACAGACATGCACCAGTAAAAACCCGACAATTTTCCCGCTCCCCTGCTCCCTGGATGAATGATTCAATACGTGAACTTATGTCAAAACGAGACAAAGCATACCGAACATACAGACGACATAAAAATGACGAGAACTGGCAACTGTACAAACAACTTAGAAACACAACTACACAAACTATACGTAATGCCAAACTACGACACGCCCACAGTATAATCGGACCTGAAATAAGTGCACGGGACACTTGGCGAAAGCTCCGTGCAATGGGACTTAGACAGTTGAATCCCTCAACTGACTCTATAGGCATTTCTGTAGATGACTTAAATGAACATTTTACCTCAATACCCAAGACACCTCCAGACAACAAGACTAAAATAGACATTCTTAAAGACTTATCCCCATCCCCCCATATAGGAAGAGATAAATTTTACTTTTACGACATTTCGCCTATAGACGTTAAAAAAGCACTCAAGCGGATTAAATCCAATGCGCAAGGAACAGATAACATCAGCATTTTAATGCTAAATAAATCATTGACATTATTCTACCCACAGTGACTCATATTTTTAATGCTTCCCTTATAACTTCTATTCTTCTTCCTATTGTATGGAAACAGTCTAGAGTTCGGCCTATACCAAAAATAAGTACACCTACTAACGTAATGACTTCCGACCGATTAGCATCCTTCCGACATTATCTAAAGCCCTGGAATATATTGTACATAAGCAAATGACTGATTATCTCCAAGAAAATCACTCCTTGATCCTTATCAATCCGGCTTTAGATCTGGTCATAGCACAACCACAGCTTTGCTAAAAATTACCGAAGATATTCGTGAAGCCGTGGACAGACGTCAATTGACTCCTTTAACCTTACTTGACTTCAGCAAAGCTTTTGACACAGTAGACCACGACTTACTTATGATAAAGCTCAAGCACCTACATTTGTCTGACAGCGCTGTATCCTGGTTCGACTCATACCTGCACGGTCGTCAACAATACGTTTCATTAAACTCTAGATCTTCGACTTGGCGTAACGTGCCGGCTGGAGTCCCCCAGGGCAGGTTTCTCGGACCTCTTCTTTTCTCAATCTACATAAATGATTTGCCAACTGTACTAAAGCACTGTCGTTATCACCTCTACGCTGATGATCTCCAAATTTACCTACATTCACCTCCTCATTCTCTCTATAACAGCTTGATGAAAATGAATGACGATCTCATATCCATCTTTAACTGGTCTTCAAGTATCGGTCTAAATCTAAATCCTAACAAGTCACAAGTAATTCTAATGGGACAACAAAGACTGCTTACAACCTTTGACATATCTACACTTCCAAACATTACTATAAATAATATAATTATCCCTTATTCTTCTTCAGTAATAGATCTTGGACTACATCTAGACGCAAATTTAACCTGGCAAACACAAGTGAAACACATATGTAAAAAGACTTCTCCATCTTACATTATCTTAGACGTTTAAAGAATTTTCTCCCAGTTTCGTTAAAACAAATCCTAGTGCAGAATCTTGTGTTACCACACTTCGATTATTGTGACATTATATATAATGATCTAAACTATGCCTTGTCGCAGAGACTGCAGCGTGTTCATAATGCTTGCATTCGATTCATTTTCAATATCCGCCGTTATGACCATATTTCCGAACACTTTAATAACCTCTCTTGGCTCCGTCTTACTGACAGACGTAAATTGCACTCTCTTTCACTACTTTTCAAGCTTCTGAATTCCTACATTCCTACTTACCTGGCGTCCAGATTTGAGAAGTTATCCTCCTACCACAATATTGACACTAGGTCACAAGATAGCAGTCTGCTAACAATTCCTCTTCATAGCACTTCCTCCTATTCTACTTCCTTCACAGTAGCCTCCGCCCGCTCCTGGAATCTCCTTCCTCAAGATATCAGGGGTTGCCGCACACTTGGCACCTTTAAGTCACGCTTTATACAGTTACCTGTTGTCTAATAATTAATTTTTCTCTATTTATTTAATTTTATACTATGTCATTAATCTTTTCCTCGTTTTTTATATATTTTGTACATATTATATATTTAATTCGTTAAATTTAGAGTAAATCAAAATACATTATAAATATTAATTGTATTGTATTCATAACTTGTAATCGTTTATATATATATATATATATTGTAATTTAGATTTAAGACTTTTCTTTTGTATTTTTTTTAAACCTGGTTGAGTGGTAGACAAGGCCTTAAGGCCTTAACTCTGCCAGGTAAAATAAAGCTATTATTATTATTATTATTAAATTTTTTCCCAAATTGTGAGTTCCTTTGGCCTGTAGTGGGATCATTTTACTTTTTTACCATTACAATATCCAGGTTCTTGACGCAACCATTAATTTTTCTTTCTTCATATACAATTCTCAAAGCTATCTGCCTCAGACAATAAGACAATTGTGTATGAATAAAAAAAAATTAATGGTTGCATCAGGAGCGTGGATATTGTAATGGTTAGCATGCTAGAGTATAAAGCTAAAAGTCTCGCGTTTTAATCCAAGTTCAAACATTAATTTAAAAAAAAAATCCTGATCAAAAGGGAAGAAGACAGCAACATTTATCACACTATCTACAGAAAACCTACCCACACGGACAGGTATCTTCATAAAACTTCAAATCATCACCCTAAACAAAAATTTGGAATCATAAAATCATTGACAGATCGAGTCAAAAAACTTTGTCATCCAGATTTATTAAAAACGGAACTTCAACACCTCCAGACGGTATTCACAGCCAATGGATACACCAGGAAAGAAACCAACAGAGCAAATCATCCCAGACGATACAACAGCAACAGCAGCAAGGAATCAGAGGGGAAAACTTCAACCAGGGCATTTTTACCGTTCATCAAGAATGTTACAGACCGCATTGGAAAACTACTAAAGAAAGAAGACATAAAGACAGTATACAGGCCTACCAAGAAAATCAAGAACCTTCTCAGACCTATAAAGGATCAACTCCATCCTCATCAGACAGCTGGCATATACAGGATACCATGCAGTTGTGGAAAAGTGTATATAGGCACCACTAAACGCAGCATCGCAACCAGACTTAAGGAGCATGAAAGATACAGTCGTCTTAAACAAATGGATAAGTCGGCAGTAGCAGAACGCTCTTTACTTGATGGCCACAGGGTACAATACCAGAATACAGACATATTATCTAACTGCACACACTATTTTACCCGTCTACAACAAGAAGCCATTGAAATATTCAAACATAAAAACAGTTTCAACAGAAAAGAAGAATCATTAAAAGTCAACAAAGTATGGATACCGGTTCTAAAAAACGCAAAATGTAAACCTCTACAAGCACAGTCGACTAGACTATCAAACAGCAATCTCATTGGAACAATGGAAGTCCCTACCGCTGACCAATCAGAAGGCAGATATAATGTACAGTCGACTAGACCATCTAACAGCAATCTCATTGGAGCAATGGAAGTCCATAACGCTGACCAATCAGAAGGCAGATACAACTTACGAACACATCGCGGTGAACGTATAAATAGGACAGACAGCGGATAGAATTGCCAGTCTCAAGACAACCCTTGAGGATGCCAGGCGCAGTCTCTGGCGAAATGTCGGGGAACTACAAGCCTCACGACCACGGCCTACAGCCCGGTCTAGGCGAAAATTTTTCTCTTCAAATATAATTTATCCTTCAATGAGAAGTGTTAAATCAATTATAAAATCGTCAATAGAAGCCCTACTGGCTTTGTAAAGTAGTGTTAAATTCCCAATAAATGTCTTCTTAACTAAGAAGCCGCCATTTGCAAAGATAGAAGCTATGGTTTCAAGCATTTGGCACGAGGGAATTACAACGTATATAAGAGAAAAATTTGCATCTAGATCACAACTTGCCTCGGTAGCTCAGTAGGTAGAGCACTTGGTCCAGAAAGCCAAGGGTCCCGGGTTCGAGTCTCGGTGTAGGCGAAAATTTTTCTCTTCAAATATGTTTAAGCATCCTGAATATAGATAGTATTTTAATCAAAGATTGCAATTCAAATTGGAGTGAGAACAAAGCTGACAAATTTTGCTAAGAGATCTGTTAGGATCACAACATGTGATGCAAAAATTTTATCTAAGTTCCAATCATACACCATGTGCATGCACCAACAAGCGCAAAGCGGTTTACACTATGGAATCACGGTATGCAGCCAACATACAATATTTGAAAGAACCTAAAAGCTAACCTAATACAATTTAAGTACTCTAGTCTGTGAAAGAATTCACGCTGATTTTATTTAGTGTAAGTTAATTAGTCCCCTCCATGGTATCTTTACCTTGTCGTGGTGGAGTGTCTTGCGTGCTTAAATGATCCTGAGAGCTATGCCGGAGGTAGCATTGCTGCCAATAGGATTACCCATGCCAGACTGGTCGAAGGTGATAAGCCAGACGAAAAAAGTACCTTGGGCGAAAGAGTGACGATTTTTCACCGTAAAAATACAACCGTCAAGAAATGTGGACATGGGTTCAACTGGGGTAAAATTATCAGGAGGTCAAATAGTCCCCCATTCGGTTCTCTGGGCAGGGACTACTTCAGGGAACCCATGCCAAAGGGACTCTTACTTTAAGGGAGGAAAGGAGATTACAAGTATTTGAGAATAAAGTACTTAGGAAAATTTTTGGACCAAAGAGAGATGAACAGACAGGTGAATGGAGAAGACTACATAACAATGAACTACATGGTCTTTATAGGAAGCCAGATATAATAAGAACAGTTAAGTCTCGTAGACTGCGTTGGGCAGGGCATGTTGCACGTATGGGGAATGAAAGACTTGCATGGAAGCTTCTTGTAGGAAAGCCAGAGGGAAAACACCCAGTTGGTAGACCAAGAATGAGGTGGGAGAATAACATTAACTATGATTTGAGGGAAGTAGATTATACAGGGAATGATTGGAAAACATTAGCTCAGGATAGAGATGTATGGAGAGCTTATGTACGTGCGGCCATGAACCTACGGGTTCGATAGTGCCAGTGAGTGAGTAAGTAAGTAAGTTAATTAGTACAGACTCTATGTTGGCTGCACTGGAATACAGAATATTCGTTAAAATCAATATGGCTGCCACATTCATGCAGTTCAATATAGTAGAAAAAAATACAATCATTGGAAAACATGTAAAAATCATTGTAAATAGTGGGAAATAAATTGAAAAATGGAACCCTAAGAACAAAATTTGACAGAATTTATGAAGGAATTAAAAAAGTCGTGTCACATATTGTAAAGTGTAGCCATCTGTTATTCCAGATCTACAATTTTTTTTTTTACATACTGCAAATCTATGACATGGGGTTTAGTATTCTTCTGAAGGAAGCTATATTCAACATTTTTAAGACCTGAAAAAATCCACTGATCCTGACTGAGCTTGAATCTGGAAACATCTGAATCAGAGGCTATCACAGAAACTGCTAGATCATTGGGACTTTACAAGAAGTTTTCCACAGTAATAGATAAAGGACTGAGTTTTGGTTTAACAATTAAATTATGATTGTATTGCCATAAAATATTATACTAATGTGTATGAAAATTGTGTCCCAAGCCATAGCTGAGGGGTTAAGACAAGATGCCTTGCCGCAGAGCTACGAGACTTGCACTGATTCAAGTCTCCATGGGGCAAGAAACTTTTTCTTGGAATTTCAGTTAGTGGGACCGGTGCTCACCCAGGTGTAGCTACAATAGGCAATGGCTCCAGGTTGAGAAAACCAGCTATAATGGCTGGGGGATCCAACCTGCTAACCACATGTCACCCCTACACTAACAGGATGATCATCTACCTCTGTGATTAACAACATGTAGATGTGAGGCCAGCAGCTAGGCCAAGGGCCTTCTAGGCCTATCGTGCGATGGAGTTTTTTATCAAAATTGTAAAATTGAAATAGAAACAAATTTTAATAAGCAATCAGTGACAAAATTAATGGCTAGACCATTGTAGGGAAAGACACCAACTCAATTAGAGTAACTTTAAATTAAAACTCAATGAACACAATAATCAGAAGCATTATTACCTATGGAGCTGATGTGTGGGCTTTAAATGCACAAATGAAAAAAAAAATTACTCGCCACTGAAATGGACTACTGGAGACGTGCTGCAAGAATATCCAGGAAGGATAAAATCCGAAATTCATATATAAAAGAAAAAATGCAGGTACAATATTCAATATTTAATTTTAGGAAGTTATATTTTGAGGTTATTTTAATTATATTATTTTTGGTCTAGACATCTTACCTCAATATTAATGTTGATTTGTTCTTGAACATGTTTCAAAACAATTCTGTTTTATCTTCAGCTTTCCCAGACTGGGAAAGCTGAAGATAAAACAGAATTGTTTTGAAACATGTTCAAGAACAAATCAACATTAATATTGAGGTAAGATGTCTAGACCAAAAATAATACAATATTCAATATTAGATTTTATAAAGAAGAAACAATTAAATTGGTACGGACACATTAGAAGGATGGAAGAAGGAAGACTACCTAAGATAATCATGGATTGGGAACCACAGGGAAGGAAAAAGAAGGGTAGACCAAATATTATGTGGATTCAGGGAATCAATGAAGCTAAGAGGGAATGGGAAATAGAAGAAGATATATGGATGAACAGACAAGCATGGAAAAATGCGTTGAAACAAATGTGTAGTTAACTGTGAACATGGATACCGGAAAAATGTATATTCATTGTAAAAGCCGGAATAATAAAATAAAAAAAAATAACTTACCTAAGACAAACTTCATACATTCTTTTCCCCATATTTTGCTGTATATCATTAAGAGTTTCACGGAGACTCTTTGTAACTGCATGACCTCTTAAACTTTCCACATTAAAATTGTTTGTTTTCGCTGGAAATATTAAAAATGCCACCACTGTTGTATCAGGATGAGATGACTGCAAAATTAAATACAAAATAACTCATAATAAATCGTTAATTATTTCAATAGCAACAATACATTTTTCTATGAAGTTTCACTTCAACTGGTGAAATAAATAAACTACCATATTCCGTACATATCTTATTATGATGTATTCATTATTCATTTCATACATATCAATGATGAATAAATCAAATTTGAATAGAAAAATTATATGCTCAGACAGGGACTCGAACCCAGGGACCATTTGGCTTTCTATACCAATGCTCTACTGACTGAGCTATCTGGGTGAGTTGCAATCTGAATGTAAACATTTTTTTCTTATATACATTGTCAATATGATTTGTCCATCATTGAGATGTATGAAATGAATAATAAAAACATTGAAAGAAGCCGTACTGGCTTTATAATGTAATGTAAAATTCCCAAATAAATGTCTTCTTAATAAAGAAGCCGCCATTTGCAAATATAGAAGCAGAGGTTTCATAGCATTTGGTGCGTGGGAATTGTTCTTCAAAGAACACCAGATGGCAGTTTGGATAATTATCAGCAAAAGAAAAAATTGACAGTCGTGAAAACAGCTGTGGATGGTGACGATGGTCGCTAATACTGCAGTGCTGTGTTTAAAAAAACATAAAAGTATGAGGTAAGAAGAAATTACGATTCATTTAATTCTTATGAGATGAAATTTTTTAAAGACTTTCACATCAAAAGCATTGAAAAATCTGTTCTCTTAATTAGAAATATATACCACAGAAAAATGACCATATAGGCTGAAATATTGATACCTGGAGATAAGATAACAATAGAGAATGGAAATGAAAAAACTTTACTGAAAAATGCTCATTCATTGTGCTACATCCCATCATTTCAATGAATTGAGATGAACAGATATTACTTACTTACTTACTCACTGGCACTATCGAACCCGTAGGTTCATGGCCGCACGGACATAAGCTCTCCATACATCCCTATCCTGAGCTAATGCTTTCCAATCATTCCCTGTATAATCTACTTCCCTCAAATCATAGTTAATGTTGTTCTCCCACCTCATTCTTGGTCTACCAACTGGGCGTTCTCCTTCTGGCTTTCCTACAAGAAGTTTCCATGCACGTCTTTCATTCCCCATACGTGCAACATGTCCTGCCCATCGCAATCTACGAGACTTAACTGTTCTTATTATATCTGGTTTCCTATAAAGATCATGTAGTTCATTGTTATGTAGCCTTCTCCATTCACCTGTCTGTTCATCTCTCTTTGGTCCAAAAATTTTCCTAAGAACTTTATTATCAAATACTCTTAGGGTCGCATGTTTGGACGCATTAGACAGTAAAATGCCTTCTCTGCTGAGCAAGTTGTATGCTAATACGATTTTGCTTACTTAGAAATCTGTTCATGCGATAATAATTGGTTAAATTTGTAAGCTACCTGCGGAGGTAGCTTAAATGAGCAACTCAAATTAAAATCCCGAAGGGAACCGATGGTAATCGATGTACTTTGCTGCTTTATCCAACATTTATCCAAGATGTCGGACCTTGAAGACTTCGATCATGTTTTCGGTATACACGGAGAAGAGGAATTTGATAGAGTCTACCAAAGAATTCAACTGGAAGAACAGGAGAATTGGCGTAATATTGCGTGACGCAGACGTGTTTGTATACGGTATTATTTGCGGGATGCAAGCATAAATGCATTCCTCTATAGCAGACGAAAATAACGGAAGTGGTTTTATCGCTGAGAATTCTGGGTAATTCGTTGCCAATATTACGAAAACGTCGACTCTCGTGCATGACCGATAAGTTGGCCGTTAATTCGTTCTCAGCAATTGCTCACGGTGAATCAGCTCACTAGTGATTGGAAGTAATTTGAGTAGAGAGTAATGTTCTAACATACGACCCTTAATCTCCTTTCCTCCCTTAAAGTAAGAGTCCATGTTTCGCACCCATATAATATAACTGGTAGAATAATAGTTTTATATATTTTTAGCTTAACGTTTTTTGAAAGGAGTTGGGACATCAAAAGTCTCTGCAATGCATAATAGCATGCATTTCCAGAATTGAGCCTATGTTTAATTTCTTTGTGCATCTCATTCCTATTTGTGATTATTGTTCCTAGGTATTTGAATTCAGCCACTTCCTCAAAACTTCCCTCATTTGTCCTTAGCTGTCCATTTCCATTATATACTGAATTTCTACGTGTGACCATATATTTAGTTTTACTGATATTTACTTCCAGTCCTAATTTCTTAGTGTTACTCAATAGTGTGTGCGTGTTGGCCTTTAGTATCTCCTCGCTATCGGCCAGTAGTACTACATCATCAGCATAAACTAACAGCTTATTAATACCATTAAGTTGTAAGCCTTCCTCATTCTCTAAAGATTTAATGGCATGCTCTAGTACAAAATTAAATAGTAGAGGAGATAGTGCATCTCCTTGCTTCAACCCATTCTGGATTTCAAAAGTGTCTGAAAACTGTTTGCCTACACGCACCCTACTCTTTGAACCATTTATACACATTCGTATAAGTCTAACTAACTTTTTAGGAATTCCGAACTCCAGCAGGATACTATATAACTTCTCCCTCTTAAATGAATCATATGCTTTTTTGAAGTCTACATATAGTTGATGTGAACAGATATTACTACAATATATTTTTATCGTTATAAATTCATTCATGTGCACACACACACACAATTATTATCTTAATAGTACCAAGTCCATGAATTGATATAAGAATTAAATCCAGTATTAAAGTAATATATTTCCTCTCATGACCTTGTACTGTATCTATCACAATGTGAAGATAAAACAAATTCCTTAGATGTATTTTCAGTATTCCATACCTTCAACTTCTATAGGAAAAAATCACTATGAGGTTAAATTTAAGATTGGAAGGGGTTCACAAGTCGAAAAAGGTTGGGAACTGCTGCTCTCCACACTAGATGTATAAATAACCCAATAAATACAATCATAGATTCTACATACAGTAAGCGCTTAGATGATAAAGCATCTATAAGTAAACATGAAGTGAAAAAATGAAGTAATCACTTCACACACACACACACACACAGTACATAAATAACAAACATTCAGAAATATCATTAAAAAAAGGCAGTTACAATATATGGTTGGTTGGTATCTAATGTCGAGCACTTGATAATGAAATCATTCGCTCTCTTGCACTCCAATATTTAGCAGAAAGGCTGGTCTCTTCTACAAAAGCTGGACAACGGAGGAGATGGTTTCTTTCCATATCTTCATTTAAATTGCAAAAAGGGCATTTAGGTGAATCTGTTATGCCAATTCTGTGTAGGTGTTTATTCAAGCAGTCATGTCAGTTACAATATATATATGTTTCATAAATAATTACCTTGATAACGTACCTTGAGAAAATGATTCAAACGTGCCAATGCTTCAATAAATATATCAGCTCCTTTATTTCCAAATTCGTAACGACCAGCAATAAAGAAATATAATGTCTTATCAAGATCAAAATCATAATGTCTGCAATAATAAAATGTAACATGTTAACATTGGTGATATACAAATTAACACAGTAGAATCATTTAAATACCAAAGTAAATGGACATAATGCATTAGAAGAGGAAATTAAGGAAACATTGGTAAATGGGAATAAAACTTGTTTTGCAAATGGAACCTTATTTAAAAGCAAATTAATATCAAATTCTGCAAAAATAAGGTTATACAAAACACTCATTACATATGCTTGTGAAACTTGGGTCCTAAAAGGAACAATAAAACAGAATCAATGTTTTTATTATTAATTTCATACATCTCAACAACGTATATAGAGAAAGATTTGCGTTTAGATCGGTACTTGCTCAGGTAGCTCAGATGGTAGAGCACTTGCACTAGAAAACCAAGGGTCCCGGGTTCAAGTCCCGGTCTGAGCATATAATTTTTCTCTTTAAATATGAATAAAACAGAAATTACTAATTTTTGAAAGAAAAATTTTAAGAAGAATATTTGGACCAAATAGAGGAACTGATAACTTTTTTTCTTCTTCTTCTTCCTTCCAACTATTAGGCCAAGGCCCATTACGATCCTATAGAAAATTTTCCCTCCAGAACCGGGAAATTCTCAATTCTCGTATAAGACTTGAAACCATAATAATAGTCCCTTCGATTGGTTGCTGGCCAAAGGAAGGCAAGACCAGTGATGGGGCTGCCATCTTATAGCCTCTGGACAGGCTTTTCTGGAGAAGAAAAGAAAATAAAGGAAAGAAGAAAGGAAAGACTCCCTAGCCCTCGGATGCCCTAATAGCGTCGGGGTCGAAAAAAACAAGAGTTAACCAAGAGAGGTTAGATAGTAAAGTTAAAAGAGTGCAAAACACAAGTAAGTGGAAGAAATGTTTTAATTTTGTTTATTTGTTTCTTGACTCACCTCATACTTCTTAACTCCCTTGCAATTAAAATAAACCTCACAGTGTTATTTCCTACCTACATAACTGAACTGATAACTGTTGGAGAATCAAAACAAATAACAAACTAAACAAATTAATAAAAAATCAGAATATAGTAAACTATATAAGATCTCTCAGAATTGGTTGGCTTGGACATTTGATAAGAATGGATGATCAGAGACTGGTCAAAAAAATCTACAAATGGAAACCTATAGGAGGCAGAGCTGTAGGAAGACCGAATATCAGATGGGAGGATGACACAATGAACGATCTAAGGAAAATGAAAGTGACTGATTTGAATATGGCAAGAGACAGATTGGCATGGAGGAGGATTGTTGAGAAGGCCAAAACTTTCACTTTTGAAGTTGTCGTGCCTTAAGATGATGATGAACATGTTAGCCATGACGCACACAATGAGGCTGATAGAGATCATGCTTTTGACATGAGCACACAATGAGGGTATAGAATTAAAATTTTTTCAAAAGCCAAAATTGAACTTTACTACAGTGCAAAAACAAACAGTAATGATACATAAGTATTCTCTATAAAAGTACCAAAACATTAAATTGAAAAAACTGATTTTGTGAATGTATTGATTTAGGCTTTCACGGCCGGAGTTACTATGATGATCTTGAAGAAGATTTCCGGGCTGTTGGCCGTGGTCTTGAGGCTTGAAGATCCCCAATGTTTCGCCAGAGACTGCATTCGGCATCCTCAAGGGTTGTCTTGAGACAGGCAATTTTGCCAACCCTTGAGGATGCCGGACGCAATCTCTGTGAAACATTGGGGATCTTCAAGCCTCAAGACCACGGCCAACAGCCCAGAAATCTTCTTCAAGATGATTTTGTGAATGTTTATTAAGTTATCTAGTATCATAAAGTCAATTCTTAAGTTATTTGGAAATTTCCATTGTGTGAGGCACTGATAGTTTGTTGTTGCAGATTGAAACCACGGATATGCTGTGGCAGTGGGTTTATCAGTGGTTACTAGTGTGGTTATTGCTGGTTATAAGTGTGGATATCGGTGGTTACTAGTGCAGTTGTCACTGGTTACAATGGCCATTTTGAATAACTGTTGTAACAAGAATGGTCATGACAGGAAATAATGCCACTTTTTTTTATATTTACGAGTAAAATAAAATAATGATAATTACGACTCGCACCTAAATACATTTAATATAACATTTTATGAATATTTGTTTCATTTAAGTAGTGTTAAAGTGAGTAAATAAATTTCTGATCAACTTCCACGGCGCCGAATAACTTAATTCAGTACCGTAAACCAGTTAAGGCGTTTAAAGAGACTATCATGTATGCAACCATCGGTCAGTTAACTCGTTTTAGAGCGGGCGCGAACAAACCGCGTTTATATTCGGCGCCTAAATATTGTGTTGGCTTAGTATGTCTTGGAGATCACAGATGGCATGTAAATGTACATTTTCTATTCCTGTTTGACACGTTTAACCTTGGTGAATCCCCTTTTATTTTTAAAACAAACAACACATGGAATTCGTTCACCCAAACTTGACTCCAGGCTCCTATGCAGTCGTATATGTTTCTCGTTATCGCGCTGTTGTTTGTGCGAGAGTGAAACCATGGCGAAAGAATAATATCTCATTGAAGAAGAATTAGTGAATATTTTGTATAATGATGATTCATGTGATGAACTGATTCTTGAATTATAAGATTCACAAAGTGAAAGTGAAGATGAACTTCCACTTCCTGAAATTCATATGCCAATACCATGTGATGTCAATCACCCTAGTTATTTCACCATCAAATCCTACTAGGATATCTCCTTTAGGTATGTACAAAATTTGAATTTTCTAGGACTAATAGTTTGTGAATAATGGTCCATTTTCTGAAGTGCCACGAAAAGGGTAGCTGGGGTATTTAAATGGCTGGCCTGTGGGTTTAAATGCCCTGCTCAGTGCCTGGTACTGAATGTTTTAATTGGATTATCCATGTTTTTCGATTTTCCGTGCATACCTCGGTCCCAATTAAGATGGATAATCGGGAGTTTGTTGTATTTGATTTGTTAATTGAAAAAAACCTTTATTTATAAAAGAATGATCAAACTTACCCGTAAAAATGCCCTCGAACGAATTCATGGATTTTTTCTTTTGATACTGCATGGAGATTCTGAAATTCATGAATAGCAGAGAATTTCTTTACATTAAGACCATTTGGTGTGATGACATCTGCTTTCCTTTTGAGTAGATGTTCAGATTCATAACCTGTGATTTCAGACACTGTTGTGAATACGTGGGCGAGATGAGATGCTGCTCTCTCCATGCAATATCGATGATAAATCTGTCTTTTACCAGCTTCTTCATCAACTGAAAACTATCAGAAAACAAAACTTTAAAACATTATAATTTTTAGTCTAATAGGTTAATAGATTCTAACTGAAGTATCAAGATGTTGAAGTATCTACAAATACGAGGGTGAATCAAATATAAACCGGAATTATTGTTTACAATTTTATTGAATTAACAAAAAAAAATACAAAACCACCACCTCATTTTTCTACATACTCTCCTGCATTTCCAACACACTTTTGCCATCGAGTTGGAAACTTTTTGATGCCGTCCTTGAAGAATGAGGGATGACATGTAGTCAGCCAGTTGCGCACGAACTCCTCTACCGCTGCATTGTGCACCAAACCGCCTTCCTCCCAGGTCTTCTTTCAGTGGCCCAAACAAATGGTAGTCACAGGGTGACAAATCTGGACTGTAAGGAGGATGTTCCAGAGGTGTCCAATGCATTTTCGTCAAATTTTTTTTGTTCCTGGCTGAGGAGCCAAGGAACCCACCTGGCAGACAATTTTTGGAATTTGAGTTCATCACTGATGATGGCTTGAACACTTCTGAAGCTTATTTCAACATGTGAAGCAGTTTCAGAAATTGTTACGCGCTGATCCTCCTCAATAAGGTCCCATACAGCACGAATGTTGTCTGCAGTGATGCTTGTTCGTTGCCGTCTTTGGTGGGGCTCATTTTCCACTGAATCCCAGCCCGCTAAATTTTTTTTTCGCCAATCATACACCTGCATCTTCGAAAGGGTTGCTTCCCCAAACTGTGCATGGAGCCTTCTCAAAATTTCAGAAGGTTTAGTGCCTTCTTTCGCCAAAAACTTAATAATAATGCATTGCGCAACAGACGTGTGTACCTCTTGCTCGCTCATGGCATACTGAAGCAAGCGGCCGCTCTTCGGAGTGCGACACATCAAGATCCCTACTCCAGACACCCCCACCAACTTCCTGGCAGTTCACTACCAGATCCTCCAGATACAAATTCCGGTTTATATTTGATCCACCCTCGTAAGATTGAAATAAAAAAAACGGCAAAACTAAATTAAAACTAGAAATTAAAATGAATTAAATTTGTACCTTATTGAGATTATTATAGAAATCTGTGTTTCCAGCGCAGAGGTAACGACCAAGTAGAGTTGCATGAGTTGTGAATATTGTTGCAACATCGATATGTCGTGTACGAAGTGCTATGAGGCCGACCCCAGCCTGCCACTCATGGAAATGTGCTACAATCTGAGGCGGTGAATCTGAATAATCTTCTGCAGCTTTTCGGAACTGGAATTATATAAATACGTACATACATTACCAATACTCAAACATCAGATATTTACTATTATTGTATTTAACCCTTAATTACTCGTGCGGGGTAATTTTTTTCCATTAGGTTGAAAGACGCTACTATTTAGTGACAAGTTTAAGGAAACACACAGAAAAACAGAGCTCATAGAATGAGCATTAGGGTGGGCCGAAAAAACTCATTTTTTATTTCAAAGTTTTAATAGCACGGAAAAGTTGCAAATTATACAGCTAAAAAAAAAAAAAAAAATATCAAAATTGGTTGACATCTTCCAGTCGCCCAAAGGCCCTGAAGTTTGGTAAAATATGAAAAAAAAAAAACTTCATTTTTGCAATTACTTTTTTTAAAAATATCAACTAGGTATTGCTGATCTTTGCTAAGCACATTTATGTCTATCTGTGGGATCTGACAATTAATACTCTGGAAGTCATTTATCATCATCATCATTATTATCATCCATGCAAGTATTAGGCTGTGTGGCCTGTTACAGTCTCAAAGAGGAATTTTGCATCCAGCGCTTTTTTGGACGTCCTAGCGATCTTTTGGCTTGGGGGCGGTAGCGAAGTATGGCTTTTGCAATTCTATGAGACGGCATTCGTTGAAGATGGGCTTTCCAGTTGTTCTGGTAGTTTTGTATATGGTGAAGAATGGGTTCTACATCCAACTCTTCCATAATTTCCTCATTTCTTTTATGGTCCCACTTTGTGTAGCCTGCTGTACAGCGCATAAATCACATCTCATTTGCTGTTATTCGGCTTTCATCTCTTCTTCGTATTGTCCATGCTTCACTACCATATCTTAATACTGGTCTTGCGAGAACCTTATAAAGCTGTAATCTTGTGTTCTTCTCTACTAAAGATGATTTCATTATACTTAAGTTATTTATCAAATACCAAAAATGCGTAAAAATATAACTCGTTCATTATTCTGGCAAATTTTAGAGCTTATGCGCGACCGGAAGATATCAACTGATCTAAACCAAATTAAAACACAATGTTTTTAGGCTCTATTTGAAGACGTTACAAACTATTACATTACGAAAACATCTCATTGAAATATTAAAGAAATAATCTCAAAAATGAAGTTTTTTCATATTTTGTCAACCTTTGCACGACCTGAAGATGTCAACCAATTTTGATATTTTTTCTTTTCTTTCTTCTTCTTCTTCCTTCCAAGTATTAGGCCAAGGCCTGTTACGATCCTATAGAAAATTTTCCCTCCAGCGTTTCATAGGACGGCCCAGTGATCTTCGTCCTCTTGGTATATAATTATAAACAGTTCATGCTTCGGTCGTCATTAGTTTGATCCTTCTGGGAAATTCTCGTGTAAGACTTGAAAGCATAATAATAGTGCCTTCGATTGGTTGCTGGCCAAAGGAAGGCAAGACCAGTAATCTTATAGCCTCTGGTCAGGCTTTTCTGGAGAAGAAAAGAAAATAAAGGAAAGATGCCCTAATAGCATCAGGGTCTAAAAAACAAGAGTTAACCAAGAGAGGTTAGATAGTAAAGTTAAAAGAGTGCAAAACACAAGTAAGTGGAAGCAATGTTTTGCTCAGCTTGGGCACCTTGTGGTTGCCATTCACATATCCCCTAGATGAGGACCCCTGAGGGTCTATATAATTCGCAATTTTTCTGCGCTATTAAAACTTCGAAATAAAAAAAAGAGTTTTTTCGGCCCACCCTAATGAGCATGGTACAGTCAATACCTCTTCAATGAACTGTGCCACCATGTAGCCAAGAATCACTGCATCATTAGCCTCGATGTCAAGATGAGGAATGCCTAGATTGCACGTACTCCATAGCTCTTGTTTATATTCATCCATTTTCCATGCTGCAGTTCCTATATCAAATAGGATAATCTGTGGATTTCCATCTACTAGCCACGTTCCTGTGTGTACCTGAAAAAAAGTTATCTTTCAGTAGAGATTATAAGCATATAGTATATATTAATGATGAGTTGGAGAAAATGCTTTAACATCTCACCTCATTAAGTTGCATGTCTTCACGATACCAGTTTCAAAAGTATAGTTTTACTTCCATCTTCAGTCAAATTCCAACTGGAATTCTATACTTTTGAAACCGGTATCATGAAGACACGCAACTTAATGAGGTGAGATGTTAAAGCATTTTCTCCAACTCATTCATTAATGTAAATATCTCATAGTGTTTCCTCCCATGTAATTTTAATTAAAAATATCATCATCCTGGGATTAAGCCTGTTGGCTCGTTCCGGTTTCATGAAAGCTAGAATTGTTAAAATTATTTAGACCATCTTCTGTGTGGGCGACCAACATTTATCCCTCCGTGCGGTTTATAATTTAGTAATAATTTTGGAAATCTTCTTTCTGGCAATCTATCAATATGTTCTTTCCAGTCGTTCCTATATTTAATTATTCGGTCTGTAAGTTTGAAAATATTCAGTTCCTTTCTCATATCTTCATTTCTTTTCTTATCCAGCAGAGTATATCCTGCTATATTCTTAAAAATTGCATCTCAGCTGCTTCCAATCTTTGTTCTTGTCTTTTAGTGATCGTCCAACATTCTGATCCATACATCAATACAAGAACAGCCATTACTTAATAAAATTTCATTTTTGTTTTTTTCTTGTGTTTTTAAGTGTTCTTTTAATAGTGCCACACATTAGATTAAATTTATTTATTTTGTCATTAATATCTTCAATTTTAACATGTGATAAAATGAAACCTAGATATTTAAAAATATAGTACATATATTTCAATAGAGACTATAAGCATATAGTACATGTGTGACAAGTATAAATTTAAAGTGATCCCATTATAGGCCTTAGGAAACCTTGGAGTTGTAGAAAATTAAGGCTTCCCATTTCTAGAGAATTGGCACAAGATGACAGCCAGGTTGTCATCCCTACATGATATGCACCTTTACTCCTAGAACTGGTACTAATTTCTGTTAGAAGATGAGTCAACCCCAAAATCATGATGTCATAAGAACATTAAGGGCAGTAAAAGCCTGACATCATCATGAATCAAACCCACAAATTTCTAACATATATCATATTCATGGTTAAATATGGGAAATTACATTATGAGTTCTGTTGGGTTTGTCTTTTGGGCTAAATGGCCTTGGTCTAGCTTTCTTAAACCTCAACATTTCGTCTACTACTGCGGTAGATATCCTCAGGAGATTCTGCGTGCTGTATGAACTCCTAACTCTTCAACTGTCGGCTGCAGACCGACTGTGCGTTGGAAATTGTTTCCTTATATACAGATGAGTCTTTAGTGGTAATGTTTTCTCTACGTTACGTTAGTTTAGAGCTATTTTTTTGATTAGTTGTCACTGGTGTGAGTCACAGGCTTTATTTTGGTGTTATATAGTGGCAGGAAACAAATTTTATTTCTATAACATCATAATGAGTCATAATGCCGGATAAAAATAGGAGGCATATTTCGTCTTGAAAACTACAGTTCCCATGTTTAAGAAAACAAAAACTTTAAGGTAAGATATAAAAAGTGACTCATTCTTCATACATACATACATATATATATATATATATATATATATATATATATGAATATTAAAGTTTTCTTGGGTTTTCCGCATCTTGGATTCAAGTTCGGCCTCTGGCCAATGATTTCGATGTTTCGGCATGATCCCACATGTCATTATCAAGGAATGATAAGTTCCAGTCACAGGTTTAGGTCTTATATAATTAAACACATAGAGTTTTCGCTGTGGTCCGTTTCCGAAGACGTACACCCATCCAACGTTTAGTTCTTATGTTGTTAAACACCTTCAGTTTTCAGTGTGGTCCGTTTCCAAAGCCCTACACCCATCCAAGCATCGACCACACTCCATGTTGCCCAACCGTGGTTTTCTTCATATCTTCTTCGCTTCTGAAACGGACAACACTAAAACTGAAGGTGTTTAACTACATAAGAGCTAAACCATGGATGGGTGTACGTCTTCAGAAACGGACCACAGTGAAAACTCTATGTATTTTATTATATAAGACCTAAACCTGTGACTCGAACTTATCATTCCTTGATAATGACATGTGGGATCATGCAGAAACGTCGGAATCAGTGGCCAGAGGCCGAACTTGAATCCAAGATGCGGAAAACCCAAGAAAACTTTCATATTCATACTTATATCCACGAAAATCTGCAATATAACATATATATATATATATATATATATATATCATCATCATCATAGTACATTCACGAATTTAGGCCATTTGTTGACCTGTTTTGGTCTCAAGAGAAACACCATCCAAAAGTCTTTTGAGTGGACGTCCTGGTCTTCTTCTTCCTGCAGGTTGATATCTTAACATTAGTTTGGGTATTCTGTGATCTTCCATTCGATGAACATGTTGTATCCATCTTGACTTATAATCAGAAATTTTGTTTTCTAAAGATTCCATGTGTAATTCTTCTAAGATGTCTTCATTTTTTTGTGATCTAGTAGTGTGTATCCTGCAGTCCTCCGAAGATATCTCATTTCAGCAGATCTAAGTCTCTGTATATCCTTCTGTTTCAACGTCCATACTTCGCTACCATACAAAAGAGTTGGAAGAGCCAGTGTTTTATACACTTTTAATCTTGAATGCTGTTGGACTAATTGTGGCTTGAAGATAGAATTTATTAACCCTAAAATTCTTAAAAATGTAGATATTTTTGCATTTACATCTTTTCTTCTTCATATGAGATATTGCATCCTAGATATGTAAAATTATTCACCTGCTCCAGAGACTAAAAGGTAGCAGCCCTACCACTGGACTACTTAGCGTCGGGCCAGTAACCTGTCCTAAGGAACTTCAAAACTACTTTCAAGTCTCAACACAAAAAAATCCAGAAGGAATTGAAATATATATATATATATATATATATATAGAGCATATTCCCTTAACCATCTATCGTACTGAAATTTTATTTTCTTGAAAACTCTTTTTAGCATCTGAAATTATGCTTCAGTATTTTCATTCTAAAATTTTCTCCTATTGAGGAGCTGCCTAGAAATCAAAGAACATTTTTTTTACAGAAGAAATTAAAGATATAAAGAAAAAAAATATTGACATGGATTTCTTAAAAAAAAAGGTTTAATTACTGGTCTTACCTTGAAACCCTGTTCTCTCATTTTTGTAACAGCTGTAAGCAACGGACCAGTAAATTCTGCCTCTTCCACTTCTGTTCTTGCTGAATATTCTTTGTAAGGCCCCAGTAAACAATACTGATCACCCAGTTCTTCAGTCGATACATAAGTTTTTGATCGTATAACAGTGTAAATGCCTCCGACTGCAAATGAAAAAAAAAATATTTATAAGGATAGCAATATAATTAATCACCTGAATAGATACCAGAACAATTTGATTAATCATTTGCGACGAATGAGTTCACATAGAGTTCCCAAGGCCATGCTTTGTTATTGTCCAACAGGGAAGAGACCTCTGGGCCGTCCAAGGAAACGCTGGATACAAGATTCATCAGTGAGATCGCAACAGGCCTATAGGCCTCAGGCCACATGCAAATACATTAGTCACTACTCAAATTACTTCCAATCACTGGTGAGCTGACTTTCCGTGAGCAAGTGCAAAGATCGAATTAGCTACCCACTAACTGGTCATGCATGAAAGTCGTCGTTTTCGTAATATTGGCAAGAAATTACCCAGAATTCTCAGCGATAAAACCACTTCCGTTATTTTCGTCTGTTATATAGGAACGCATTTACGCTTGCATCCTGCAAATAATACCGTATACGATGACATCAGCATCGCGCAATATTATGCCGATTCTCCTGTTCTTCCAGTTGAATTCTTTGGTAGACTCTATCAAATTCCTCTTCTCCGCGTATACCGAAAACATGATTGAAGTCTTCAAGGTCTGACATCTTGGATAAAGCAGCAAGGTACGCGGCAAGGTTTCAAACTACAATGGTTCCATCGGGTTGCTCACGATTCGTTTCTCTGCTAAGTCACCTAGCCAGGTAGCTTAGGAATTTCAACAATTATTATCGCATGAACAGATTTTTGAGTATGCAAAAACGTATTTGGATGCAACTTTCTCAGCAGAGTACAGGCAGAGAACGACTTTTACGGTCTAATGTGTTCATAGATTCGAGCCTAAGACTTGGTTGGATAAAGAAGATGAAGAAGAAGATTGTATGAAATAAGTAAAATTTTCCAATTTAAAATTATTATTCATTGCATTACCTGTTATATTATATGGGTGCGAAACATGGACTCTTACTTTAAGGGAGGAAATGAGATTACGAGTTTTTGAGAATAAAGTTCTTAGGATAATTTTTGGACCAAAGAGAGATGAACAAACAGGTGAATGGAGAAGACTACATAACAATGAACTACATAGTCTTTATAGGAAGTCAGATATAATAAGAACAGTTAAGTCTCGTAGACTGCGATGGGCAGGACATGTGACACGAATCAGGAATGAAAGACGTGCATGGAAGCTTCTTGTAGGAAAGCCAGAGGGAAAACGCCCAGTTGGTAGACCAAGAATGAGGTGGGAGAACAACATTAAGTATGATTTGAGGGAAGTAGATTATACAGGAATGATTGGAAAACATTAGTTCAGGATAGGAATGTACGGAGAGCTTATGTCTGCGCTGCCATGAAGCTATGGGTTCAAAACATAAAAGATAGTGCCATTGAGATAGTTGTTTAGTAATTAGTTAGTAAATTTTTCACTTTAAATCGTAGACAGATCCTTACGTTGCTAACCGTGAAGACTGTAATTAACTATCTACCATTTAGCTCCGAGCTTGAATCATTTTGCTAATTATTTAAGTAATAGATGATAATTGGTTACTTAAAAGTTACGTAAGTAATAAATCATATAAGGGAAATGTCAACCATTGCAAGTGGAAACCTACCTTAAAATTTCTCCCAGACAAGTGTTAATGAAATAGTAAGATTGTGTCAAAAAATTATCCGCTGCTTTTAACTGCAAGGCACTGAAATCCAACACCAAACCTCCCACTTAAACTACAGAGAAGTAATACATGTCCTGACTTGGTGGATTGGATAAGCCACAAAGTGCCGTCCTTGCCATGTCTGCCTCACTCCACTCTGCTCTATTCAATCAGGGAGTCCTTCCATTTCACACAGTGAGTTGCCATTGGTGGATTCTGGCTTCAATTTCTGTGCCTTGCAATTAAAATTGGCAGATTTTTTTGGGCATGACCTTGATAATCACTAGGGCAAGGCAATTAATGATTTTGCAACTTTTTCTTATGAAGGGTTGAAACATTGTTTGCATATATGAAAATGTATGGCATTAAAAAACAGCTTAAATAAAAGCAATTTGTTAGGGCATTTTTTTGCATTTTTAGGGATAGGTCATTTTTTGGCAATTTTTAGGTCATTTTGAGCATTTTTTACACTTTTACAGAAGGCTGTGACATTATTTGTATTTGATTTAAGATTTTTATTATAATTCAGTATTTTTCCTTGTCAATACAATTTCTTGGAATTAAGAAGTTGTTTTACTAACTACTACCCCTATTTTTCAAGGTATGTGCATAATGAACTTGCCCACTTTTAGGAATTTTATTCAATTTCTTACAGATTATGCTAGCTTCTACTGTTATTCTGATTGTTAACCTGCAATTCAAAATTGCTGTAAAAGTGCACTGTGTAATTGAAATGGATTTTCTGCAATAAAAGGTAGTGTAATATGTATTTTCTTAATACTTTTCTTTCAATATTTTGATGTTAAGTTAAAGTTTATGTAACTCAGTAATCAAGTGAGTACTTAATCTAATAAATAGTATTTTTATTGGTAATTCTTATCTTTTTATTCGTCATTTTTTTAATTTTATTGGTCATTTTTTTTGCAATTTTTAGGTCATAAATGCATTTTTTATTTTTACATGTTTGTGATAAGGGTAAGAAGTTAGATCTTTTGGAGGCTGTAGAAATAAATAAATTGAAAAATAGTAACAAACTGTAAAATTCTCAACTTGATTTGAATGAATCCCCTTTGTTAAATTAAAAAATTTAAATAAATATTGTTGTATTGTTATTTAGATCAGTTGGAACACAATTCATAATTTGTTAACATGTCTGAAGAAGGTACAGTGTACCGAAACAGCTGTCACTGAATTATATAATAAATATGAAAATCAAATAAAACTACATTTTATTTTTATTTAATTAGTAAATATGGATTTTCATCAAGTAAACACCAACTCGATTGATTAGAAAAGTTTATGTCTAAACTGGGATTTGAACTAAAGGTCTCTGGTATTGTATATCAAAAATAAAAAAAAAATAGAGAGAAAAATGTCTACTAAATTATTGTAATCAAATGGTAAAGAGAAAAATTTATGCCTGAACCGGGAATCGAACCCCCCCGAACCTTCAGCTTTCCGTGCTGATGCTCTAACCATTGAGCTAATCCAGGCTTCCTTCCCATCCAAGCATAAATCCTTCCTTTACCTTACTGTCTTGGTCCCACATTCAAATGCTATGAATCATCATTCACAAATAAACAATGAATGGCTTCTACCTGAAGAAGACATGAAGGGACTCCACATAGCTATAGCACGGAAAGCTGAAGGTTCGGGGTTCGATTCCCGGTTCAGGCATAAATTTTTCTCTTTACCATTTGATTACAATAATTTAGTAGTGTACTTTAATATACTTATTTCAATCATAGTAACAGCTTTAGCTTCTTAATATTAATTTAATAGAAAAATTACATAAAGTCTTCAGGTTTCAATCATACTGCGCATAAGCATGCAATTTTCAACAGTTTGATATATAGATTATTGAATGTTCCACTAAATGAAGAGGATTTTAAGAAAGAATACAATCACATTTTGGACATAGCTAATTTAAATGGTTTTGGAAAGGAAATAATTATAACTAAATTGAAGAAATTCAGACAACAAAAAAGATTAAAAGAATACACTACCCTGCAATCTGATTCAAAGAAAGGAAAACAATTTAAGAAAATCACTTATCATCCTGGAATACATAACAAATTTCAAAAAATTTTCAAGAAATTCAATATTACATTGGCACCGATAAATAAATTTAGCCTTGGTAACTTATTAATAACCAATAAGAAAATGAACACCCCAGATAGTAAAAAATCTGGAATTTATCAAATCGATTGTCGAGATTGCAATAAAGTATACATAGGAAAAACAAAAAGAAATTTGGACACTCGCACAAAGGAACACTTTAGAAATATTAAAAATGGTGAAATTGAAAAATCAGCTATTGTAGCACATAGTTTGTTGGAAGGTCATAGAATTGAAAAAGAAGCTAACTTCTAAACATTTGGAAAAACCTTTGGATTTGACAGTTTGTTGGGAGAAAATATTTATACAGAAGAACAAATTTAAATCTATGAATTTCGACATTCCGGATGAACGTGACCTCATCTCGAAGTTCATCGAATCAACACCAGATGGCAACGATATCTTGAAGTTTGTCAAATCAACACCAGATGGCAACGTTATAGAGGGAGATTCCAACGAATATCCGGTAGTCATAATGGCGGTTGAAAATGAATGACAAGATCATTTGAAAACTATAGTTACCGTGTTTGAAAAACATGAAATATGAGGTAAGATGTTAAAATGACTCATTAATTTATTAAGAAAAATGTCTGTTTAATTTGGATGCCTAAGTGGCTCAATTGGAAGAACACTGGTTTATAAAACCAGAGACCTTGGGTTCAAATCTCAGTTTAGGCATACATTTTTTCAACAACATTATAATTAATGCTTAAATTTAAATAAAAGCAAAAATGGATTTGTTATATTTAATGTCTACAAATATAGTAATCTTATAAGGGTCAAGTATTTGACAAGTGTATGTTTGGGAGAGAAATGTCCTTGGCTATTTGCCATGTAAGACAAGGTTGTGCTACACAGAGACATGCATGAGGTCAGGGAGCCAAATACAAGCATCCAGATCATGAGTGAGATATTTGCATCTGACAAAATAAAATTACACAATTTGTTAACACTTCCTACATTTTGCAATCACCCTGACATTCATACATCTATAAAATTTTAAAAGTTATATAACAGAGAGCATTATGTCCATTGTGTGTCATAATTAGTGATCCATAATGGATCAAAAACATATATTACTAATGCATTACTTACTTACTCACTGGCACTATCGAACCCGTAGGTTCATGGGCGCACAGACATAAGCTCTCCATATATCCCTATCCTGAGCTAATCCTTTCCAATCATTCCCTGTATAATCTACCTCCCTCAAATCATAGTTAATGTCATTCTCCCACCTCATTCTTGGTCTACCAACTGGGCGTTTTCCTTCTGGCTTTCCTACAAGAAGCTTCCATGCAAGTCTTTCATTCCCCATACGCGCAACATGTCCTGCCCATCGCAGTCTACGAGACTTAACTGTTCTTATTATATCTGGCTTCCTGTAAAGACCATGTAGTTCATTGTTATGTAGTCTTCTCCATTCACCTGTCTGTTCATCTCTCTTTGGTCCAAAAATTTTCCTAAGTACTTTATTCTCAAATACTTGTAATCTCCTTTCCTCCCTTAAAGTAA
Organism: Diploptera punctata; assembly: GCA_030220185.1. Taxonomy (NCBI): domain Eukaryota; kingdom Metazoa; phylum Arthropoda; class Insecta; order Blattodea; family Blaberidae; genus Diploptera; species Diploptera punctata. The sequence goes on from JASPKZ010000446.1 coordinate 2,206,356, forward strand.
GAGTCCATGTTTCGCAACCATATAATATAATAGGGATCAAGACGCCGGCCGTGAAAGCCTACAGTTATACATGGTAGAATAATAGTTTTATATATTTTCAGTTTAACGTTTTTTGAAAGGAGTCGGGACATCAAGAGTCTCTGCAATGCATAATAGCACGCATTTCCAGAATTGAGCCTATGTTTAATTTGTTTGTGCATCTCATTCCTATTTGTGATTATTGTTCCTAGGTATTTGAATTACTAATGCATTACTGCCCATAATATATGAGATTTACATTGGAAGGCCTGACTTCAGATTTATTTGTTTGTCTTCCTCAATCTTGGTACTTTTGTCAGTTACTTTAACATGGCTAATTGTCCAAAATCTAAATATGTTATTTTTGGATACATAATGTGTGCCAAAAATAAATGACATCTGCACGTGAGGAAGATGTAATATACTCAGATATAAATGGAAGTGACATCTGTACATTTAACTCATGCCAAAAATATGCTCACGCTTGGAACCAGTGTAAGCATACTGTACAGTACAATTATTTTTTTTCTTTTGGAACATCAATCAGATTAAATTTTCATTATATGAACTATTTACTTATATAATAGTAATAATAATAACAATGATAATAATAATCATAATAATAATAATGATGATGATAATAATAATGATGATAATCTTCTTCTTCTTTCCAAGTATTAGGCCAAGGCCTGTTACGATCCTATAGAAAATTTTCCCTCCAGTGTTTCATAGGACGGCCCAGTGATCTTCGTCCTCTTGGTATATAATTATAAACAGCTTTGGGGATCCGATTTGAACTCATTCTTTCTAGACGATGTTTCCAATTTAGTTGGTACTGTTTAATATATTCCAAAATTGGTATAGTGTTCAATTCTTTTAAGATATCGGTGTTCCTTTCCCGATCCCATCTGGTGTAACCCGCTGTTCTGCGCATGAATCTCATTTCACAAGCCGTTATTCTGCTTTCATGTTGTCTGTTTAGTGTCCATGCTTCACTGCCATAGGTCAACACTTTAATAGTTACATTCATAGACTTTTAAATATCCCTCTTTCACCCTTGGAATGTAATAATGAATTGAATATTATTAAACAATTAGCTATTAATAATAACTACGACCCTAAAATTATAGAATATTTAATTAAGAAAATTCATTACAAAAAAGCAATTAACAAAGTTTTTTTCCTTTACCCAAAGAAAACATAAAGAAATATGTCATGTCATAGATGGGCCCACTTTCAAATAAAATATCTAAACACTTTAAAAAGTTGAACATTAACGTGGCATTTAAAACTAATAAAACTTTACAAAATATAATAATAAACAATAAAACCAAAATAAAAAAAGAAAAATGATCAGGTGTATATAAATTGAAGTGTGGCACATGTGACAATGTCTATATAGGACAAACTGGTAGACCTTTTATCTCTCGTATAAAGGAACACATGAGAGCATATAACAGAAATTTAGAATATTCAAAATATGCTAACCACCTATTCCAATTTAATCATTGTTTCGATCCAAATTTTGAAATTTTACATGCTTGTGATAAGGATAAGAAGTTGGACCTTTTGAAGGGTGTAGAAATAAATACATTGTAAAGTAGTAATAAACTGTTAAATTCTCAACTTTTGTTAAATTAAAAAATTTAAATAAATTATTGTCGTATTGTTGCTTAGATCAGTTGATATGTACTATAATAACACAATTCATAATTTGTTAACATGTCTGAAGAAGGTACAGTGTACCGAAACAGCTGTCACTGAATTATATCTTAATAAATATGAAAATCAAATAAAACTAAGTTTTATTTTTATTTAACCCATTGGAGACTTTTAACGAGTCTCCCTCGTGAGCAGGTAGTAAGTCCAAACAGCCCCACAACGAGCTAGACTCGTTGTTGTGTTATAACCCCCACCGTAAGAAGTTAGGTTTTTTTTGTGGTTTAAATTTTCGGTTCACCGTCAGTAAAATTTGTTGTTTGTTTATGTAAAGTAAATATGTATAGGCCTAGTGTAGTGTATAGTTTATTTTAGTTATTATTTACAGAATAGTAGACTATAGCTGTGGGCATTTATTACGGTAAAATATAAGTGAATATAAATTCAGTGTATATTTGTTAAAATTCATAGTTGTAAATTTATTTTTTTTTGCGATATGTCCGTAAATAGGACACAACGTATTGCTATTGAGAAACTAAGAGAAGTAGTGAATGAAATGTTATTGGACACTGATTGTAGTGAATTATCATGGAACGAAGATTCGAACGATGAAATAATATAACAGTGACAACGTAACCGTGCATGCTACTGATGGTAGAAATATTAGGTGAGTTTCGTCCAGTTTTTATCTATAGTATTTTATAATTTACAGGTCGATATATAACTAAGATAATTAAAGAATATACGAAGAACTTTTCCTGATTTTATAATGTATAGGTCTATGCTTATTTATATTTCATATATTTATTTTTATTATGTACAGTATTATATTGCGTTAGTTATTTTTTTTTCGGTCTTGTTTGAACATATGATTTGTGTTTACTTTAGAGGCAATGTCCGAGAACTCTTACAAAAAGATGGTTTTTGAAATGTTTGTCAACTTTCACAGCCTTGAAAATAACAAAACATAACGGTTTACAATGCACAAAAGAGGGTAGCAGGTAGGCCACATTCCTTTGCTATTCGTAAAAGTACAAGATACTAAAAGAAATTCAGGGGTAAACAAAATATCTGAAAACATAAGTGATAGAACACAGTAAGTGTATTTTGTATTCTGATTTAAAGTCCAGCGCAGCCGGAGTAGCAGTGAGGAGATTTAAATGGGTTCCCAGTGAACATGCTAGGCGCTTTAAACGTGTCTCCAATGGGTTAACTAATGAATATGGATTTTTCATCAAGTAAACAGCAACTCAATTGATTAAATATATATTGTTTAATTTTTTAACAGAATTCTCTTAAAACATAACATTGAAACTCCTACTAGAAAAAAAAGAAAGTAATTCTTATGGACATAAAGAGTTGTGTAAAGTTGGCAAGTTGCCTGTTAAGAACCATTCACTTATGATAATACAACATGATACTCTCATGTTCATCATTAAAACAGATAATGTTATACACACTTAGTAGTTACAATGAAACGTGAGACACACTTCTGCTTCTAATGATCCCATCTGATTATTATGTTCAGAGCATAGTAATGCATCTATCCATGCTCCTCTAAGTATCAGGGCCGCATGCAAATACATTAGTCTCTACTCAAATTACTTCCAATCACTGGTGAGCTGACTTGCCGTGAGCAATTGCTGAGATCGAATTAACGGCCGACTTACTGGTCATGCATGAAAGTTGACGTTTTCGTAATATTGGCAACGAATTACCCAGAATTCTCAGCGATAAAACCACTTCCGTTATTTTCGTCTGCTATAGAGGAACGCATTTACGCTTGCGTCCCGCAAATAATACCGTATACAACGACGTCTGCATCGCGCAATATTACGCCGATTCTCCTGTTCTTCCAGTTGAATTCTTTGGTAGACTCTATCAAATTCCTCTTCTCCGCGTATACCGAAAACATGATCGAAGTCTTCAAGGTCCGACATCTTGGATAAAGCTGCAAAGGTTTCAAACTACATCGGTTACCATCGGTTCCCTTCGGGATTTTCAAGATAAGTTTCTATCTTGACTATGATCTTAAGGTACCTCGTCAGGTAGCTTACAATTATTATCGCATGAACAGATTTCTGAGTAAGCAAAATGTATTTGGATAAAACTTTCTCAGCAGAGAACGCCTTTTACTGTCTAATGCGTTCAAACATTCGACCCTTAATCCCTTTAGAGAGGGTTGCTGCTTCCGCCCCTTGAGCCGTTGTGATGATCGCCTGGTACCACGTCCGAAATTAAACTGCAATAAACAAACGTAAGCCTACTGGAATTCCCTAAGTACTTGTTTCCAAATACTAATAAATTATGTACTGTATTCTACATTGTTAAATTATTTCTTATTTGAGAATAATAAATTGTGACTTTATAATTCCATTAGTCCACCGCTGTGGTCTCGAGGTAGCATACTGCCTTGTCGCACAGCGGGCCCGAGTTCAATCCCCGGTCGGCACAGTTTTTCTGGGTGAGGTATTTATCGGGGTTTTTCCTCACCTGTAAGACAAATGTCAGGATAATTGTAAGGTCCAAACGGTCCCCGAAATTATATGGCCATCATCTTCATCCTTATCATTATCATCATCATCATCCTTCACAGGTGTGGAAAGCAACGGGAAGCTACCACACCTACAATTCCCTAGTAGTTTTCTGCTGTGGTCTCGGGGTAGCGTGCTGCCTTGTCACGCAGTGGGCCTGGGTTTGATTCCCGGTCGGGACAGTTTTTCTGGGTGAGATTTTTATTGGGGTTTTTCCTCACCTGTAAGACAAATGTCAGGAAAACTTTAAGGCCCAAATGGTCCCCAAAATCATATGGCCATCGCAATCATCATCATTCATATTCATCTTAGATTAAGCTTAGGATTAGGGACTCTCCTAGCACACCACTATCATCATCACCCATCATATCATCAGGGCAACGAAACCCCGCCTTCCAGGCACCCCAACCTTAGAAGTGGGTTACAAATACGCCATGCCAGGAGAGAACATCATCACCCATCATATCATCGGGGCAACATAACCCCGCCTTCCTGGCACCCCAACCTTAGAAGTGGGTTACAAGTACGCCATGCCAGGAGAGAATATCATCACCCATCATATCATCGGGGCAACGTAACCCCGCCTTCCAGGTGCCCCAACCTCAGAAGTGGGTTACAAGTACGCCATGCCAGGAGAGAATATCATCACCCATCATATCATCGGGGCAACGTAACCCCGCCTTCCAGGCACCCCAACCTTAGAAGTGGGTTACAAATATGCCATGCCAGGAGAAACCAGGAATGTCGAAAAGACAACCTGGGGCATTTGCAAAAAAAAATATATATATATATATATATATTTAGCCTTTAGATATAGAGAATATTTCTACAGTTGATTCTGTTCTCTAAAAAAACAATGGGGATTTACTGGTACATGAAAAGCCTTTAGAATAGGACAATAGCATCTAGTCAAAAGGCAAGCCTACAAAAAACCTGTTTTTCCACTGTATCTTAAAACCAGTTTTGTATAATCTAAATTAATTCATGCTCACATAAACACTTACTTTCTTTTACTCTATTTAACTAAATTATACTGCACATTCCAATTTTTTATAATGTTTTGGTAAATCTCGTAAGATTACTAAATATCTACGCATACATAAAAAAGGTAGCTTAATCAATAGTTTGTTGGACAAAATACGTTCTATCTTATAAAAAAAAATTGAAAAATCACGTTGTTGTTGTTTTCAAATGCTGGGCCTTGACAATGAAGCCATTAGCGTTCTTGCTCTCCAATATTTCTCTATGGTGGATCCAACAGGTAATACTTCACAGGTTTTGTAGATGTTCTTCGTTCATTTCTTCGTCTTTATTGCATAGAGGACAATTTGGATTCGTGTAGATTCCTATTTTATATAGATGTTTGGCCAAATAGTCGTGTTCTGGAAGCAGTCTAAATTTTGCTACTGTAGTTTTACGTGGAATTTCTGGAATAATATCCGACTTCTTTACTAAAATATTCCATTTTTTGTCTTTGGCTTTATTACATAGGTCTTGGTTTTGTTTGATTTTATATTTGTTTTTTAATTATTCTTTTTATGGATACGAAAGTTAAATTTGAAAAATCATTAAAATGTTTTATACAATGAGAAGACCTTATATCTATCTTCGGGGTTTTATAGCTGATGCCGTCTTCCCATATCAAACCTCCAAAGCCTACGATCTTGGGCATCTTCAATGCTTAGCCATCTTGCTTGCATTACTATCTTCATGCTTTCCTTCCATGTTAACTTTGGTCTCCCTCTTTTCTTCTTTTTGCTCGGTTGCCTTATAACATTATTGAATTCTATTTATTTTTAATGTGTTGAATTTGTAAATATTTTCCTGACATTTGTCTTACAGATGAGGAAAAACCCTGATAAAAACCTCACCCAGAAAAACTGCCCCAACAGGGGATCGAACCCAGGCCCACTGCAAGACAAGGCAGCACGCTACCTCAAGACCACAGCAGTGGACCAATTGTCTAATAATGTTATAAAAAAATTGTTTGAAAAAAGTTTAAAATATTAGATAGATAGATCATCGGTTGATTAATGTCTTTGACATCGTCCAATTCCTAATAGCCAATTTTGTCGGTCCATCCAATCTCCTGGTTGTAGATGTTTCTCCTTCATGTATAAATATATTCCCTGACTCCAGGAGGTTTTAGATCTTCCTCTGCCTTGCCTTCCCTCTAAATAATGTTAGTAAATACAGAAGAAGAGCTATAGTTTTCAACAATATAACTGAAAAATTAAGCGCTAGTAGAAGTGCAGTTGAGCCAAATATAGTTTTAATACATTTTTTTTTCTTGGAATGAAAACCTTAAGAAGTTATAATAAATAGTGAATATAATGAATGTGTTAAATTTTAAATACATTACCTTTATTTGCTACCTCCCATGCAGTTTCAAACACCCATCTGTTCTGACATGAAGCAAGGGAACCTCTATCCATGAACGCCATGAGTTCATTTTGGCTCTCCATGCGGTAAAACCGCCGTGATGATCGATCTCTTGACATGATTCTTGCTTCTAACTATAAACAATTTTTTTTCAATTCTGTAAACATAGACAATACAAGGAATTAATTTATTCATAGTTAAATATTTATGAGGTTTATAGTTAATTTTTTTTTTGCAAATGCCCCATATTTTCTTTCGACATTCCTGGTGTTCTCTCCTGGCATCGCGTACTTGTAACCCACTTCTGTGGTTGGGGCGCCTGGAAGGCAGGGTTACCTTGCCCCGATGATATGATGGGTGATGATGATAATGGTGTGCCAGGAGAATCCCTAACGCTAAGCTTAATCTAACATAAATATGAATGATGATGATTGCGATGGTCATATGATTTCGGGGACCATTTGGGCCTTAAAGTTTTCCTGACCGGGGATCGAACCCGGGCCTGCTGCGTGACAAGGCAGCACGCTACCCCAAGACCACAGCAGTGGACTCAAAGTTAAATATGGGAAATAACATTATGAGGTTCTTAATTCGTAAATTAATGAGTAATTTTTTACATCTTACCTCAAATTAAGGCACTGAGCTACAAGCCGGAGGGTCGAGGGTTCAAGTCCCGTTGGGGTCAGGATTTTTAAACTGACCCAAGCCCTCTGGCAGCACTATGGCCCTGGGGTCGACTCAGCCTCTAACGTAAATGAGTACCAGACGCTTGTTCTGGGGGGTAAAGGTGGCCGTCATGCAGGGTTGACAACCCGGCTGACAAAAAGTGCCGATTGTCTAGAAAAAGTGGGAGCCTTAACCTCCTACTACCCCAAGGGCCTCCGGGCCTGTTGTGGGATCACTTTACTTTTACTTACCTCATATTTTATGTTTCTTTAAACGTGAGAAGTGCACTTTTCAAGGGAACCATCTCTCTCATTTTCAAACAACATTATGACTGATGATAATGTCGGTTCAAAATGAGAGAGATCCTTCTCTTGAAAACTAATTCCCGTGTTTAAAGAAACATAAAATATGAGGTAAGATGTAAAAAATTACTCATTAATTTATAAATTTTATTTTCCGATTGAGGGTCTTTCCACTTTTCAGCGGTTGCCCTTTTACCAGCCGGCTGCTGGCCCTTCACATCCACATGTGTCAATCACAGAGGTAGATGATCAACAGCCAGTGTAGGGGTGACATGTGGTTAGCATGTCGAGTCCCCCAGCCGTTATAGCTGGTTCCTCAACCTGGAGTCGCTACTTATTGTAGCTACCCAATTGCCTCACGATGCTGGGTGGGCACAGGTCCCATACTGGCCGAAATACCATGAGAAAATTTCTTCCCCCATGGAGACTCGAACCAGCGCAAGTCCCGTAGCTCTGCGCCAAGGCTTCCTACCTTAACTGCTCGGCTTCGGTGCGGGACTATATAAATTTTATGAGGTTCTTAATTCAATGGATGAATGAGTCATATTCTTATCTTACCTTATATTTCATTATTTATATTTTTTGTGTCACAATATCGGCTGAAGATGAGAGGGAGCTCGTCGACAGCTCCAGTTTATCATATGAAGCATTTGTAAGAAGATATGGCTTGCAAGGCCGTTTACCTTAATTTTGCATTTTATTAAATAAGACATCTTAGAATGAAGTTGATGGGCGTGGCATTATCAGGAGATGAATTAGGTACTTTTTAAACCCCATAATATCTTGGCCCATTCAAAATAATTAGTCTACGCCACAGCCTCCCATAACAAGCAAAATTATTAAGCTATAAAGTTAAATGCCTAAATTCCTTGACATTCATCTCATCCATCCATCCATAGTAATTCTGCCCAAAGGCAGGTCCTTCACTGCAATCATAGCATTTTCATGCTATGGTTGCAGCATTACTAGGGAATTGTAGGTGTGGTAGCTTCCCGTTGCTTTCCACACCGGTGAAGGATGATGATGATGGCCATATGATTTCGGGGACCGTTTGGGCCTTAAAGTTTTCCTGACATTTGTCTTACAGGTGAGGAAAAACCCCGATAAAAATCTCACCCAGAAAAACTGGCCGACCGGGGATCAAACCCGGGCCTGCTGCGTGACAAGGCAGCATGCCACCTCGAGACCACAGCGGTGGACTCATCACATGATCCAGAGAACAAAAAGCAGGGGAGGGAGAGAAATTATCTTATGTGTCCCTGTCACACTGATCCTGAAGGCTATGCTGGTGGTAGCATTGCTGCTGATAGGGTTACCTATGCCAGACTGATCGAAGGTGATAAGCCAGACAAAAAAAGTACCTTGGTCGAAAGTGTGACGATCTTTCACCGTAAAAATAGAACTGTCAATAAATGTGGACATGGGTTCTACTGGGATAAAATTTTCCGGAGATCAAATAGTTCCCTGGGCGGGGACTACTTCAGGGAACCCATGCCAAAGGCTCAAACACATGCAATGGGCAGGACACATGGCATGAATGGGGAATGGAAGATGTGCATGGAAGTTTCTTGTAGGAAAACCAGAGGAAAAACACCCAGTTGGTAGACCAAGAATGAGGCGGGAGAATAACAATAACTATAATTTGATGGAAGTAGATTATACAGGGAATGATTGGAGAACATTAGCTCAGGATACGGATGAATGGAGAGCTTATGTCCGCGCGGCCATGAACCTACAGGTTCCATAGTGCCAATGAGTGAGAGTTAGTCCCTGCCACAGCAATTGTCAAATTAGGTGTCATTGAGATCTACCAAATATGTTGTAGCATAATAATGAGAGCATGCCATAGTACAGTTAATAATAATAATAATAATAATAATAATAATAATAATAATAATAATAATGAGCAAGAGAATTCGATATAATTTATTTAACAGATGACTCTGTAGAGGTATCCAAGTTATAAAGTACGAGAAAAATTGCCGGTATATCAGTTTTCTAATTATTTTAATCACGGATATTGTACAGCAGGGCATAGAAAGTAAATTTGAACCGACAATGAATATTTTCATATTATATTATCATAAGCCACTAAACGCCGGACATTTATTTGAGGTCACCGTCATATTTATCACAAGTAAACAAATAGGGAACCGGTAATTTAATAAAATATAATTATAAATTATTTATTTATTTTGTAATTCATGTTTACATACATTAATGAAACGTAGGCTTATTTGCGGTTTAAAAAAATAAATAAAATAATTAAAGAGGCGTAGTCCCTTTCATCATTTACAGGTATTAACAATAATATATTTAGAACAGATAATAGTTCCGGATCAATCTGACCTGCCTTTTAACTTCGTCGTATTATTTACGATAACATACACACAGCCGTCTCCTTTTTATGCAGTCACTTGTTATTATGCATAATTTACATTACCTGTTACTTCTTAATTATTCATAAAAACCACGTGAAATTCAGTTTCTCCTAAACACACTGTACACCACTTATAACTAGAGTTACGTTCACTAACAGAACAAATGAAGGTCACAACTCCGGTTCATAAAACACAACCTCAAGAAGTTGTCTTGTCATTCAACAGATGTCGCGTTATGAATCGAAATTGGCGGGAATTATAGATTTATTTGAATCTACAACAATAATGAAGACATCTTAGAAGAATTACACATGGAATCTTTAGAAAACAAAATTTCTGATTATAAGTCAAGATGGATACAACATGTTCATCGAATGGAAGATCACAGAATACCCAAACTAATGTTAAGATATCAACCTGCAGGAAGAAGAAGACCAGGACGTCCACTCAAAAGACTTCTGGATGGTGTTTCTCTTGAGGCCGAAACAGGTCAACAAATGGCCTAAATTCGTGAATGTACTATGATGATGATGATACAACAATAATAAAGTCCGGAGCCACAGAGGAATTTTCATACCGGGGCTCATTATTATTTCAACTGATAGCATGCCTGCTTCCTAATTAGCGAGTCCGGGTTCGATTCTGGTGAGATTGGAAATTTTAATTTTTTTTTTGTAAGCCCATGTTTCCCTTGTCCACCGCTATGGTCTCGAGGTAGCGTGCTGCCTTGTCACGCAGCGGGCCCGGGTTCGATCCCCGGTCGGGGCAGTTTTTCTGGGTGAGGTTTTTATCGGGGTTTTTCCTCACCTGTAAGACAAATGTCAGGAAAACTTTAAGGCCTAAACGGTGCCCGAAATCATATGGCCATCATCCTTACCATTATCATTATCATCATCATCCTTCACCGGTGTGGAAAGCAACGGGAAGCTACCACACCTAAACAATTCCGTAGTAAAGCTGCAAGCATAGCATGAAAATGCTATGATTGCAGTGAAGGACCTACCTTCGGGCAGAATTACTATGGATGGATGTTTCCCTTAACAGAGATTTAGGCGCTCTCTCCCTATAGGGAAGAATTTGAACCATACTAATTTAGTTACACTTGTTTTCGTATAGATGCCTTTTTGAGTGGTCCGTGGTCAGTGTTCTGCCTCATACTGACATCTAGGAAACCAAGGTAGTACTAGGACGGGAAAATTCGGTAAATTTTGCTTAGAGGCCTTTCTTTCAGGCTTAAGGATCTTTTACGAGCCTGAAAATCTTCAGACTCGGCTTAAAGTCCCTACCGGAGGACTTGCTCCTTGGATTTTTCCGTCCTAAAAAATCCATCGACCCCAGCCGGGTTTGAACCCGCGATCCTCGGGACCAGAGGCAAGGAGCATAACCACTAGTCCACCGCGGTGGAAATTTTAAGCTTAGCTTTCCCTTGGTACTTATTGACAAAGTTAGTAATTCGAAGACGAACTGGAAGGATTTTTACAACCGCTAAGAGGATGAATCCAGGCAGTTAATTCAGTATGTCAGTGTTCTAATGCCAAACCAACTCCATGGTGTGACAGGACAAGAAGGCCTTGTCCTACCAGTAAGCTGCTGGCCTCACATCCACATGTGCTAATCACAGAGGTAGACGATCATCCAGCCAGTGTAGGGATGGCATGTGGTCAGCATGTTAGGTCTCCCAGCCATTATAGCTGGTTTTCTCAACCAAGATAATGCCACCCACTGCAATTTACGTGCTAGGCAGATAGATTGTATTAATGTGGTCTATTTTCAATTTATGCACCAGTTTGGCAGACCACTTTACATAGACTATTTAACTCATGCCCCAAATGGGAGTCAATGACCAATCACATTTCAATTATTTTCGATTTACAACCAATCACAGTTGTGTTTTGCCTAGAATTTACCAATGAAAGTTTATCATAATAAAGAAAGCACCTCCTTTTTAACATTCTGAATAGGTCATTGCATTATTTTGCAGTGACTGACCCTCCAAGAAATATAGCTACCAGATTTTATATATAGTGCATGAATGTCAACACAGCGCATGCGGGAGTTAATATAAAAACATTTGTAGCAATTGATTATACCACCAAAAAAAGAAACCACTGTTTGCACTTTCTTAAATGTATTTTTTTCCCAGGTAATAACATCCCAGAAAAATATAATTGTCATAGGACATCAGAAATGAATTAATATACAGTTTGATGTGTTTAGTTTTTTCTCCACTAGAGTGCATTCTTACAATATTGCATTCCTTTGGCAATAAATATTATTATTTGGTTGTAGTGATGAACAAAATAAGCAAATGAAGTGTACCAATCGTTTCTCATTTGTTTTCAAACATTGCCTTTTACATTAAATATATAAATATTTTAAAATAACTCATTTAAATAATGATTTGTCCCCTCAGGGGTCCTCATCTAGGGGATATGTGGATGGCGACCACAAGGTGCCCAAGCTGAGCAAAACATTTCTTCCACTTACTTGTGTTTTGCACTCTTTTAACTTTACTATCTAACCTCTTTTGGTTAACTCTTGTTTTTTCGACCCCAATGCTATTAGGGCATCCGAGGGCTAGGGAGTCTTTCCTTTCTTCCATTTCTTCTTTCCTTTATTTTCTTTTCTTCTCCAGAAAAGCCTGACCAGAGGCTATAAGATGGCAGCCCCATCACTGGTCTTGCCTTCCTTTGGCTAGCAACCAATCGAAGGGACTATTATTATGCTTTCAAGTCTTATACGAGAATTTCCCGGAAGATGGTGGAGGGAAAATTTTCTATAGGATCGTAACAGGCCTTGGCCTGATACTTGGAAGGAAGAAGAAAAAGAAGAAATAATGATTTGTGAGAAAACAGCTTAAATTTATTCATTAAATAGTCCTAACAAATGCCACTCTTGATTTCCAAATTATCTAGATAAATTCATTTCGTGAGTCGTGAATTTATTGATAATTTGGAAATCACTCGTGGCATTCCCAATCGCCGAATGTTACGAGCATTTGCTTTGATTATGCAAATAGCTGCTTTTATTTAAGAAGATATTTTATTGGGAATTTAAACACTACTTTATAAAGGGAGTAGGGCTTCTTTTGGTGTTCTTATTATTAATTTAACACTTCTCACTGATGGACAAATTATATTTGAAGAGAAAAATTATATGCTCAGACTGTATTTTCTCTTCAAATATATTTTGTCCTTCAGTAGGAAGTGTTAAATTAATAATAAGAACATTTAAATATACTGTTTAAATTCCAGTTCCCAAATGTTTTTAAATCATCTTCTTCTTTGGCTTTCCCCCACTTACAGGTTTGCTATATTCACTTTCCATTTATTTCTATCATTCCAATCTCCTTCTTCCAAATTCCTATCATCCATTATAGTTCTGACGTAGGTTTTCCATTTGCATCTTGATCTGCCATGTTTATTTCTTCCAGAGAGTGACCATTGGTATATATTTTTTGGCCATCTTTCATTTTCCATTCTTTGTACATGGCCATACTATTTAAGCGTTTGATTTTCAATCCTCTTAACCACAGATATCCATCCATAGTAATTCTGCCCAAAGGCAGGTCTTTCACTGCAATCATAGCATTTTCATGCTATGCTTGCAGCTTTACTAGGGAATTGTGTAGGTGTGGTAGCTTCCCGTTGCTTTCCACACCGGTGAAAGATAATGGTGATGATGATGATAATGATAATGATAAGGATGATGATGATGGCCATATGATTTTGGGGACCGTTTGGGCCTTAAAGTTTTCCTGACATTTGTCTTACAAGTGAGGAAAAACCCATAAAAACCTCACCCAGAAAAACTGCCCCGACTGGGGATCGAACCCGGGCCCGCTGCATGACAAGGCAGCATGCTACCTCGAGACCACAGCGGTGGACATACCACAGATATGGTGACATTAATTTCTCTCCAAAGGAATTGATTTGTTATTTTATCCTGTCTTGTTTTTTGGAGGCTTCTTTTAAAATAATCAAATTCAACTGTTATAATTTTATTCTTTTGTACTTCCGTCAAAGGCCAAGTGTCACTTCCACATGATGAAATATTCTGTATTATGCTCTTATAAATTTTCATTTTGGTTTCCTTTGTAATGTTCTTGTTCCAAATTATTCCATGTAATGCCTTAGTTGCATTTTTTGCCATTGCAATTTTAGTTTGTACATCTCTTTCACAGGTACCTGAACTTGTAATTATTGACCCAATAAACCAAAAAATTCATATTGTCTTATTTTCCATGTTTCAAGTATGAGGTCATCCACATCCTTTCCCAAACACATATTTCTCTTTTCTGTAAATTTATATTCAGTCCCCATTTTTTATATTCTTCCATTAGTTTTTTTTTATCATATATTTCATATCATCTTCATCCCCTGCAAAAATTATTTGATCATCAGCAACAATAATAAATGTAGTATTTTTCCTCCTATAGGAATACCCATGGCCCTGGAAAAAAAGTATATTGCTACATACTTCAGTAAAATATGTCAGTTTTTAAATCTAAACTACTAAAATGAACGCTTACTTTTAAAAAATCTTATATTCACTCACAATTGATGGATATTTATCAAACTTGCAGGGATGATTTATAAGGAATCCTAGTAATCATCATCATCATCATCATCATCCATGCAAGTATTAGGCTGTGTGGCCTTTTACGGTCTCAAAGAGGAATTTTCCATCCAGCGCTTTTTTAGACGTCCCAGTGATCTTTTGCCTTGGAGGCAGTAGCGAAGTATGGCTTTTGGAATTCTATGAGATAGCATTCGTTGAAGATGGGCTTTCCAGTTGTTCTGCTAGTTTTGTATATGGTGAAGAACCCATTTTTCACGATAAATAATAGATTTTACATTTGAAATAAACAGCTGAATGGAGAGATGGGGAGGGGTAAAAGGGTGTTAGAAGAATGCGTCAGTAAAAGATGAATTTTGGTAAGTGCAGAATGAAATTAAACATAGACTTAACTCTGGAAACGCATGCTATTATGCATTACAGAGACTGTTTTAGCCCAACTTCTCTCAAACAATATTACTTAAAATATATAGAACAGTTATTCTTCTAGTTATATTATATGGATGCAAAACATGGTCTCTTACTTTAGAGGAGAATAAAGTTCTTAGGAAAATATTTGGATTAAAGAGAGATGAACAGACTGGTGAATGGAGAAGAATGAATAATAGTGAGCTACACGATCCTTATGGAAAATCAAATGTAATAAGAACATTAACTTGTTAACATGTCTAAAGAAGGTACAGTGTACCGAAACAACTGTCACTGAATTATATCTTAATAAACATGAAAATATTATAGAAAAGAAAAGATTACAGTGGTATGGTCATGTCAAAAGAATGCCAGAGCAAAGATTGCCAAAAATTGTTATGGAATGGATCCCAATGGAAAGGAGGAAGAGAGGAAGACCGAATAAAACTTGGATAGAAGAGGTTCAAGCAGCTATGAATATCAGAGGAATGGAGGAAGATCAATGGATGGACAGAGAGGAATGGCATTTGGTTTCCGGAAGACGGCGGCAGCTGCCATGATACCGGATGATGATGATGAAATATGAAAATCAAATAAAACTGAAGTATTATTTATATTTAATTAAATAAGTAATAAGAACAGTTAAGTCTTCTAGATTGTGATGTTCAGGACATGTGTTATGAATGGGGAATGAAAGAAGGACATGGAAATTTGTAGTCCTGTGCATTAGCCGAGCGGTTAAGGTAAGAAGCCTTGGCGCAGAGCTACGGGACTTGCGCTGGTTCGAGTCTCCATGGGGGAAGAAATTTTCTCATGGTATTTCGGCCAGTATGGAACCAGTGCCCACCCAGCATCGTGACAATTGGGTAGCTACAATAAGTAGCGGCTCCAGGTTGAGGAACCAGCTATAACGGCTGGGGGACTCGACATGCTAACCACATGTCACCCCTACACTGGCTG
The DNA here is from genome assembly GCA_030220185.1 of Diploptera punctata. Classification (NCBI taxonomy): domain Eukaryota; kingdom Metazoa; phylum Arthropoda; class Insecta; order Blattodea; family Blaberidae; genus Diploptera; species Diploptera punctata. The sequence continues at coordinate 2,222,244 of JASPKZ010000446.1, forward strand.
TTGATCATCTACCTCTGTGATTGACACATGTGGATGTGAAGGGCCAGCAGCCGGCTGGTAAAAGGGCAACCGCTGAAAAGTGGAAAGACCCTCAATCGGAATCGGAAATTTGTAGAAAAACCGAGGGAAAGTGTCCAATAACTAGGCCAAATGAGATGTGACAATAATATTATCCATGATCAGTAGGAGGTGAATTATGCAAGAAATTTTGTTTAGTAGTTTCTTGACTCACCTCATACTTCTTAACTCCCTTGCATATCTAGATATTGTCACTGTATTTGTGAACGTGAACAGCATTGAGAATGTCACAAATACAGTGACAATATCTAGATATGCAAGGGAGTTAAGAAGTATGAGGTGAGTCAAGAAACAACTAAACAAAATTAAAATAAACCTCATAGTGTTAAATAATCACTTGAGTTGGTGTTTATTTGATGAAAATCCATATTTATTAATTAAATAAAAATAAAACATAGTTTTATTTGATTTTCATATTTATTATATAATTCAGTGACAGCTGTTTTGGTACACTGTACCTTCTGTACCTTCTGTACAGTGTACTGTGTGTTGATTTTCATATTTATTATATAATTCAGTGACAGCTGTTTTGGTACACTGTACCTTCTGTACCTTCTGTACAGTGTACTGAAACAGCTGTCACTGAATTATATAATAAATATGAAAATCAAATAAAACGTAGTTTTATTTTTATTTAATTAACTCATAGTGTTATTTCCTACCTACATAACTTATGCAAGAAATTATTAACCCATTCACTTCAGTTTTAAATGCTCAGTGCATTTCCCCAGAACTGGATTTAAGTTACTGTAAACTTTATCCTCTATTTTCATAAATTCAAAACAAACAAAAGATAACGGTAATTGAGAACCACAATATTACCCTGCCAAGGTATGTATAAAATATTGCAAAATATATAACAGCAGAATTAAGCAAATGTTTCTCGTCTTCTGAGTTGAAGGCCATTTAACTGCCGGCGAGTATACCTCGTCTTTTGAGGTGAATGGGTTAAAAACATTAGCACAGGATCGGGATGCATGGAGAGATTATTTGTTCAAGACCATGAACCTTTGGGTTCGAAAGTGTAAATGATTGATATTAAAATAGCAGTGTTTAGATAATTGAGTGTGTATTGACCCTGTGGAGAATTGCAGGAACCACTAGTGATAATGACACTGGTGACCTAAGTGTTAAAGTGCTTTGTTCTAAAAAACACAATATTATTACTATTTTACATTAGAGTTGTTTAAACCTTTATTTTTCCCACCGGAAATATAAAAATTATAATTTCATATTATCCTTTGTAAATTTTGAAACAATGAGATAGTGGACACCTTGTAGCCATACATTTAAATTATGCGGTAATAAAAATAACATATTTACATATTCATTACTGCATGAGCTGACGTCGGAGACAGATCCACTTGTGGCAGTGCATAGGCTTATATAGTGCTTTCTACAACACCTAGTACAACTCAAATGAAACTAACTTGTAAAAAAGTAAATTAATAAATTCACAACAAAAATAACAAAGGTAAGAGATGCAATTTTTTAAGATTCAGCTGTTGACTTAAGGGCACCAATACTTATTTTGGTTGGAAAAAAATTGATTTTTTTTCTTTTTGCTTCACAAAATCCAGGAAGGTCTATTTTAATATAATAAATTTGGGAATTTTAAAATTATGAGGTTTTAAGACTTTATTTAAAAATTATTATTCACTGAGAGTAATTAATATTATAATTACAAAAAAAATAAACGTTCTCTCAGTCAAAACATAAATTTATTGTATCGACACAATAAATTTATGTTTTGACTGAGATAACGTTTATTTCTTTGTAATTATAATATTATGAGGTTTTCTTAACCCATTCAACTCAGAAGACGAGGTGCACTCGCTTAATTCTGTTGTTATATATTTTGTATATCCCTTGGAAGGGTAATATTCAGTTAACATATATGAATAGTAGAGGAATGTGTTTCGGTCTTCACCCTCATTGTGATCTCAAGTACCGTTATCTTTTGTTCGTTTTGAATGTCTTAAAAATACAATACAATTTACGGTAACTTAAATCCGGTTTCTGGGGAAATGCATTGAGCATTTAAATGTGAAGCGAATGGGTTAATAATAATCAAATTAATCGTGAATTCTTCTTACCTCATATATCTATTTTTTTTAACACAGAACTGCAGTATTGCAAAATATATCATTTGCATCATCAGCCTGACGATGGGGCTGATGTATTTCCCGATACTGCAGTTTTGTGTTAAAAAAATAGATATATGAGGTAAGAAGAATTCACGATTCATTTGATTCCTATTAAGGTCTATTTTTAATAGTGAGTGGAGAACATATTTTTAACAACTCACCTCATATAATTTCAAATTTATTTGATACCAGCAGTTTCAGACAATATCTTGTCCCTCTTCAGTCATGGTGAAAAATTCATCAATGGAAGCCATGACTCAAGAGGGACAAGATATTGCCTGAAATCGCCGGTATCAAAGAAATTTGAAATTATATGAGGTGAGTCGTTAAAAATATGTTCTCCACTACTATTAATGATATAACCTCATAATGTTTACTTCCCAATATTAATTTAAATATAAGGTCTATTTTATTGATGTGTAATATTATTTCGTTGATTGTGGACATTTAAACCCATAAAAATTATTTTTAAAAATGGTGTCTCTGTGTTCTGCTAATGTGCACATTTTTTGTTGTTTTGCATTTTCCCATAACTTTAATTTTTTCATATTTCGGTACACTTTTCTCTGAAACTATGAAAGATAGGAGAATAATTTTTAGCATGGATATGCAGTTTAAAGAACTCTATAATAATAAGGTAAATTTATATTTGTGCTGTTGGTAGTGTCTCAAATTAAAAAAAAATGTTTGCAACATTGACATAAAAAAAAAATTGGCCTTCGAATTTTTTTAAAAATGAATCACAAGCAAACTTTATTATTGTCAAATGAAATATGGACAATAACATACTCAATTTTTGGAAACAATTGGATAAGTAGTTTTTTAGAAAATTGTACCAAGACAATACTTTTAGGAAGTTGGATTTTTTATTAACATTTTTTTGTATTTTAAATTACTCATGAAGAAATAGGTATAAAAAGTTAGCCAGCCAGAGTGGCATTATGTCCAGAAAGATATGTTTAGTTAGTGACACAATTTTCATGCATATAACTTGGGAATAAGCTGAGAAAATGATTTTTGTATGTTGCATATTTTTAAACCAAATTGCAAGGAAATTAGTACCGGGTGCCCTTAAATCATAAGTAACTATCAGTGTTAATTCTTCTTCTTCTTCCTTACAAGTATTAGGCCAAGGCCTGTTACGATCCTATAGAAAATTTTCCCTCCAGCATCTTCCAAAAAATTCTCATATAAGACTTGAAAGCATAATAATAGTCCCTTCGATGGGTTGCTGGCCAAAGGAAGGCAAGACCAGTGATGGGGCTGCCATCTTATAGCCTCTGGTCAGGGTTTTCTGGAGAAGAAAAGAAAATAAAGGAAAGAAGAAATGGAAGAAAGGAAAGACTCCCTAGCCCTCGGATACCCTAATAGTGTCGGGGTCGAAAAAACAAGAGTTAACCAAGAGAGGTTAGATAGTAAAGTTAAAAGAGTGCAAAACACAAGTAAGTGGAAGAAATGTTTTGCTCAGCTTGGGCACCTTGTGGTCGCCATCCACATATCCCCTAGATGAGGACCCCTGAGGGACTATTTTTATTAAATTAATATTAAGAAGCTAAAGCTATTACTATGATTGAAATAAGTAAATTAATTAACCCGTCAGCGGGGAGCGACGTGACGTGTACGCAAGTTGAATTCTTCACCCAATGCGGAACGACGTGACATGTACGCTAGTTACACGCACTGCTTTAAACTGTAATTATGACCTTTGTGTTTACATTAACTATTTACCGTGTATACAAATTTTATGTAGAGACTTCAAAGTTTCTATTAGTGCATATATTAACTGATTACGGCCCTGAGTAACAATTTAAAATAATTTTATATTTGCATTTATTCTTGCGGCCTCTGACATTTTTCTTAAATTTATAACTTGATAAAGGATTTCTAATAAAACTAAATTCGCCTTTTTTTGTAGATTAGCTTGTCTATCAAATTGAATCTATTTTCAAATCTCTTCATTTTTAATAATGATGTCGCAAAATTCAGTATAAATAAAGGCCCAACAAAGTTATTTCCGATTTACGCTACAGTACAGGACCACAACAGTAAATTTCAGATATATATATATATATATATATATATATATTCAAATGACGATATCCTTACATTATGGAAAGGTAGTTAGTCTACAATTCAGTCAGTATCTAAAAGGAAAGTGGTCCACTACAGACCTTAGAAGGTTCTTGGGATATTAGGAGGTTAAGGCTCCCACTTTTCTAAAGTATCGGTACTTGATGTAAGCCGAGTACTTATTTCTGTCTGACGGCCCATAACAAGCATCTGGTACTCATTTCAGTTAGAGGCTGAGTCAACCCCGGGTTCACAGTACCGCCTGAAGGTTTGATTCAGTTTAAAAATCCTGATCCACCGGGACTCAAACCCTCGATCTTCCGGCTTGTAACATGTTAATCTTTTAAGTCCACACCTCCGGTGAAACTATTATAGTCATATTTCATCAAATGGTTTCAGTTTGGAAACCAGAAGGAAGGCATTGAAATTTAGGGTTGATGAAGGTCTTTTAGTACAACAGGTCTGATGTGTAGAAAGACCATTTTTTGAAGGCACACGACCTAATATAATGTTTCAAAAGTGTTAGAAAGATACATTTGGAGAAGGCTGCCCCCCCTACAAGAAAGAAGGTCAGCGCATAGAAGCAATGTGTTTGTAATAAACATGAACAAAGTAAACACAAGGGGGAAAAAATACACTTATTGTTGCCCGAATGTCAAACAGCTGGTTTACATTTTGAAGATTTATCACACCAATTTTTGAAGTTCATTATTTTTTAAGACCCTTCTCTTTGTGTAAATATTTCGTTTTGTTGTTAGGTAAAGCCGGTTCTCTGAATTCTTCAAAGAATCCCTAGTGCAATACACTGTGTCACTTATGTGAGAAATTTACAAAAAGGACCTATTTCAACTGTGGCACAACAACCATAAATAAGTCTGCAAAAAATGTAGAGATGTTATGTGAGAACCGTAAAAAATTTAATTAATTAAATATTATATTAAGGGTTCACCATAAAGGAATTGCAAAAACATTTAAATTACTGAAGATATATCAATTTAAATGCGTTATTGGAATACTGGCACTGAACGGCTGAGTTTAAATACCGGTGAACTTCCTCCCACATCAGAGTATTCCCGGCCATTTAAATCCATCCACTCTGAAGGGTTAACTGGGCAAAAATTGTTTTCTTCAAATTTAATTTATCTTTCAGTGAGAAGTGTTAAATTAATAATAAAAACATCAGTAGAAGCCCTATTGGCTTTATAAAGTAGTGTTAAATTCCCAATAAAAGTCTTCTTAACTAAGAAGCTGCCATTTGCAAAGATAGAAGCAAAGGCTTCAAGCATTTGGTGCGTGGAAATTGTAGTATATAAGAGAAAAAACTAACCCCGGTAGCTCAGTTGGTAGAGCATTGGTATGGTAATCCAAAGGTCCTGAGTTCGGGTCCCGGTCTGGGACAAAAAAAAATTATCTTCAAATTTAAAAATGTTTCTGTTTACCATTGATCACAATAGTTTCGTTGTGTTCATTAATTTACTTAATTCTATTATTGTAATAGCTTTAGCATCTCAATATTAATTTAATAAATAATGCTATAGCTGTGTGGAGTCCCTTCATATCTTCTTAATGTAGAAGCCATTCATTGTGTATTTGTGAATGATGATTCATTGCATTGAATGTGGGACCAAGAGAGTAATGTAAAGAGAGGATTTATGCTTGGATGGGAATGTAGCCTAAATTAGCTCAGTGGTCAGAGCTTCAGCATGGAAAGATGAAGGTTTGGGGTTCAATTCCTGGTTCAGGCAAAATTTTTTCTCTTTACCATTGATAAATTAGTTGCATTTACACATTGTTGATTGGCCTTGTTAGTATAATATATTTGTTACTTGCCTTTGGTACTAAGGATCTGAGTTCAAATATGGCTGAGGTCAATGGAGTTTCTAGGATGGAAAAATCCAAAGGATAAATCCTCTAGGAGGGACTTCAAACTGTGAGTTCTGAGACACTTAACAGACAAATTGAATGTACGGGTTGTGAAAAGATATAGGAAGTACAAAAAAAAAACCTTAAAATTAGAACCAAAGAACACATAAGAAATATTAAAAATGGGGAAATAGAAAAATCTGCAGTTGCTGCTCATGTTTGGTCTGAAAAACACAATATAAATTTAGACATTAAATAATTAAAACAGTTAGAAAATACAAAAGAGCTGACTATTTGGGAAAAAACCTATATTCAGAAGAACAAAAGCAGAGTTATGAGTTTTGAAATACTGCTGAGCGTGACCTTGTTTGGAGGTTCTTCGGCCAACCACAGGATGGAGCTGACATCGACATCCAGGGTGTACAACATAAATCTAACCAGTCTGGGCAAGATGCTGACGATGATTATGATATAATCGAAACAGTAGTAGTAGTAGTATTCAAATGTTGTGAAGCTCTTGATTTGTCGTCAGCTTCCCAATAATATTCAGCAATTTGGAATGGTGTTGCAACTATTTTCTGAAGATCAGCGCAGAACATCAAGTGATCCTTGTTCATTATCGTATTTGTGTCCTTGCATACTATGCAGTGTGGAGAGTCTAGTAGCTTAATTCTATGTAGATGTGCCGCCAAGCAATCATGACCAGTTTCAAGACAAAATGATGCAACTGCAATTGATCGGGGGCTGTTTGGTATTGTATCTGGTTCTAGTAATGTTTTCCATATCTTGGTTTCACATTGGATTTTGTTTTGTTCGGCTATATGGGATTTTATTTTCATTTTGGTGTAGAGTTGTACTGATTTGTAAGATAGGTAATTAATCTTACTCTGTTGGATGAGTGCAAGCATATCAGCCTTCTCATTACCTTCCACGCCACAATGTGCTGGAATCCATTGTAGAACAACATTTCTGTTTAGATTTTTCAACATCCTGATGCAATTTTTCATCATCATCATAGTACATTCACGAATTTAGGCCATTTGTTGACCTGTTTCGGCCTCAAGAGAAACACCATCCAGAAGTCTTTTGAGTGGACGTCCTGGTCTTCTTCTTCCTGCAGGTTGATATCTTAACATTAGTTTGGGTATTCTGTGATCTTCCATTCGATGAACATGTTGTATCCATCTTGACTTATAATCAGAAATTTTGTTTTCTAAAGATTCCATGTGTAATTCTTCTAAGATATCTTCATTTTTTTTGTGATCTAGTAGTGTGTATCCTGCAGTCCTCCGAAGATATCTCATTTCAGCAGATCTAAGTCTCTGTATATCCTTCTGTTTCAACGTCCATACTTCGCTACCATACAAAAGAGTTGGAAGAGCCAGTGTTTTATACACTTTCAGTCTTGAATGCTTTTGGACTAATTGTGGCTTGCAATTTTTGGCTTCTATTATTCTATGGTCTTGGATGGTCTGGCTGTGTGTTAGTGCCATTATGGCTGAGCTAGAGTCAGAAAGTATTACAGCATTTTGGAAGGAATTGATATGTTGTAGGGCTGTAAGTATTGCTTGTAGTTCACCGTCATAATGTGTTGTATATTTCCCAAGAGAGATGTAATCGAAACATGTTCAAGAACAAATCAACATTAATATTGAGGTAAGATGAACAGACTAAAAATAATTTAAGTATGACTAAATTAACTTGGTTAAGTAACTTCCTATAGGAAGTATCCTTGTCGCCACATGGAAATATAATTGTAAAGACTAGATACAACATTTGATAATCATATTTCATTGTAATCATTAAAGCTAAATAGACATGTTTCGTTAACCTTACAACACATGTAATTTGTTTTAAAATACAATAAAAATTGCAAGTGATATCATCACGTCACTTGAATAACATATTAAGGGTTTTGAACTTTCCATTGTATTTAAATGAATTGTTTATTGAATTAATTAAGTTGACGCATTTGAATCATGTGATGAAATGATCATGTCATGCTAATGTGAGGTCTTAAACAATCTTGTGACAAGATGACCTTGCAAAACTATAGAGGTTGAAATAGATGTATGTAGTGCATTCATTTTTACACAGATGGCTGTTGTATGCATATCTATGTTTATTCATAGTTAAATATGGGAAATAACATTATGAGGTTCTTAATTCGTAAATTAATGAGTCATTTTTTAACATCTTACCTCATATTTTATGTTTCTTTAAACACAGGAACTAGTTTTCAAGAGAAGGATCTCTCTCATTTTCAACCGACATTATGACTACCGGATTTTCGTTGGAATCGGAATCTCCATTAATAACGTTGCCATCTGGTGTCGATTTGATGAACTTTGAGATGAGGTCACATTCATCAGGAATCTTGAAATTCACGGATCTAAAAATTTGTTCTTCTGAATATATATCTTCTCCCAAATTGTCAATTCTAAAGGTTTTTCCAAATGTTTTAAAAGTAGGGTTTGTTTTTCAATTTTATGATTCTCCAATAAACTATGTGCTGCAATAGCTGATTTTTCAATTTCACTTCAGAAATATTAAAAATGGTGAAATTGCTATTGCAGCACATAGTTTATTGGAGAATCATATAATTGAAAAAGAACCCCAACTTTTAAAACATTTGGAAAAACATTTAGAATTGACAATTTGGAAGAAGATATATATTCAGAAGAACAAATTTAGATCCATGAATTTTGAGATTCCTGATGAACGTGACCTCATCTCAAAGTTCATCAAATCAACACCAGATGGCAACGTTATTGATGGAGATTCCAACGAAAATCTGGTAGTCATAATGCCGGTTGAAAATGAGAGAGATCCTTCTCTCGAAAACTAGTTCCCGTGTTTGAAGAAACATAAAATATGAGGTAAGATGTTAAAAAATTACTCATTAATTTACAATATCTATGTTTAATTAAGCATGTGATGTTGGATTCTGCATTCTGTCCCTTGATATATTGCATCATGATTAGTTATGTCATTTTACCTTTTACTGGTGTTTCTCCAACGTTAGTGGAAATTTGAGTTGTGTTTTTTGACTCACCTCATATTTCTTGATTTTTATGCAGACTGCTATCTTCATTGGTATCTCTGCAACATTCTTGATGCATCACAACTGTTTTCTTGCAGTTGTCCCTCCTGCAAATTGATTTCTGAAACCCTCTGTTGGCTGATCGATGAACTTCCAAATCAATTTTTTTTTCCCTATCACTGGGAATTAAAAAATTCATGGTTTTGTTTTTATTCTTGCATATGTAAATTTTCTCCCAAATTGTGAGTTCCTTAGATTTTTCTAACTGTTTAAGTAATTTTGTCTTAGTTTCAATTCTGGGCTCAACTGCACTTCTACTAGCGCTTGATTTTTCAGTTATATTGTTGTAAACTATAGCTCTTCTTCTGTATTTACTAACATTATTTAATATTTTAAACTTTTTCAAACAATTTTTATAACATTATTAGACAATTTTGAAGTATTTATTTAAATATGCAAATCACAATATTATGACACTGTTAGACAATATTGTGATGCTAACTGATATTTCTACACAGAGTATATTACTTAGTCTATGATTTTTCTATCGCTGTTTTGGGTTATCGATGGTTGGATCAGTGTTAGGGAGTGATAAGTAAGTGTACACCCATTTTTAATAAATGTTTGGTAATTTTAATATTATTAATATATTTTTTAACATAGATTTGGCGATTTATTGCAAATATTGGTCATTTAAATTTCATAGCGACGGATAGTAATCAAGGATGATAATCGATATGTGGTTTGATTGTGGGTTATCGCTAGCTGTATAAACTCTGGTGCATGCACACTGTTGTTCTATAGGACTTTGAAAATATTTCACGCTAGTTTAAGTGCAGTTTTTTCTAATTCTGTGTTTTTCTGACCATGCATGTGCAGCTATTGCAGATTTTTCTATTTCTCAATTTTTAAAACCTCACAGCGTTATTTCCCACATATATTTAACCTTCCGTCGGGTGCATCTGATCTGAGAGGCACCGGTTGTCAATTTTGTCCCATTCCACTGCCATCAGACGGAATCTGAGTAGCTGTTTCTTTTTACCTGCTCTAAACAACCACCCTACTCGGTTTGCTCTTGACCGTTAACACGGCGAGTTGTAAATATTTTGTTCAGAGAAGCACATTCCGCCTGAAGTCGTTACATTATTGTAGATGTGTATTTTAAAAATATTTGCAAAAAGAAAATTATTTATTTAACTTATTTAGACTAAATAATGTTATATTCTTGAATAATTTTACTAAAAACATCAGCTAAATGTTGATAATGTGAACTGTTTTCAAGTATATTTGAACTGAATCTCACCTTTTATATCATGTTGTTTGGAGGCTTGTCACAAATTTTTTAAAAATTTGTTTAATCAATACTAATGCCCAAAAATGTTTTTCTACCAGCAAATTTTGAATATTTTATCCATTGGACATCTTTAACAATAACATTTCTTTGATTTCCCATTGTTTAGATTGGCAAACAGTGTGTTAAATAATTTTTTTAAGCGTGTGCTGATCAGACACATTGCGCCCGAACTCGAAGGTCAGAATATTGCGCCCGACGGAAGGTTAATTAATTAATTAGTGGAAATGGGGTGTGGTGTACAAACCGTCGCTACATTGCTTACTTGCTACTTTCTGCTATTTTCCCTCCTCTTCCTATGTTGTTCCAACGTTGCCACCATCAACAACCCAAAATACTCCAGATGTTACCAACATCACTTCCACGTTCCCTGGATTTCACCTACGTTATAGTAATTGATTTGTGTTACAGTAATTGATTTAGGTTTGGTTAGCTTTTAGGTTCCTTGCTTTTTAAATGTGATTCCACGTTCCCTGGATTTCACCTACGTTAGAGTAATTGATTTGTGTTACAGTAATTGATTTAGGTTTGGTTAGCTTTTAGGTTCCTTGCTTTTTAAATGTGATTTGATATGTAAAATAAATTACCTCTTCACATCTGTTATTCTATGAAAAATTCAAAATGTCGGACGGTTACTACATAAAATCATATTTCCACTAGTTCATTTCGTGTTAATTATACATACTTAGACAAGTTCTGGGAATTTTGTGCCAATGTTGGTCATACTGATTTCACATACATATACCACAAACTGCTGCACACTAGTCTGGAGAACTAGAGGTCCAAGGTTCGATTCCTGGTTTAGACATTAATTTTTCTTTTCACAATATCATTATAATATTATAATATGATCCATTATTGGAACTGTGTTAAAATAACAGTATTGGAAAATGTTAAATAACATCATTTACTGCTTATAAAAGTGGTGGTGTAAAATTCTCAAATACAGGTACTTCTAAACGAAGCCGGCCATTGGCAATGGTTGTGATATCTACCTGACAGCGGGATGAAACGAGAATTAGATTTGTATATGTGGAAAGAATTGTTAATGTCTGTGCCAGGTCTGGAATGGTGTAAGGTGTAGTGGACTGCACACTAGTGTGGAGAACTAGAGGTCCATGGTTCAATTCCTGGTTCAGACATTAATTTTTCTATTAATATTTAATGTTAGGAAGTTATATTTTGAGGTTATTTTAATTATATTATTTTTGGTCTGGACATCTTACCTCAATATTAATGTTGATTTGTTCTTGGACATGTTTCAAAACAATTCTGTTTTATCGTCAGCTTTCCCAGAGTCTGACGATAAAACAGAATTGTTTTGAAACATGTCCAAGAACAAATCAACATTAATATTGAGGTAAGATGTCCAGACCAAAAATAATATAATTAATTTTTCTTTTCACAATATCATTATAATATTATACATGGGATGAGATAAAAACTTATGTTGTTTTAGTAATTTTGATGTCACAAATATGAAAAACTAGGATACAGTTGTCATCATCATCATCATCATCATCCTCTTAAATGCAAAAAATATCTAAATTTTTAAGAATTTTAGGGTTAATAAATTCTATCTTCAAGCCACAGTTAGTCCAAAAGCATTCAAGATTAAAAGTGTATAAAACACTGGCTCTTCCAACTATTTTGCATGGTAGCGGAGTATGGATGTTGAAACAGAAGGATATACAGAGACTTAGATCTGCTGAAATGAGATACCTTCGGAGGACTGCAGGATACACACTTACTAGATCACAAAAAAAAAAAAATGAAGACATCTTAGAAGAATTACACATGGAACCTTTAGAAAACAAAATTTCTGATTATAAGTCAAGATGGATGCAACATGGATCACAGGATACCCAAACAAATGTTAAGATATCAACCTGCAGGAAGAAGAAGACCAGGACGTCCACTCAAAAGACTTCTGGATGGTGTTTCTCTTGAGGTCGAAACAGGTCAACAAATGACCTAAATTCGTGAATGTGCTATGATGATATGTCCACCGCTGTGGTCTCGAGGTAGTGTGCTGCCTTGTCACGCAGCGGGCCCGGGTTCGATCCCTGGTCGGGGCAGTTTTTCTGGGTGAGGTTTTTATCGGGGTTTTTCCTCACCTGTAAGACTAATGTCAGGAAGACTTTAAGGCCCAAACGGTCCCCGAAATCATATGGCCATCATCATCATCATCCTTATCATCATCATCCTTCACCGGTGTGGAAAGCAACGGGAAGCTACCACACCTACAATTCCCTAGAAAATGCTGCAAGCATAGCATGAAAATGCTATGATTGCAGTGAAGGACCTGCCTTCGGGCAGAATTACTATGGATGGACTATGATGATGATGACAAATTCTGACCTGATCCAGAGGTTCATCGGCCCATCAACAGAGAGACGAAGAAGAGTTTATTCTGATCGACATAACATCAGTTGCCAAGATAGTACTTAAGATGAGACCGTTATGGTCTCGAAATCATGATCTACTTAGAAGATTTATATGAGGAGAGGTAAGAAACATTTGATTTTACTATAAATTAAACCTCATAGTGATTCATTCCTGTAAAAGTTAAATTAATTGTGTGTCTGTGTTAATGGCAATGGAGTTATACCAGCTCAAAAGTTAAGTCTCATTTGATATTTAATTGTACTACTAATTAATAAATACTTTGTTTTCATTAATGGTGAGTGGAGAACATATTTTTAACGACTCACCTCATATAATTTCAAATTTCTTTGATACCGGCAGTTTCAGGTCCCTTCCACTCATGGAAGCCATGACTGAAGAGGGACAAGATATTTTGTGAAACCGCCGGTATCAAAGAAATTTGAAATTATATGAGGTGAGTCGTTAAAAATATGTTCTCCACTCACTATTAATGATATAACCTCATAATGTTTACTTCCCAATATTAATTTAAATATAACTTTGCTTTCAGTTGGGGTCACAAAATGCAAACAATTCAAGAATTTTATGAGGGACAAGATGTGTTTATTACTGGAGGAACTGGATTCTTAGGAAAAGTATTAATTGAAAAATTAGCTCGTTCCTGTCATGGTATTAAAAATATATATGTCTTAATGCGACCAAAGAAAGGTATGGACGTTCAACAGAGATTAGAAGCCATCTATAATACTCGGGTAATTCTATGATATACAGTGTGATTATAAAGTGCCAGTACATTTTGTGGATAACGTAGCGCAAATAAAACAAAAATTATAAGGTAGTTTCTACCATCTAGTTAGTGTTCAACATAACCTCCATCAATCTCAAAACATGTTTCCCACTGTCGCCTGGAAAATATGCACCAACATATTCCTCTGTAATCGTTTCACTCGCTTGGCGTATGCATTCTTTCAGCACTTGCAGATTAGGATACTTGGTTATGTACACCTGTTGCTTGATGAACACCCAAGCAAAAAAGTCCAGGGGTGCGAGGTCTGGCGAACGAGGTGCCCAGATACGAGGAGATGCCCTGTTGGGAAACCTGTCATTGAGACACCCGCGCATAGCTAGAGCAAAGTGTGGTGGTGCTCCATCTTGTTGCAACACCACTGTATCAATGATACCATCTTGCTGTAACTGTGGCTGTAAGAAAAGTTGCAACATATCAAGATAAACGTCTTCCTTTGGAATCTGTCTCTAACTTCCTCGTACGACTGGCCTCTTAAATGCGCAGCAACAATCTCTATCCGCTCTTCAATGGTGAATATATTTGTATCTTTTGAATGGCTAACAGAAATACGATATGTAAGTGATTTCTTTAAAATGTACTGAGACTTTATAATCAAACTGTATATATTTTACTAGATTCAATTATATGAGAATTGGAATTTTAATAGTGGCCAAAGTTCCTACATAATCAAGGTGGAATTAATAATTCTTGTTTCTAACACAAATACACTCTAATTCAACTCAGGAAGTTACTGCAGACATTACGGACTAAGCCAGTGTCCCCCTACATACATGGGTAGACGTTGCCAAACTCATAATAACAGTATTTGTTTGTTTAGGGAGGGGTGGAGGTGCAAGGTTAGCAGTACTTTTTCCAAATCTATGTACTATACATTTAAAAAACATATTTTTCTTTTACGGCATGCAAACTAGTTTTATAGTAAATATGAGAGTCGACACTTTCACACAGGATAGTACAGATCTGCATGAGCTCATTGACAAGTGGTAACTATTTTTTTTAAGAGGGGATGGCTTGGAAGCCTACAACTTACAACTATGTACCTGCTGTCTTGCATACTTCAGTTTTATTTAAGGATTTCTCTCAAGAAAATACTGTTAACATGGCAACCCAGTTCCATATTCCAAACACACAGTAACATCCTGGTTGAATGTGACTGTAAGTATATGTCTAGCCTATAATTAAAACATTTTGTCTGTTCATTCTTACATCTTATAGTTGTTTTTGTCGAACAAATGTTTCAGGGGCTTCTTAGCCCCATCGTCAGCGATTACAGACTGAATTTTCTCATGTTGTTGGCCCTGATTCTTGATTCCTGCTCTCTCTGCCTCTGGTCCAATGAATTTACTAATGACGTTCCTTTCTCCGGGAATTTTAAAATTCATAATTCTTTCCTTGTTCTGTACGTAGATTATTTCTCATAAGGTGAGTTCATTTTTGTATTGTACGGGGTGAATCATAAATATGGCTATACGTTTGATTGCGTTGTGTGATGAAAATATTACCATTACAGGAAATATGAAATTACCGTTGGAAAGGCAATTATTCAAATTACAACAATGGAATAAAACAAAACAGTGTAGAACTTACATCATTAGTCAAAATGGCGTTGAATATGCAAAAGCAAATTACAATTGCTGCATGGGCAATAACATATGCTAATGATCGTGAGGCCGCAAGATGGGCAAGACGTGAGTTTAACATAGCATTGCAGCCGTCGACTGTGGGGAAGTGGAGAAAAGACTGGTGGAAACGGGAAGGATGCAGAAAATCAAACCTCCTGGAAGGCCTCGCATTAGCACGGATGCAGAAACAACAAAGAGAATTGTGGAGGCGTTGGACGCTAGCCCACAAAAAATCAACCCGCCAAGCTGCACGTGAGCAGTGATTTGTTTTGTTTTGTTCTATTGTTGTAATTTGAAGGATTCCCTTTCCAATGATAACATCATATTTCCCTTAATAATGATATTTTTGTCCCAAAATGCGATGAAACGTATAGCCATATTTCTGAATCACTCTGTAACTGTTTTAATAACTGTAATAGCTGATGATGGGGCTAAGAAACCCTGAAACATACGTTCGACAAAAACTGTAAGAGGTAAGAATGCACAGACAAAATGTTTTAATTATTAAACAAACCTCTTAATGTTACTTCCTAATGTATTTTAAAATATGTCTAGCTTACCTTACTTTCCCTTTAGAATCAAAGGCCATCCACTGTGGAGAGGATAAGATAGTTTAGTGTAAATAACTGGACTAAATTGCAGTGTTTTTGCCATATTCACCAGAAGGAACACTGGAACTGATTGAAGATTTAATATATCCATGGTTCATAAATGAATGAGTCATTTTTAATATCTTACCTCATAGTTTATGTTTTCTTAAACACAGGAACTGCAGTTTTCAAGAGGATACATCCCTCCCATTTTCAACTGATATTATGACTACAATGTATATAATATATTATGAATTACAACATATATAAGAGAAAACTTTGCATCTATATCGTAACTCGCCTCGGTAGCTCAGTTGGTAGAGCATTTGGCCTGGCAAGCCAAAGGTCCCGGGTTCGAGTCTCGGTCTAGGCGAAAATTTTTCTCTTCAAATATAGCCTATTAAATTATTTATATTTTGTTTTGTGTCACAATATTTAAAGAAAAATTCTGTTTTCTTTGAACCCAGTTATTTGATCGCATAAAGAAAGAATGTCCTGAAAATATGAAGAAGATAGTGGCTGTACCAGGAAACTGTATGGAACTTCAACTTGGACTATCTGCAAGTGACCGAAGGATGCTGGAAGAGAATGTTTCTATTATTTTCCATTCTGCAGCAAGTGTTCGGTTTGATGATTCATTAACTTACGCTACTCTCATGAATACTAGAGGAGCTCGTGAAATGATGATGTTAGCGAGGAACATGAAGAAACTCAAGGTAATGTACTGAATCAAACACTTTTATATTGGTCTTATCCATTGCTGTGGTCTCGAGGTAGCATGCCACAGATATATAGGCGAGGAGGAATTTTCCTAGAGATTTGTATACATCTCTGGAATGAGAGCCCAGACATTTCGATAGTCTGCGCGGGCCTTTCGACTCATGAGTCAGCGACTCACAAATCCATTCCTACCAATCCGAGACCAACATTCTAGCCTTCGCCCGCGAAATTTAAACATCGTTATTACGACGCGTATATATATATATATATATATATAGAGTCCACCGGTGTGGCTTCGAGGTAGCGTGCTACAGATATATAGGTGAGGAGGAATTTTCCTAGAGATTTGTATAGATCTCTGGAATGACAGCCTAGACATTTAGATAGTCTGTGCGGGCCTTTCGACTCGCGAGTCAGCGACTCACAAATCCATTCCTACCAATCCGAGACCAACATTGTTGCCTTCGTTCGCGAAATTTAAACATCGTTATTACGACGCGTCTATATATATTCCACTGCTGTGGTCTCGAGGTAGCTTGCCACAGATATATAGGCGAGGAGGAATTTTCCTAGAGACTTGTATAGATCTGTGGAATGAGAGCCTAGACATTTAGATAGTCTGCATGGGCCTTTCGACTCGCGAGTCAGCGACTCGCAAATCCATTCCTACCAATCCGAGACCAACATTTTCACCTTCGCCCATGAAATTTAAACATATATATAGTCCACTGGTGTCGTCTCGAGGCAGCGTACAGCTTTGTCACGCAGCGGGCCCGGGTTCGATTCCCGGTCGGGACAGGCTCCTGGGTGAGGTTTTTCCTCACCTTTGAGACAAATATCAGGAAGCTTAGGGCCCAAATGTCCCTGAAAATCATCCGGCCATCATAATCATGCTTATCATTATCATCACCATCCTTCACCGGTGTGGAAAGCAACGGGAAGCTACCACACCTACACATTCCCTAGTAAAGCTGCAAAGCATAGCATGAAAATGCTACGATTGCAGTGAAAGACCTGCCCTCGGGTAGAATTACTATGGATGGATATTGGCCTTGACTCCTTTCTGCTTCTCATTGTTCTTGACTTTTTCCTCTCCTTTCTCTTCAAACTACAATAGCTATTCCGGGTTTATCTCTTAACCCATGAGTTATTTGCCATGAAGTCAGTGCACATGCATTATCCAAGACATTGGTATTCTAAAATAATTAAATAAAATTTAAACATCACTTACTCACTGGCACTATCGAACCCATAGGTTCATGGCCGCGCGGACATAAGCTCTCCATACATCCCTATCCTGAGCTAATGCTTTCCAATCATTCCCTGTATAATCTATTTCCCTCAAATTATAAAAGTAAAGTGATCCCACAACAGGCCTCAGGAGACCCTTCGGGTAGTAGGAGGTTAAGGCTCCCACTTTTTCTAGACAATCGGCACTTGATGTCAGCCGGGTTGTCAGCCCTGCGTGACGGCCGCCTTTACCCCCAGAACAGGCGTCTGGTACTCATTTACGTTAGAGGCTGAGTCGACCCCAGGGCCATAGTGCCACCAGAGGGTTTGGGTCAGTTAAAAATCCTGACCCCAGCGGGACTTGAACCCTCGACCCTCCGGCTTATAGCTCAGTGCCTTAACCACTACGCTACGGCGTGCCCCTCCCTCAAATTATAGTTAATGTTATTCAACTACGTCATTCTTGGTCTACCAACTGGGCATTTTCCCCTGGTTTTGCTACAAGAAGCTAATCTAAGCTGTTTCTATGTGAACATATTACATTTAATGTTTTCTAGTAACTGACTTTATTTTATAGGCTTTGGTTCATGTTTCAACATGTTATTGTAACTGCGACAGACAAGAAATAGATGAGATACTGTACCCACCACATGCTGATTGGAGAGAAATAATTAAGATGGTGGAGACCTTGGATGAATATACTCTAAACATTCTGACTCCAAAGTGAGTATCACGCTTCTCTTTCATAAGTAAGTTTTGTATTAACACAATTTATAACTGGACGCGGTAAATTTGGACGTTATTTGGAACGATTTAAAATAGGTACAGATATCTGTATTTGCAAAAACTCCAGCCAAGACTATCTCACAATCTTGTGTTACCACACTTCGATTATTGTGACATTATATACAATGATATAAACTATGACTTGTCGCAGAGACTGCAGCGTGTTCATAATGCTTGCGTTCGATTCATTTTCAATATCCGCCGTTATGACCATATTTCCGAACACTTTAATAACCTCTCTTGGCTCCGTCTTACTGACAGACGTAAATTGCACTCTCTTTCACTACTTTTCAAGCTTCTGAATTCCTACATCCCTACTTACCTGGCGTCCAGATTTGAGAATTTATCCTACAAGATAGCAGTCTGCTAACAATTCCTCTTCATAGCACTTCCTCCTATTCTACTTCCTTCACAGTAGCCTCTGCCCGCTCCTGGAATCTCCTTCCTCAAGATATCAGGGGTTGTCGCACACTTGGTACCTTTAAGTCACGCTTATACAGTTACCTGTTGTCTAATAATTAATTTTTCTCTATTTATTTAATTTTACACTATGTCATTAATCTTTTCCTCGTTTTTTTTATATATCTTGTACGTATTATATATTTAATTCGTTAAATTTAGAGTAAATCAAATTACATTATAAATATTAATTGTATTGTATTCATAACTTGTAATCGTTTATATATCAAGTGAAGTCAAGTGATCCCACAACAGGCCTCAGGAGGCCCTTGGGGTAGTGGGAGGTTAAGGCTCCCACTTTTTTCTAGACAATCGGCACTTTACGTCAGCCGGGTTGTCAGCCCTGCGTGACGGCCGTCTTTACCCCAGAACAAGCGTCTGGTACTCATTTTCGTTAGAGGCTGAGTCGACCCCAGGGCCATGGTGCCGCCAGAGGGTTTGGGTCAGTTTAAAAATCCTGACCCCAACGGGACTTGAACCCTGGACCCTCCGGCTTGTAGCTCAGTGCCTTAACCACTACGCTACGGCGTGCCCCAATAATTAATTGTATTGTAACTAAAACCCTAACATACGGATGGTGAAATAGGGTTCATATTATTGGAGATTCAATAAAAAAAAAGTAAGTTTTGTCGCCTAAAAAGAACATTTGTTTTAACCTCCTCTACGATCCCTACTGAAAAACTGAAAATTATCTTTTTTTTCGACATTGTATACAGAGTGCTCTAAAATTCCCCTTACAAACTTCTAGGACGTATACAGGGGACTGAGCTGATAATATTTACAATTGGAAACCATGTGTATCACCCGCGGTAGACTAGTGGTTATGCTCCTTGCCTCTGGTCCCGAGGATCACGGGTTCAAACCCGGCCGGGGTCGATGGATTTTTTTTAGGATGGAAAAATCCAAGGAGCAAGTCCTCCGGGACGGACTTTAAGCCGTAGGTCCCAAGTCTGATGATATTCAGGCTCGTAAAAGATCCTTAAGCCTGAATGAAAAGGCCTCTAAGCAAAATTTACCGAATTTTCCCGCCATAGTACTACCTTGGTTTCGTAGATGTCAGTATGAGGCGGAACGCTGACCACGGCCACTCAAATGACATCTATATGAAAACAATCACCAAAGGAACACTATTATCAGAGGAAAACTTGGAGTAACAAGTTTAAATGAAGATATACAAAGATACCAACAAGAATGGAAAAATCATGTGAGGATAATGGCAAGAAATAGACTTCCAAAATTGGTATTCCAATATACCCCAACTGGACATAGGGACCAAGGAAGACCAAAACATCGGTGGGAAGATCAAGACCATCTTCGCTAGGTTTACCGTACAGGCCACATGGCCTAAAATTAACTTGTTCATGATGATGATGATGATGATGATGAAAACAAGTGTAACTAAATTAGTATCGTTAAAATTCTTCCCTGTAGGGGAAGAGCGCCTAAATATCTGTTAAGGGAAAGATGAGCTTACAAGATACAAGAAGAAGAAAAAGAAACCATGTCTGGAAACTTACTGTTTCCGTGCTACAGCCGTTTGAAAACATGTTTTTAACGCGACCACTTTTACAAGTAATTTATTATGAGGCGCGACACAGTACATCACTTGTTTTACAATTCAACTCATTAATAACCAAAGAAACAAAATGGAAACTGAATCGTGACTTGCATTAATAATCCCGGTTACACCCTCCACAATCAATTTTTGTACTTTTCAAAATTTCGAAAAATTTTGGGCATCTTTTTGAAAAAGACACCAAGTTTAGGAAAACTCAAAACGGAAATGTTCGATTTAGACGAATTGCAAAGCTATTACTTGTTGAGACACGTGACGTACGTTCAGGCAATGCTTGTTTTCAAACGGCTGTAGCACAGAAACGGTAAGTTTCCGGACATGGTTTCCAATTCTAAATATTATCAACTCAGTCCCCTTTACAAGTCCTAGAAGTTGTAAGGGGAATTTTAGAGCACCCTGTATACAAATACAGGACATTATATTCATTTTTTTGTAGCTCATATTTTTGAGAGTTTTTTTTAAAGAATTTCCATAATTTGAATGATTTTCAATTTATCTTTTTGCTTGTATAATTTTTTTACTAAATCATTGATTACTTTCTTTTTTACTTTTGAGGGTCTCTCCACTTTTCAGCGGTTACCCTGTATTCCCATTCGCCATTCTTGCCGATCACGCCATTCATCCTCCTCCAGACCTCGGTCGTTCATCAATCTATGGATCTCTCCTCTCCAAGTTGTTCTTGGCCTGCCCCGTTTCCTTCTACCAGAAGGTGACCATTCGAAAAGAGTTTTGGGCCACCTATCATCCTCCATTCTCCTGACATGGCCATACCACTGAAGAACTCGTCTTTCGATCCTTTCCACCACTGTCTCCTCCATATCCATCATCTGCCTCACTTCTTCATTTCTTCTTCTTTCCAACCTGGACACCCTGGCACTGCATCTTATTCCATCCATCTCCACTGCCAAGATCTTAGTTTTTTGTCCCTCTACCAAAGTCCATCCCTCAGCACCATAAGTCATTATGCTTTCCACAACAGACTTCAATTAATCCTCTTCTTCGTGTGGTTTGACATGGTCCTACTCCACAGTACTCCATTCAACATTTTTATGGCTCTTCGTGCTTGTACTAACCTGCTATCTTCTTCAGCTTTACAACTCCCTGATTACTAAATCATTTATTCTGACTAAAATTATTATAAATTTTATCCAAATTGTGTAAAGTTCAATTATACTTGAAGTGAACAATATATGCGTATACTGGAGTTTGAACCTAGGACCTTTAGCTTTATATGCTAATGCTCTACTGTCTGAACTATCCTAAGGACTCCAATCTAAATGCAAAAATTTCTCTTATGCATTTTAATTTTTTTTAGATAGATAGATCATCGGTTGATTAATGTCTTTGACATCGTCCGATTCCTAATAGCCAATTTTGTCGGTCCATCCAATCTCCTGGTTGTAGATGTTTCTCCTTCATGTATAAACATATTCCCTGATTCCAGGAGGTTTTACGTCTTGCTCTGCCTTGTCTTCCCTCAGGTTTCCATTCCAAAACACATTTTGGTAGTCGATCCTCTTCCATTCGCTGGACATGTCCGTACCATCTTAATTGCTGAGTTTTAATATAATCTAAAATAGTGTCTTCAATCTTCAGTTTCTCCCTTAAACCTAACCTGCTCATCTCTATTAAGTTTTTTAGCATTGTATTTTTTTCGTGTGGGGGGGGAGCAGACCTACCTGGAGTACCAGGTGTCCATCCTTAGATCAGTTGCTTTCACTACAGCCCTTAATAAGGAAGAATTTGACAGAAAATATAAGGTGAAATGATTCCCTTGGCCTTGAATACTCTAATACTATCGGGATTGGAAAACAAACAAGTGTTCAGTCCAGAGAGACTGGATAGGAAAGATAAAAAAAAGAGAGATATGGTATGGAAGTGGAAGTAATCAATACTAATAAAATTAATTGTTAAAACCGTTGAGGTGGAGAGTCATAAAATAAACTAAGTTAAAATACCTTCTTAGGTAAAATCCGTCGTCCTCAACTTTTAAAAAATGTGTACTTTATGCCTGTAGGACTTTCAGGACATCCGCCCCATCTTCAGCAGTTCATTTTTCGCTACAGCATCCAGGTTGATGTTTGATGCTGCTGGTCCTAATGTGGCTTTGTCGTGACGACAGCATGTCCGTCGTCTCATTCCTCGTGTACCTTTCCATGTTGTAAATAAACTGGTATGCAGCAGCCATTCCAGCAAACTAACGCACAATGTCAAGGAAACACAACGATGAACTCAGGAAGTAAACATGCTAAACGAATTGAAGCGTCTTTGTTTTGTTTCTTTCGTATGTTTCCTTTAAAAGATACATACTGTACACAAATGTAATTTATGTATCTAAACCAACTGGGTGGGAGGCGGTAATGATATTAACTCGTCCAGTGCTTAAATGAAGCACCGCAGCAAAAAACCTTCCTTAACAAAAAGTGTTAAAAATAATGTTATCTGTCAGCTCCCAAAGTTTGTGGATCTAATTTTGGGACACCCTGTATAAGTTATATGGTTATTACCCATTTAAGGAGTAAGTGCAGTTGTTGACGGACGGCACTGCAGTCGTGTTTATGCAGGAATAGAACACGTGACACTGCTATCTATGAGTGCAGGGGGGAATGGGACGTGCGCCCCGCTGACAGTATACACTGCCTTATATGACGTCACTTGTAGCAACAAACGCAGCTTCGTAATTCTTCCGCCTGCAGAGATATTTTGAATGACTAATACTAGGGTCGAATGCAAATACATTAGTCTCTACTCAAATTACTTCCAATCACTGGTGAGCTGACTCACCGTGAGCAATTGCTGAGATGGAATTAACGGCCGACTTACCGGTCATGCATGAAAGTTGACGTTTTCGTAATATTGGCAACGAATTACCCAGAATTCTCAGCGATAAAACCACTTCCGTTATTTTCGTCTGCTAGAGGAACGCATTTACGCTTGCGTCCCGCAAATAATACCGTATACAACGACGTCTGCGTTGCGCAATATTACGCCGATTCTCCTGTTCTTCCAGTTGAATTCTTTGGTAGACTATCAAATTCCTCTTCTCCGCGTATACCGAAAACATGATCGAAGTCTTCAAGGTCCGACATCTTGGATAAAGCTGCAAAGGTTTCAAACTACATCGGTTACCATCGGTTCCCTTCGGGATTTTCACGATAAGTTTCTATCTTGAGCTATGATCTTAAGGTACCTCGTCAGGTAGCTTACAATTATTATCGCATGAATAGATTTCTGAGTAAGCAAAATGTATTTGGATAAAACTTTCTCAGCAGAGAACGCCTTTTACTGTCTAATGCGTTCAAACATTCGATGTGCAGGTCGGTTCCTCTATGTCTTAGAATTTAAAGCAATTAGAGGCTCTCCTTCCTCTTAGCATCTTCCCTTTTACATCTAATTTTTTTATACATTAAATTAAATTAAAGTTCAATTCCTAACTTTCTTTCATATATTTTTCAAAGTATAAGCTTTAGAGGGTTACAGTCCAATACACTGAATCAAAATTATATGGTAAATTGTGATGTTAAAAATCTCTTCCGGATGACAGACTTCAAAAAGATTTTTTCTTAATTTTTCAGGATTCTTAACAATCTACCTAATACTTACATATTTACCAAATCAATGGCAGAGCATGTGGTAAATGATCTTGGTGAAAACATACCAAGAGCTATATTCAGACCTTCAATTGGTAAGTTGTTTAGTTCGCTATCAATTATTAATTTAAATTATGTTATAGTATTGTATAGTTTATTACGAGGGCGGATCGGAAAGTAACGCACAATAATTTTTTTCTGCCTTGGTATTGCAGATAAAATGTTGAAATTTCACAGAGATATAGTTTGAAGTGTTCACTATAGATGGTATTTTTTTCTCAGGTGCACCTCTTGCGAGAGAAGCTTGAACTATGCAACAAAGATGGCGCGCATGCTACAGTCGTCCACCTGTGAGGGACGGATCGGATCGGAAAGTAACGCACAATAATTTTTTTAAAAAGTTTAATAGTAAAAAAAGGAAAAAAAATCACAAATGAACTTACACCTTTTACCTACTTTTCGACATAGTCACCAACTTTCTCAACATATTTTTCCCATCGTGTTACCAGTTTCAATATGCCCTGTTCGTAGAAGTCCGTTTGGTTGGAGTGTAGCCATCTGCGCACTGCTGATGCCTGCTTTGTTTCGGGCGTGTAGTGGTACGCCCACGACTCATCACCCGTGACGATTCCTTCCATAAAGTCATGTCCTTGTGCGGTGTACCGCGTTAAGTGGTCCAAGCTTGCCATCATTCGCTGGCCCTTGTGGTCGTTTGTCAGGTTCTTAGGCACCCAGCGAGCACTAACTTTACGGAATTTCAAATTTTCATGAACAATATCGTACACCGCACCATAGGAAATGTTTGGCCCACAAAAATCGAACAACACTTCTCTGTTCCTCACAGGTGGACGACTGTAGCATGCGCGCCATCTTTGTTGCATAGTTCAAGCTTCTCTCGCAAGAGGTGCACCTGAGAAAAAAAAATACCATCTGTAGTGAAAACTTCAAACTATATCTCTGTGAAATTTCAACATTCTAGAGCAATACCAAGGCAGAAAAAAAATTATTGTGCGTTACTTTCCGATCCGCCCTCGTATAATAACATATAGGGTCCATCGCTGTGGTCTCGAGGTAGTGTGCTGCCTTGTCATGTAGTCATTATAGTTCTTTACGGATATCCTCACTTCTTGTTTTATCCATTAAAGTATATCCTGCCACAAATCGTAAATATTTCATTTCTGCTGCTTCTATTGTTTTAATTGACTTTTATTCAGAGTCCATGTTTCTGAGCCATACAGTATTGCAGGTACAGCCAATACTTTATAAAATTTTAAATATGTTTCTTTTCTTACTTTGTTTCCCAGTGTTCTTTTAAGGGCGCCACATAAATATTGAAATATTTGTACTTTATTATCTAAGTCTTTTTCTCTATTACAACCTAAAGATCCATCCATAGTAATTCTGCCTGAAGGCAGGTCCTTCACTGCAATCATAGCATTTTCATGCTATGCTTGCAGCTTTACTAGGGGATTATAGGTGTGGTAGCTTCCCGTTGCTTTCCACACCGGTGAAGGATGATGATGATAAGGATAAGGATGATGGCCATATGATTTCGGGGACCGTTTGGGCCTTAAAGTTTTCCTGACATTTGTCTTACAGGCGAGGAAAAACCCCGATAAAAACCTCACCCAGAAAAAATGCCCCGGCCGGGGATCGAAACTGGGCCCGGTGCGTGACAAGGTAGCACGCTACCTCGAGACCACAGCGGTGGAGAACCTAAAGATATATCTAGATAATTGAAATCTTTTACTTGTTCTAGCATTTCAATATTTATTAATTGTAAAAAAATGGTATAATTGTAAAATGTTTAAAATAGTATGAAATGTTAGTAAATACAGGAAAAGTATCAACTTTTATAAGATTCATGATGAGCTCCGTTGATGAATTATTCAAAATTAAAATATAAAATTATGGAATATTTACCGTCTCCTCAATTTAATTATTTATTTAACTGTAGCGCTTTCGGGACTTGTCCCATCATCAGCAGGATTCAAAACTGGTGTTTCACTGAAGATCTGGTAGAGAGGGTTACATGTACTGGGTTCGTTTTCGTTTATCAGATTGTCGTTGTTGTGAGCAGCTTTCGAAAGCAGATGATGGGACAAGTCCCGAAAGCGCTACAGCTAAATAATTAATCAAGTTGACGAGACGGACCTTTCAGGTGAATATTCCATATTTTTATATTTTAATTTTGGAAAAAGTACATAGAGCAGCAGCATCACAAGACTGTAGTATGGAATATCAAAGGTCGAGGTATTCTAAACTTATGCCCAAATGTTGTTTGAAACCAGTCTAAACAGAAAACTGAATATAAGGCGAAGCAAGAAAGAATTTATTTTAAATTAAGAATATATCTCATATTGTTACTTCCATACTTACTTACTCACTGGCACTATCGAACCCGTAGCTTCATGGCCGCGCGGACATAAGCTCTCCACACATCCCTATCCTGAGCTAATGCTTTCCAATCATTCCCTGTATAATCTACTTCCCTCAAATCATAGTAAATGTTATTCTCCCACCTCATTCTTGGTCTACCAACTGGGCGTTTTCCCTCTGGCTTTCCTACAAGAAGCTTCCATGCACGTCTTTCATTCCCCATACGTGCAACATGTCCTGCCCATCGCAGTCTACGAGACTTAACTGTTCTTATTATATCTGGCTTCCTATAAAGACCATGTAGTTCATTGTTATGTAGTCTTCTCCATTCACCTGTCTGTTCATCTCTCTTTCGTCCAAAATTTTTCCTAAGAACTTTATTCTCAAATACTCGTAATCTCCTTTCCTCCGTTAAAGTAAGAGTCCATGTTTCGCACCCATATAATATAACTGGTAGAATAATAGTTTTATATATTTTCAGCTTAACGTTTTTTGAAAGGAGTTGGGACATCAAAAGTCTCTGCAATGCATAATAGCATGCATTTCCAGAATTGAGCCTATGTTTAATTTCTTTGTGCATCTCATTCCTATTTGTGATTATTGTTCCTAGGTATTTGAATTCAGCCACTTCCTCAAAATTTCCCTCATTTGTCATTAGCTGTCCATTTCCATTATGTAATGTATTTCTACGTGTGACCATATATTTAGTTTTATTGATATTTACTTCCAGTACTAATTTCTTAGTTTTACTCAATAGTACGTGCGTGTTGTCCTTTAGTATCTTCTCACTATCGGCCAATAATACTACATCATCAGCATAAACTAACAGCTTATTAATACCATTGAGTTGTAAGTCTTCCTCATTCTCTAAAGATTTAATGTTACTTCCATAAAGTTCAATTTTTTTTTTATAGTTGTAAATACAACCGAAGATCCGTTTGTTGGTTGGATTGACAATTTTAATGGTCCAGTGGGTCTTCTAGTGGCTGGTGCAAAAGGAGTAGTAAAAGTGTCTTATGGATACCACGACACTATTCTGGATTTAATACCTGTTGATTTAGCTATTAAAATCATGATTGTTAGTGCTTGGAAAGTTGCTAATTCTGGGTAAGATATATTTATAACTTGTTTTCTATTTATTAATTAAATAAAACTTAGTTTTATTTGATTTTCATATTTATTAAGATATAATTCAATGACAGCTGTTTCGGTACACTGTACCTTCTTCAAACATGTTAACAAATTATGAATTGTGGTATTATAGTACATATCAACTGATCTAAGCAACAAAACAACAATATTTATTTAAATTTTTTAATTTAACAAAGGGGATTCATCCAAATCAAGTTGAAAATTTAACAGTTTATTACTACTTTTCAATTTATTTATTTCTGCAGCCTCCAAAAGGTTCAACTTCTTACCCTTATCACAAATATGTAAAATTTCAATATTTGGATCGAAACAGTGATTAAATTGGAATAGGTGGTTAGCATATTTTGAATATTCTAAATTTCTGTTATATACTCTCATATGTTCCTTTATCTGAGAGATAAAAGGTCTACCAGTTTGTCTTATTTAGACATTGTCACATGTGCCACACTTCAATTTATATACACCTGATAATTTTTATTTTGATTTTATTGTTTTTTATTATATTTTGTAAAGTTTTATTAGTTTTAAGTGCCACATTAATGTTCAACTTTTTAAAGTGTTTAGATATTTTATTTGAAAGTGGGCCCATCTATGACATGACATATTTCTTTATGTTTTCTTTGGGTAAAGGAAAAACTTTGTTAATTGCTTTTTTGTAATGAATTTTCTTAATTAAATATTCTATAATTTTAGGGTTGTAGTTATTATTAATAGCTAATTGTTTAATAATATTCAATTGAGTTGGTGTTTACTTGATGAAAATCCATATTTATTAATTAAATAAAAATAAAACGTAGTTTTATTTGATTTTCATGTAATAAGTGATCCCATAACAGACCCGGAGGCCCTTGGGGTAGTAGGAGGTAAAGGCTCCCACTTTTTCTAGACAATCGGCACTTTTATGTCAGCCGGGTTGTCAGCCCTGTGTGACGGCCGCCTTTACCCCAGAACAAGCGTCTGGTACTCATTTCTGTTAGAGGCTGAGTCGACCCCAGGGCCATAGTGCCGCCAGAGGGTTTGGGTCAGTTTAAAAATCCTGACCCCAACGGGACTTGAACCCTCGACCCTCCGACTTGTAGCTCAGTGCCTTAACCACTACGCTACGGCGTGCCCCTTGATTTTCATGTTTATTATATAATTCAGTGACAGCTGTTTCGGTACACTATACCTTCTTCAGACATGTTAACAAATTATGAATTGTGTTCCAACTGATCTAAGCAACAATACAACAATATTTATTTAAATTTAAATTATGAATTGTGTTCCAACTGATCTAAGCAACAATACAACAATATTTATTTAAATTTGTTAAATTAAAAAATTTAAATAAATATTGTTGTATTGTTGCTTAGATCAGTTGGAACACAATTCATAATTTGTTAACATGTCTGAAGAAGGTACAGTGTACCGAAACAGCTGTCACTGAATTATATAATAAGTATGAAAATCAAATAAAACTACGTTTTATTTTATTTAATTATTAGTAATAATCAATTCATTTTTATATTCCAAGGGTGAAAGAGGGATATTTAAAAGACTATGAAAGTTATTATAATTAAATCAAATGTAACTTACGTAGTTTCATGAAGAATTGATACTAATTTTTTTCTTTGTGATATCAGATCTTCATCAGAACCATTTATATGTCATGGAGCATCTGGTACAAAAAAGCGAATGACGCTGGAAAAAATTATCGAAATGGGCTTAAAATATTGTGAACAGATACCGTTTGAAAACATGATATGGAAAGAATCTGGTATTGTAACAAATAACATAGTTAGATATTACTGCAGGTTGATTTACACTCAATTAATTCCTGCAGTTTTTCTTGATTCCATAATCAAGCTATCAGGACATCAACCGCTGTAAGTATAAGACTTAAATTACATTTATTTATACCTCACTTCATACTCAGTCTTCCAACTACAGCAAACTCCCAATTATCCGGTTTTTGGATTATCTGTGCATAACTCTTTTTACTGCATTTTTTAAAAATACTGTATTTCATATTGTTATGAAAAAAATATTTATTTTTAACCTTTACACTGCTACGAACGGGTATATCCGTTGGCAAAGAAAATGCTTGCTGTGCTATGGGTGTGTATATCCATTCTCAAATTCAAACGCCTGCTAGTTATATAATACATATTGCATTGCTTTGAAATTAAGCAGGCATATACTGCCATCTCTTAGGAACCTAAATAAACTTTTTCCATATTTCTCCCTGCATTGAACAAGGAGGGTTTTAAAGGCTGGAAATATCTCAGCAGTGAAAATGTTAAGCGTGCTCAAACTCTCGATTATCCGCTCGTGTATTATCCGGTTTTTGGATTATCTGTGCATGAATCTTTTTACTGTATTTTTTATTGTTATAAAAAAATTCTTTATTTTTAAGCATGCTCAAACTCTCAATTATCCGTGCATGTATTATCCGATTTTTTGATTATCCGTGCATGACTCTTTTTACTGTATTTTTTTTAAATACTGTATTTTGTATTGTTATGAAAAATTCTTTATTTTTAAACGTGCTACTGTGAACTGCACTTAGAAACTAGCACAATAGAGTAACCTTCACTCACAACCCCCTCCCCTGACGCGTTTAACTGTACCAACCAACATTCTGAGAATGCGATACAATTTTGTAAATTTCCGTTGTGTGAGTCACTGAAAGTTTGTTGTTGCAGTTTGAAACCACGGATATGCTGTAACAGTGGGTTTATCGCTGGTTAGTAGTGTGGTCATTGGTGGTTACTAGTGTGGTCATCGCTGGTTATAAGTGTGGACATCGGTGGTTACTAGTGTAGTTGTCGCTGGTTATGATGGTCATTTTGAATAACTGTTGTAACCAGAGTCGTCATGACAGGAAATAGTCCCACTTTTTTTTTTTCATATTTACGAGTAAAATAAAATAATGATAATTAGGATTCGCATTTAATATAACATTTTATGAATGTTTGTTGCATTTAAGTAGTGTTAAAGTGGATAAATAATACATTTCTGATCAACTTCCACGGCGCCGAATAACTTAATTGGATTATCCGTGTTTTTTTTATTTTCTGTGCATATCTCGATCCCAATTAACACAGATAATCGCGAGTTTGCTGTATACTGGTTTCAAAACTTAGGTGGCTTCATCTTCAGTAATATTTTGTCAATTGATGTTATGTCAAACTTTTTTTAGGAATTAATCACTATGAGGTTTAATTTATGATTCAATTAAAATGTTTCATACCTCTCCTCATATCCAATCTTCTAAGTAGATTGCAATTTCAAAGCCTTGGTGGCTTCACCTTCAGTACTTTCTTGTCAACTGATGTTATGTCGATCAGAAGATTTCTTGTTGACTGATGTTATGTCGATCAGAATATTTATTGTCAACTGTTGTTATGTTGATCAGAAGATTTCTTGTCAACTGATGTTATGTCGATCAGAAGATTTCTTGTTGACTGACGTTATGTCAATCAGAAGATTTCTTGTCGACTGATGTTATGTCGATCAGAAGATTTCTTGTCGACTGTTATGTTGATCATAAGATTTCTTGTCGACTGATGTTATGTCGATCAGAAGATTTCTTGTTGACTGACGTTATGTCAATCAGAAGATTTCTTGTTGACTGATGTTATGTCGATCAGAAGATTTCTTGTTGACTGATGTTATGTCGATCAGAAGATTTCTTGTCAACTGTTGTTATGTTGATCAGAAGATTTCTTGTCAACTGATGTTATGTCGATCAGAAGATTTCTTGTTGACTGACGTTATGTCAATCAGAAGATTTCTTGTTGACTGATGTTATGTTGATCATAAGATTTCTTGTCGACTGATGTTATGTCGATCAGAAGATTTCTTGTCGACTGTTGTTATGTTGATCAGAAGATTTCTTGTCAACTGATGTTATGTCGATCAGAAGATTTCATGTCGACTGTTGTTATGTTGATAAGAAGATTTCTTGTCGACTGATGTTATGTCGATCAGAAGATTTCTTGTTGACTGATGTTATGTTGATCATAAGATTTCTTGTCGACTGATGTTATGTCGATCAGAAGATTTCTTGTCGACTGTTGTTATGTTGATCAGAAGATTTCTTGTCAACTGATGTTATGTCGATCAGAAGATTTCATGTCGACTGTTATGTTGATAAGAAGATTTCTTGTCGACTGATGTTATGTCGATCAGAAGATTTCTTGTTGACTGATGTTATGTTGATCAGAAGATTTCTTGTCGACTGATGTTATGTCGATCAGAAGATTTCTTGTTGACTGATGTTATGTCGATCAGAAGATTTCTTGTTGACTGATGTTAGGTCGATCAGAAGATTTATTGTCAACTGTTGTTATGTTGATCAGAAGATTTCTTGTCAACTGATGTTATGTCGATCAGAAGATTTCTTGTTGACTGACGTTATGTCAATCAGAAGATTTCTTGTCGACTGATGTTATGTTGATAAGAAGATTTCTTGTCGACTGATGTTATGTCGATCAGAAGATTTCATGTCGACTGTTGTTATGTTGATAAGAAGATTTCTTGTCGACTGATGTTATGTCGATCAGAAGATTTCTTGTTGACTGATGTTATGTTGATCAGAAGATTTCTTGTCGACTGATGTTATGTCGATCAGAAGATTTCTTGTTGACTGATGTTATGTTGATCAGAAGATTTCTTGTCGACTGATGTTATGTCGATCAGAAGATTTCTTGTTGAGTGATGTTATGTTATTCAGAAGATTTCTTGTCGACTGTTGTTATGTCGATTAGAAGATTTCTCGTCAATTGATGATATGTCGATCAGAATATTTCTTGTCGACTGATGTTATGTTGATCAGAAGATTTCTTGTCGACTGATGTTATGTCGATCAGAAGATTTCTTGTTGAGTGATGTTATGTTATTCAGAAGATTTCTTGTCGACTGTTGTTATGTCGATTAGAAGATTTCTCGTCAATTGATGATATGTCGATCAGAATATTTCTTGTCGACTGATGTTATGTTGATCCGAATATTTCTTGTCGACTGATGTTATGTTGATCAGAAGATTTCTTGTCGACTGATATTATGTTGATCAAAAGATTTCTTGTCGACTGATGTTATGTCGATCAGAAGATTTCTTGTTGACTGATGTTATATTGATCAGAAGATTTCTTGTCGGCTGATGTTATGTCGATCAGAAGATTTCTTGTCGACTGTTGTTATGTCGATCAGAAGATTTCTTGTCGACTGATGTTATGTTGATCAGAATATTTCTTGTCGACTGATGTTATGTCAATCAGAACATTTCTTATCGACTGATGTTATGTCGATCAGAAGATTTTTTGTTGACTGATGTTATGTCGATCAGAAGATTTCTTGTCGACTGATGTTATGTCAATCAGAAGATTTATTGTTGACTGATGTTATGTCGATCAGAAGGTTTCTTGTCGACTGATGTTATGTTGATCAGAAGAAGTAGTTCTTCTGATGGACATAACATCAGTCGAAAAGAAAGTATTGAAGATGAAGACGCCAAGGCTTTGAAATCGTTATCTACTTAAAATACTGGATATGAGGAGAGGTATAAAACATTATAATTTAATCTTGACGTTACGTCGTTCGGGAGAGCTTACCTAATAGTGATATTTCCTATAAAATTTCAACATTGTAAGCATGAATGATAAGTATCAATGACTACTTATTTTAGGAATTCTCACTATGAGGTATATTCATTAAGGTAATTTTTTTATCACTCACCTCATATTGTTCTTCTTATTTGACTATAAACTAGTTTCAGAACATAGTTTCTGTTCTATCCTCAGTATCGTCACGACCGTTGTTCTGTTGTCTTGAAGAGCTGTCCTTCGCTCCTTACATTGGCTGACTGAAAAACCTCGAAACCAGGTCATTCTCACTGGAAATTTCAAAGTTCATCAATTTCTTCTTTTCGCTCTTTTGAATGTAGATCTTTTCCCAAACAGTAAGCTCTTTTGGGTTTTCTATTTGTTTTAATAAGTTAGCTTCTTTCTCGATAAGATGTTTTTCAGACAATGCATGGGCAGCCACTGCTGATTTTTCTACTTCTCCTTTCTTGACATTCCTGAGATTTTTTTTTTCACTCTAGTTTTCAAATTTCTCTTAGTTTTTCCTATGTAGAATTTCAGATTAAATGTGAAGTATGTGAGAAATTCTCGCCCTGGTAGCATAGTCAGTAGAGCGTTGGCCCGGAATGC
Source organism: Diploptera punctata (assembly GCA_030220185.1). NCBI lineage: Eukaryota > Metazoa > Arthropoda > Insecta > Blattodea > Blaberidae > Diploptera > Diploptera punctata. The sequence continues at coordinate 2,256,290 of JASPKZ010000446.1, forward strand.
CAAAGGTCCTGGGTTCGAGTTTCAGTCTGGACATATAATTTTTCTATTCAAATATGACAAAGTCTTGGTTCTGAATTTTGTATTGTCATCATTTTCACTATGCTTGAATTTGCCCATGAACCAGTATTTCATATTAATTTTGCTTTGATATATAAAAGATGAACTTGCTTCTTCACTAAGATGTCGAATCCTCACTGTCTGCTTACTACAAATTTGAACAGGTTATGTCTTTTCATAAACTTTGAACAGTGTTATGTATATCGTCTCTCCACAATAATTTTCCATTGAATATGATTCCAAGCAGTTTAACATTTCTATTGAATGATTAATGATCAATGTTTATGGTTAATTTAACTTTCACAGGAAAAAATCGCTATGAGATTTTATTTAAGAATTAAATTAATATTTTTAATACCCCACATCATATCCTTTATTCTTCTAGACTGTAGTTTCAGAGCTATATCTCCATCATCAGTAGCCTCTCGTCGACCGGTGTTATGTCGTTTCTTGGCGATTTTCTTCTTCTGCCAAGAAATGATATAACTCCGGTCGATGAGAGGGTACTGATGTGGAGGTACAGCTCCGAAACTGCAGTCTAGAAGAATAAAGGATATGAGGTGAGGTTTATATATTAAATTTGGGAATTTTAAACATTATGAGGTTCAATTAATATGAATTGTGATTTCTTCTTACCTCATACTTCTATGTTTTTTAAACACAGCACTACAGTATCGGCGACCCATTGTCGTCATCATCAGCTGTTTTCACGATGAAAACAGCTGACGATGACGACAAAGGGTCGCCGATACTGTAGTGCTGTGTTTAAAAAAACATAGAAGTATGAGGTAAGAAGAAATCACGATTCATTTAATTCATATGAGGTGAGGTATTAAAATATTATTTTAATTTATTCACGTAGACTTTCACGGCCGGAGTAGCTATGATGATCTTGAAGAAGATTTTCGGGCTGCAGGCCGTAGTCGTGAGGCCAGTCTCAAGACAACCCTTGCGGATGCCAGACGCAGTCTCTGGCGAAACGTCGGGGAACTACAAGCCTCACGACCATGGCCTTCAGCCCAAAAATCTTCTTCAAGATCATCATTAATTTAATACTTTATGGTTTATAGTTTTTGAAGAGTACCTTTGTGTAAAACTGTTTTCTTTTAAGAAATTTCAAATTGCATTTTAAACATATTAAAAATTATATAATTTATATGAATTTTTTCAGACTCATGAAACTCCACAGACGGATTTTTCAAGCTCAGATAGCTCTACACTATTTCGTTAACAACACTTGGTTGTTTAACAATGAAAATTTATTCGAATTGAGAAAAGGTATACCGGAATGCGACAAAGATGAATTTGGCGCTGAAGGTATTGAGTATGTTGATGAAGAAGAAATCTTCCGTAATTTTTTAATAGGATCTCGCACATATTTGATGAAAGAAGATCCTGCCACTATACCACAGGCAAAAGTTCACAGAACAAGGTAATATATATATATGTTATAATTAAATCTTTAACATTGAGCAATGCAAGCTTAATATGGTATGATAAGAAAAATAAATGCCTGGACGGGATTCGAACCCGGATCTCTGAGTCTGTACCTCAGCGTGATATCCATTACACTACCAGGCGAATCCAATTCAAACACTTATTTTTCTTATATATGTATTATACTCTCCATTATTAGTAGATGTCGCGAGAACACTGTCTTCACTGCCATCTAGTAGCTGACTATATCAAGTAAGCAAATTAAAGAGAATATTTATTTTACTTTATAGCAGTGACGCTTTATCGATGTTATAATTAAATCTTTAACATTGAGCAATGCAAGCTTAATATGGTATGATAAGAAAAATAAATGCCTGGACGGGATTCGAACCCGGATCTCTGAGTCTGTACCTCAGCGTGATATCCATTACACTACCAGGCGAATCCAATTCAAACACTTATTTTTCTTACTTAATTTGCGACTTAATTCTTCTTAATTTGCTTACTTGATATAGTCAGCTACTAGATGGCAGTGAAGACAGTGTTCTCGCGACATCTAGTAATAATGGAGAGTATATACATAAATGTTTTCACGACTGATGATGGTGACAATGGGTCGCCGATACTGCAGTGCTGTGTTTAAAAAACATAGAGGTATGAGGTAAGAAGAATTCACAATCCATTTGATTCTCATCAATAAAACCTCTTGTTCTTGTAAGCCCATGTTTCCCTTAACAGAGAGTTAGGCACTCTCCCCCTACAGAGAAGAATTTGACTAAATTAGTTACACTTGTTTTCATATGGATGTCATTTGAGTGGTCCGTGGTCAGCGTTCCGCCTCATGCCGACATCTAGGAAACCAAGGTAGTACTAGGGCGGGAAAAGTCGGCAATGTTAAATATTCCCAAATTTAATTAAGGTAGAATTTTTTATATTTGAAGAGAAAAATTTTCGCCTAGACCGGGACTCGAACCCGGGACCCTTGGCTTTCCGGGCCAAGTGCTCTACCAACTGAGCTACCGAGGCGAGTTACGATCTAGACGCAAATTTTTTTCTTATGTACGTTGTAATTCCCTCGTGCCAAATGCTTGAAACCATAGCTTCTATCTTTGCAAATGGCGATTTCTTAGTTAAGAAGACATTTATTGGGAATTTAACACTACTTTATAGCCAGTAGGGCTTCTATTGACGATTTTATTATTAATTTAACACTTCTCATTGAAGGATAAATTATATTTGAAGAGAAAAATTTTCGCCTAGACCGGGACTCGAACCCGGGACCGTTGGCTTTCCGGGCCAAGTGCTCTACCAACTGAGCTACCGAGGCGAGTTACGATCTAGATGCAAATTTTTCTCTTATGTACGTTGTAATTTTTTATCACTCACCAAATTGTTCTTCTTATTTGACTATAAACTAGTTTCGGAACATAGTTTCTTTTCCATCCTCAGTATCGTCTCGACCGTTGTTTTGTCGTCTTAATGTTCCATACTGTTTTAAACATTTGGAACAATTATTTCTATTTTTAAATATTTATATAATTATGCAAATATTGGGAATTGAATTCAACTTGACGACAGAACAACGGTCGTGACGATACTGAGGATGGAACAGAAACTATGTTCCGAAACTAGTTTATAGTCAAATAAGAAGAACAATATGAGGTGAGTAATAGAAAATTCTACCTTAGTGAATATACCTCATAGCGAGAATTCCTAAAATAAGTAATTCCCAAATTTATTATATTAAATGTAGTTAACCTTTCTGAAAAATAATTAACTGAAGAAGAAACTGAATTACTGGATCATGGGTTTATAACTTACATTCCTTTCTCAAATAAAATAGAAGATTATGTTGCTGACATTGAGATCGCAATATCAGATCTTAAATTTGAAGATAAAATTATCATCAGAAAAAATTGTGAAAAAGTTTTTGAAGATATAAAAAAAAACAAAAAATAATATAGACTTTAAAAATATGAAAACTTTGAAAAATATCAACAACAAAAAAGCAGTAATTTGAAAAGCAGATAAGGGAAATAAAATAGTTACTTTGGATCAAGACAATTTTTTAAACAGAATGAAAAAACTCCAAGCGCGACAGGCCTAGAAGGCCCTTGGCTGACCATCTGGCTGCTGGCCTCACATCCACATGTGTTAACCCAAAGGACTCTTATTTAAATGCCTGCTAACTTTCCCCTCCACTCAGATTTAAATGGCCACAGAATACAGGAGGTGTCATGCTCTTTACATGCAAACACAAAAATGCTCATAGAATGGAATTTAATAAATATTTTTCTTTAGAAATTTTAGTGAAGGCTTCTGAATAATTCTACTTAACTAAAACGATGTTTTGGTGTGGTAAATATAGAAACATTCTGGGACATGAAGTGGAACTTCACACTTTTTGTACTGAAATGTAGTTTCACTTATTTTGTTCTGTTTTGAACACACTTTTGTAGGGTTTCTTTTTATTGTCTGTACTGGGGATATACAATGGAAAGTGAGTCCAGTTCCTTGCCTGTAAAATGATAGGGGCTGTATTTGATGATGGGGGGCCTCTCCCATTGTAGGACGGCAGCTGAATTGTCTCCAATAACTGTTTGGTGACTGTTATTCTGAAGGTCGAATATGGTGTCTTGCGATCTATGAAGTTATTATAGACCACAAAAGAGTTAAACATCTTCTTCTTCTTCCTTCCAAGTATTAGGCCAAGGCCTGTTACGATCCTATAGAAAATTTTCCCTCCAGCGTTTCATAGGACGGCCCAGTGATCTTCGTCCTCTTGGTATATAATTATAAACAGCTTTGGGGGTCCGATTTGAACTCATTCTTTCAAAATGGCGTTTCCAATTTAGTTGGTACTAAAGTAAAGTAAAGTAATGTAAAGTGATCCCACAACAGGCCCGGAGGCCCTTGGGGTAGTAGGAGGTTAAGGCTCCCACTTTTTCTAGACAATCGGCACTTTATGTCAGCCCTGCGTGACGGCCGCCTTTACCCCAGAACAAGCGTCTGGTACTCATTTCCGTTAGAGGCTGAGTCGACCCCAGGGCCATAGTGCCGCCAGAGGGTGGGTCAGTTTAAAAATCCTGACCCCAACGGGACTTGAACCCTCGACCCTCCGGCTTGTAGCTCAGTGCCTTAACCACTACGCTACGGCGTGCCCCTATTTAGTTGGTACTGTTTAATATATTCCAAAATTGGCGTAGTCTTCAATTCTTTTAAGATATCGGTGTTCCTTTTCCGATCCCATCTGGTGTAACCCGCTGTTCTGCGCATGAATCTCATTTCACAAGCCGTTATTCTGCTTTCATGTTGTTTTCTTAGTGTCCATGCTTCACTACCATAGGTCAACACTGGTCTAGCCAAAGTGTTATATAAACGTAATCTGGTGTTTTTTTGTACAAGGGATGGTTTCATAACTTGATTAATAATTCCTAAACTTTTATTATAACTAGTAACTTTTTCAGGGATATCCTTTTCATCCCAGATAGAGAGATAATATCCAAGATATTTAAATTGATTAGATCTCTCTAAAATTTTATTCTGGAGACAGATTTTACTTTGTATGGGGTCCTTCCCATGAAATGCCATAATTTTAGTTTTGTTAATTGATATTTCCATATTAAATTTGGCACCTATTTTTTGTAAATTATAAATTGATCGTTGCAAGGGCTAGGGAGTATTTCCTTTCTTCCATTTCTTCTTTCCTTTATTTTCTTTTCTTCTCCAGAAAAGCCTGACCAGAGGCTATAAGATGGCAGCCCCATCACTGGTCTTGCCTTCCTTTGGCCGGCAACCAATCGAAGGGACTATTATTATGCTTTCAAGTCTTATACGAGAGTTAAACATATAGAATAGAAAAATAATTTTCTGTATCCTATTACAGTGTGTCGCATTATATGGATAAGGGCAGTGACCTGGATCTTGCAAGGGGGAGAAGAAGCTGTATTGGCTTTATAATGTAACGTAAAATTCCCAAATACACATCTTCTTAATAAAGAAGCCGCCATTTGCAAGATAGAACCAAAGGTTTCATAACATTTGGTATGTGAAAAATTAATAGCGTATATAAGGGAAATATTTGCGTTTAGAATTGAACTTGCTCAGGTGCTCAGTCGGTAAAATATTGGCCTAGAAAGCCAAAGGTCCTAGATTCAAGCCCCAGTCTGAGCATATAATTCTTCTCTTCAAATATGATTAATTTTTCATTCTAAAATAAATGGAACATTTCATGTTTGTCCACCACTGTGGTCTCAAGGTAGCGTGCTGCCTTGTCACACAGTGGGCCCGGGTTCGATCGCCATTCGGGACAGTTTTTCTGGGTGAGGTTTTTATTGGGGTTTCTCCTCACCTGTAAGACAATTGTCAAGAAAACTTTAAGGCCCAAACGGTCCCTGAAATCATATGGCCATCCTTATCATTATCATCATCCTTCACCGGTGTGGAAAGCAACGGGAAGCTACCACACCTAAAATTCCCTAGTAAAGCTGCAAAGCATAGCATGAAAATGCTATGATTGCAGTGAAAGACTTCCCCTTGGCAGAATTACTATTGATTTCATGTTTAGGTTTTTAAATTAGACATTTGTTTACTGTAGATACAAAAACTGTCACATTGAACCAGAAACTTTTGAAAAGTTGCATAAAGGGACATATTTTCAAGAATGGAATTATTCAATGTTTTTATTATTAATTTCATACATCTCAATGATGGATAAATCATATTTGAAGAGAAAAATTATACACTTAGACCGAGACTTGAACCCGGGACCCTTGGTTTTCTAGTCCAAGTGCTCTACCATCTGGGCTACCTGAGCAAGTACCGATCTGAATGCAAATTCTTCTCTATATACGCCCTCCAAATGCTTTGAAGCCTTTGCTTCTACTTTGCAAATGCGCCTCCTTTATTAAGAAGACATATTTGGGAATTATACATTACATTATAAATGCCAGTACGGCTTTTTTCGATGTTTTTATTATCAATTTCATACATCTCAATGATGGATAAATCATATTTGAAGAGAAAAATTATACGCATTTGGTGGGCGGGAATTACAACGTATATAGAGAAGAATTTGCGTTCAGATCGGTACTTGCTCAGGTAGCTCAGATGGTAGAGCACTTGCACTAGAAAACCAAGGGTCCCGGGTTCAAGTCCCGGTCTGAGCGTATAATTTTTCTCTTCAAATATGAATGGAATTATTATTGTGGAGATAATTATTTTTTTCTTTGCAGGATGGTTTGGTTGGATAGGATTGCACATGGAGTGTTCTACGGTGGTATAGCATGGCTTACGTACAATAGTGGTTTTGTGAACAATTTCCTTAATAATATTAGTGGAACTTTATGTGAATAATCAAAAAGAAAAAAAAAACATTTAGTTTCGCGCATTTTCTTAATTATAGCAAATGTACTTATTTAAATTTTCATCAAATATTATAAATGGGATCTTAATTTTAAATTATTGTCAAAAGCATGTGAAATGAATATTATAAATTAATTAAATAAAAATAAAACGTAGTTTTATTTGATTTTCATATTTATTAAGATATAATTCAGTGACAGCTGTTTCGGTACACTGTACCTTCTTCAGACATGTTAACAAATTATGAATTGTGTTCCAACTGATCTAAGCAACAATACAACAATATTTATTTAAATTTTTTAATTTAACAAAGGGGATTCATTCAAATCAAGTTGAGAATTTAAGTTTTTTACTACTTTTAAATTTATTAATTTCTACAGCCTCCAAAAGATCTAACTTCTTACCCTTATCACAAATATGTAAAATTTCAAAATTTGGATCGAAACAATGATTAAATTGGAATAGGTGGTTAGCATATTTTGAATTTTCTAAATTTCTGTTATATGCTCTCATATTATAAAGAAAAATAAATTATTTTAATTTGCCTACTATATAATGTTTCAAATAGGAACTTTCCTTAAAGTAGAATTTTTATCACTCACCTCATATTGTTCTTCTTATTTGATTATAAACTAGTTTCGGAACATAGTTTCTGTTCCATCCTCAGTAACATCACGACCGTTGTTCTGTCATCTTGAAGAGCTGTCCTTCGCTCCTTCCATTGGCTGACTGAAAAACTACGAAACCAGGTCATTCTCACCGGGAATTTCAAAGTTCATCAATTTCTTCTCTTCACTCTTTTGAATGTAGATCTTTTCCTAAACAGTAAGTTCTTTTGGTTTTTCTATTTGTTTTAATAATTTAGCTTCTTTCTCAATAAGATGTTTTTCAGACCATGCATGGGCAGCCACTGCAGATTTTTCTACTTCCCCTTTCTTGACATTCCTGAGATAGAGTGAAAGAATATCTCAGGAATGTCAAGAAAGGGGAAGTAGAAAAATCTGCAGTACTGCCCATGCATGGTCTGAAAAACATCTTATTGAGAAAGAAGCTAAATTATTAAAACAAATAGAAAAATCAAAAGAACTTACTGTTTGGGAAAAGATCTACATTCAAAAGAGCGAAAAGAAGAAATTGATGAGCTTTGAAATTCCCAGTGAGAATGACCTGGTTTCGAAGTTTTTCAGTCAGCCAATGGAAGGAGCGAAGGACAGCTCTTCAAGACGACAGAACAACGGTCGTGACGATACTGAGGATGGAACAGAAACTATGTTCCGAAACTAGTTTATAGTCAAATAAGAAGAACAATATGAGGTGAGTGATAAAAATTCAGAATTGTTTTGAAACATGTTCAAGAACAAATCAACATTAATATTGAGGCAAGATGATCAGACTAAAAAAATAATATAATGTTGAAGATGATCAATATAAGAAAATTGTGAAAACCATGCTAGAACATTTCAGGGCACTGGGACTTAATATGAGCTTGAAGTTACAGTTCCTCCACTCTCATCTTCAACACTTGCCAGAGAATTTAGGAGCACAAAGTGAAAAACATGTATGAAGATGCCATGAAGATATAGAAAAAAAGATGGAAATGAGGTATCAGGGTCGATGGGATGTCTTCATGATTGCTGACTAATGTTAGTGATTGGTCCTCTGCAGGACCATAAACACCAATCAATTCGCCGTTCATTTCTTGCTAAGTGGATTAGAAAAATAGAGATATTAAGTTATGTTAGTAATCCCTTAATATTTAATTTTAGGAAGTTATATTTTGAGGTTATTTTAATTATATTATTTTTGGTCTGGACATCTTACCTCAATATTAATGTTGATTTGTTCTTGAACATGTCTGGAAAAGCTGACGATAAAATAGAATTATTTTGAAATATGTTCAAGAACAAATCAACATTAAATTTGAGGTAAGATGTTCAAACTAAAAATAATATACAGAACCAATAATAAATTAAACAACATAATAAACAATAACATTGAAGAAAATAACATTTCAACAGCAAAGGAGTTTATAAACTGACATGTAAGGACTGCAACAAATTTTATATAGGAAGGACAAACAGGAGTTTTAACATCAGATTCAAGGAACATTTTCGAGACTTCATTCATGCAGAAGGGAAATCAAGCTATGCAAAACACGTTATCCATGAAGGACATCGGAAGTTAAATATTGAAAACACCCTAACAGTAATGCACAGAGAAAATAATCCAGCGAAGATAAACGTACTCGAAGAGATGGAAATCATAAAAGCTGCTCACAACAACGACAGCCTGATAAACGAAAATGAACCCAATACATGCAAGCCCCTCTACCAGATCTTCAGTGAAACACCAGTTTTGAATCCTGCCGATGATGGGACAAGTCCCAAAAGCGCTACAGTTAAATGATTAATTAAGTTGAGGAGACGGACCTTTCAGGTGAATATTCCATAATTTTATATTAATTTTAAAAATAATATAATTAAAATAACATTTACTTTAACTGTTAACAAAGTGTCGTTATTTGTTTATGTAAGACACTTTCCCTCATTCCCTTGAAGGGAGTCATCAGTGCCGTGGGAAATAACAGTGATCTAAATTATTACAATCATATATCTATGACGTGGTACATCACATCCAACAACCCACCTTTACACTAGATCCCCAAAATCATATATTTTTAACTGACATGAAGGGGAGAGAAAGGAGAAAGGAGAGTGTTGGTAGCATGAAATATGGGCATGGACCATCACCAATATCCTTCTGGAACTACCAGGACTTGAACCTGGGACAGCCATGCTGTAAGGAGGGTACATTTTTTGTATATATTAAATTCATGTACTTAAAAACAATAAATAAATAAATACATTTTTTAAAATTATTTATTAGTACATTTTAACTATAAATTTCAACTGCATAACTGTGCACTATATCAAATGCATAATTAAAAATAATCTGCAAAAATTCACTAACGAACAAGAACCATATTCCAAGTAAAATTGCACTTATTTTCAGAATTTTTTGAAACATCAACATCCTGAAAAAACAGAAATCAAATAAAACTTGATAAGCATATTTGTCATACTCATTTGCCGAGCTTTTAACACAATTAAATAGTATTATATATATATATGTTATATTGCACTGAAAACTGAAGGTGTTTAACTACATAAGAACTAAACCTTGGATGGGTGTACGTCTTCGGAAACAGACCACAGTGAAAACTCTATTTGTTTAATTATATAAGACCTAAACCTGTGACTCGAACTTATCATTCCTTGATAATGACATGTGGGATCATACCGAAACGTTGGAATCAGTGCCCGAAGGCCGAACTTGAATCCAAGACATGGAAAACCTTCTTATTCACATATATATATCCATCCATAGTAATTCTGCCTGAGGGCAGGTTTTTCACTGCAATCATAGCATTTTCATGCTATGCTTTGCAGCTTTACTTGGGATTTATACGTGTGGTAGCTTCCCGTTGCTTTCCACACCGGTGAAGGATGATGATGGTAATGATAAAGATGATGATGATGGCCGGATGATTTTCAGGGACCTTTCGACCCTAAGCATCCTGACATTTGTGTTACAGATGAAGAAAAACCCCAAAAAAACCTCACCCATGAGCTTGTCCTAACCGGGAATCGAACCCGGGCCCACTGCGTGACAAGGCAGAAAGCCACCTCTAGACCACAGCGGTCGACATATATATATATATATATATATAAACATACAGAAAAATTCAAAGATGCATATATATATATATATATATATATATAGTGAAACCGAGTTCTCGCGACATCTAGTAATAATGGAGAATATAATACATATATAAGAAAAATAAGTGTTTGAATTGGATTTGCCTGGTGGTGTAATGGATAACACGCTGAGGTACAGACTCAGAGTTCCAGGTTCGAAGCCCGTCCAGGCAATTTTTCTTATCATACCATATATATATATATATATAAGGTATATGTGTGCAGGGTGTTGTAAAAAAATGCAATAATGGAAGTGAGGTGGTAAATTGAGATATGTTAACCTTATTTTAATATGTACCAATGTCCGGAAATGATGCATTCTTCACACTATGGGTAGCTAACTTCTCAAGAGTTCTGTTAGTTGGATTTTAAGATTCAATACTTGAAAATACTGTCACAGTCACATCATGTTTTCAAAATATCCACCTCCCATCTCATTGCAGAGCGTAGATCAGCGGTGTAGTGATTGGCGCACACATTCAAATACGCCTGGCCTCGTTTGAATTATTTCTGTAGCAGCGTGGATTCATGGTATAAGATTCATACGTGACTCTACTGGAATCTGATAAACAGACTGTTTCATTAAGTTATGTAGATAGGAAATAACACTATGAGGTTTTTTAATATAAACAAGACTGTTTCATGTTGCCACACAATAAGTAGTCGAGAGGGTTAAGATCAGGTTATCTCAGAGGCCATGGGACTGGTCCCCATCGACCTGAATATGTGGTAGCCAAATGTCTCGTCACATTAACATCGAAGTTAGCTGGAGCTCCGTCGTGTTGCAGCCACATTCCGTTGCGAAGTCACGTATATAGGTTCCGTACCTGTGAGGTGTTGTCGAGTAATGAATCTTCAAACCCTTGGAACTAACACTGATCTTGAGACATAATTAACTAGTCATAGTGTGAAAATGCATCATTTCCGGACATGGGTATCTTATTAAAAATGATCGACATATCTCAATATAACACCTCACGTCTGTTGTGTTGGTGTTTTTTTCGCAACACCCTGTATATTTAAAATTGTAGACTTTCACAGCAGGTATTTTGATTCATGTATTTTATGTCTTTCGGGCTAAATGGCCGTGGTCTGGTTTTATTAACACTCGACGTTTCGTCTACTACTGCGGTAGACATCCTCAGGAGATTCTGTTAGTTGCATTTCAAGACACAATAATTGACAATACTGTCACAGTCACATCAAGTTTTCAAAATATCCACCTCTCATCTCATTGCAGAGCTTAGATCAGTGATGTGGTGATTGGCTCACACATTCAAATACAGCGTGGATTCAGGCTATAATCCATACGTCAAAGAACATGCAGAAACTCCTGAGGATGTCTACCGCAGTAGTAGATGAAACGTCAAGTGTTAATAAAACCAGACCATGGCCATTTAGCCCAAAAGACATAAAATACCCTGTAGCTCAGTTGGTAGAGCACTTGGCCCGGAAAGCCAAGGGTCCCGGGTTCGAGTCTCGGTCTAGGCGAAAATGTTTCTCTTCAAATATAAAATACCCTGTATATTGTTCAATGTGTTATATAGAAGATGAAGTATTGAATGTAAAATAGAGATTAAGGAAGGAACATCTGCTAGTCAAGAATGATTTCTAAGACAATTTTCAGAAAAAAATATATAATTAGATAAAATACCAACATAAAAATAAGACAAGCTATAGGAGGAGATAGATACATTGTTGATGAAATACAAAAGCGACTGAGTAGGAGACAACACAAGACGACCAAAGAAGAATGGATACCACCAGGAAGAAAGAGATTGGGTGACTTAAACACAGTTAAAGAAATGATACCAGGAAGCTATGAAGGGAATGGGATTGGAAGATTACTTAGAAAGAAAAGAAAGGAATTAATCACTATGAGGTTTAATTTATGATAAAATCAAATGTTTCTTACCTCTCCTCATATAAATCTTTTAAGTAGATCACGATTTCGAGACCATAACGGTCTCATCTTCAGTACAATCTTGGCGACTGATGTTATGTCGATCGGAAGAAACACTTCTTCTTCCCTCTGTTGGTGGACCGATGAACCTCTGGATCAGGTCAGGATTTGCGGGAAATGCTAACTTTACTATCTAACCTCTCTTGGTTAACTCTTGTTTTTCGACGCCGACGCTATTAGGGCATCGGAGGGCTAGGGAGTCTTTCCTTTCTTCCATTTCTTCTTTCCTTTATTTTCTTTTCTTCTCCAGAAAAGCCTGACCAGAGGCTATAAGATGGCAGCCCCATCACTGGTCTTGCCTTCCTTTGGCCAGCAACCAATCGAAGGGACTATTATTATGCTTTCAAGTCTTATACGAGAATTTCCCTCAAATGCTGGAGGGAAAATTTTCTATAGGATCGTAACAGGCCTTGGCCTAATACTTGGAAGGAAGAAGAAGAAACACTTCTTCTTCCCTCTGTTGGTGGACCGATGAACCTCTGGATCAGGTCAGGATTTGCAGGAAATGCTATGATTGCAGTGAAAGACCTGTCCTTGGGCAGAATTACTATGGATGGATGGATACATATATATAAGAATACCACAATTAAGCAACATAGAATGTAAATTGCAGAACACCCTGGAAAAATACAACATGAAAATATCTGAAAATAAAACCAAATCCATGGCAATCACCGGAAAGGGACTTTCGAGAGTAAAAATAGTAATAAATAATAAACCAATAGAACGAGTAACACACTTTAATTATTTAGGTAATAATATGTCACAGTTTCATAATCAAAAAGATGTGGAAATAAATTTATAAAAATATAACACACAAAATGGTATAATTAGGAGAAATTTTGGAAAACGAATGAGGAAAGAAATCCAATTGAGATTTCATAATGCCATAGCCAAACCAGCTCTACTATACGGAAGTGAATGCTGGACACTTCGAGCAAAAGATAAATCCCGCATTAATAGTTCACAAATGAGATTCCTCCGATCACTAACTGGAGTCATTAAGAGATAGAATGAAAAGTGATGAGATAAGGATGCAGTGGAATAGTAGGGAAATGGTTGAACATATACAAAATTATCAGATTAAATGGTTCCAACACGTCCAGAGAATGTCAAATTCCCGTTTACCAAAGATGATTTACCACCTCAACTCTAAAGGCAAAATAGACCTTGGAAGACCCTTCAACCGATGGAAAGATCAGTTTTTGTAGTCGCAGAACGGGCATCATCACCCAATACTGCATTCGGAAGAAGAAAAGAAGAAGAAGAATGTAAATTTGAATTTGAAGTGAAAAATTTAATTTATCCTTCAGTGAGAATTGTTAAATTAATAATGAAAACATCAAAAGAAGACCTACTGGCTTTTAAAAGTAGTGTTTATAATTTGATACTGAAATTTTACATTACAAGTGAAACCGGATATTTACTCATATTTTAATAATAATATGGGAATTCTATCAAAATGCTTATCTTCAGCACGTATTACGAATAAATGAACAGCGCATACCAAGAAGAATGTATAATTATAAACCAAAAGGGAGAAGAAAGTTGGGAAGACCATTGAAGAGATGGAAGGACCAATTCAACCTATAATGAGATCGGAACAGGCCATTGGGCATAATCCTTGATGTTGATGATGGGATTATTTTATTATAATATATATTTGTCTTTGAGAAATAAGGGAAACTATGGGAGTACAAGAGGAGCCAGACATCATAGAAAAGAAAAGATTACAGTGGTATGGCCACGTCAAAAGAATGCCAGAGCAAAGATTGCCTAAAATTGTTATGGAATGTATCCCAATAGAAAGGAAGAAGAGAGGAAGACCGAAGAAAACTTGGATAGAAGGGGTACAAGCAGCTACGAATATCAGAGGATTGGAGGAAGATCAATGGATGGACAGAGAGGAATGGCATTTGGTTTCTGGAAGACGGCGGCAGCTGCCATGATACCGGATGGTGATGATGCTATATTTCTCTTTAATATTATACTTTTTTATACAAGATACATCAGTTAAAATATCATTAATGAATATGGATAGAAATTCATATATTTTAAATCATAAATAATTCAACATAAGTTACTGTAGTCAATATACAATATTTTGATTCTGGGAGATTCTAGAATCAGTTGAGAATTTGAAAGACTTTGAAATATTATCTGCCTCCATATATAAAGTGATTGGGTAATTTGGATGTGAGTTAGCCATGCAGTTAAATTAGAATGTAGCGCCCTCCTACAGTCATTAGGGAGACTTACAAGCGCCATAGGACACTCAAACTTAGACTTTAAGGTACATAGTATCTTTTAATACAAAAAACAAAAAATGCTAAATTTGACTGAAAAATGTTAAAAATTTCAGCCATCACCTCCATTAACTGTGAAAAGGATTAATACATGTTTCATATAAAACTTAATAACAATATTTTGAAACAACCGGTGATCGTATTTTATTAAAAATCAATTAGTGGTTTTATTCCAAGTGTTCATCATCATTATATTCCCTTTGTTCCACTGAGACAGAGTTAATTATAGCCAGCGCCGAATCAAGGATAGTAATAATAACAATGCTTTATTTATTCTGGCAGAGTTATGGCCATAAGGCCTTCTCTTCCACTCAACCAGCACAAATAAAAATAAATATTTGACAAATATAGATATACACTATACTAATTATAAACAGTTAAAGATACATTAAGGCCCACATGCAAATACATTAGTCTCTACTCAAATTACTTCCAATCACTGGTGAGCTGACTTTCCGTGAGCAAGTGCAAAGATCGAATTAGCGACCCACTAACTGGTCATGCATGAAAGTCGTCGTTTTCGTAATATTGGCAAGAAATTATCCAGAATTCTCAGCGATAAAACCACTTACGTTATTTTCGTCTGCTAGAGGAACGCATTTACGCTTGTGTCCTGCAAATAATACCGTATACGACGATGCCTGCATTGTGCAATATTATGCCGATTCTCCTGTTCTTCCAGTTGAATTCTTTGGTAGACTCTATCAAATTCCTCTTTTCCGCGTATACCGAAAACATGATCGAAGTCTTCGAGGTCCGACATCTTGGATAAAGCAGCAAGGTACGCGGCAAGGTTTCAAACTACATCGGTTACCATTGGGTTGCTCATGATTTGTTTCTCTGCTAAGTCACCTCGCCAGGTAGCTTAGGAATTTCAACAATTATTATCACATGAACAGATTTTTGAGTATGAAAAACGTATTTGGATGCAACTTTCTCAGCAGAGGACAGGCAGAGAATGACTTTTACGGTCTAATGCGTTTATAGATTCGAGCCTTAATAACAATATTTTGAAACAACCGGTGATCATATTTTATTAAAAATCAATTAGTGGTTTTATTCCAAGTGTTCGTCATCATTGTATTCCCTCTGTTCCACTGAGACAGAGTTAATTATAGCCAGCGCCGAACCAAGGATAATAATAATAATAATAATAATGCTTTATTTATTCTGGCAGAGTTAAGGCCATAAGGCCTTCTCTTCCACTCTACCATCACAAATACAAATAAATATTTGACAAATATAGATATACACTATACTAATTATAAACAGTTAAAGATACATTAAATGTAGCAATGTAAACTTCTTGTACAAACAAGATTTTATATGATAATAACAATAATAATACTTGTGATAATAATAATAATAATATAAATGATAATAATAATAGAATTGAATTGAGTAGCAAAATAGTATCATCGTTAAATTCCATATGGTGGGATAAGCATATTTGGAAAGACACAAAAAATATACTGGTAAAACATTGGTGGAATCTGTTGCAATGTATGGAAGTGACGTATGGACAATCAATAAGTATTACAAGAATAGACTAATAGCTCTAGAAATGGATTATTTACGCAGAAGTGCCAGAAATTAAAAATTAGAACATGTCACAAATAAGGAAATTAGAAACATAATGGAAGCAGAAGAAAGCATAATTGAAAGAATTGAGGAGAAGGAATTAAAGTGGTTAGGACATGTTTTGAGAATGGAAGATCAGCGATGGCCGAAGCAACTATATCAATGGCATCCGACCAGAAGGAGGAAGAGAGGGAGACCGAAGTTAACATGGAAGGAAAACATGAAGACAGTAATGCAAGCTAGAGGGCTAAGCCTCGAAGATGCCCAAGATCGTAGGCTTTGGAGGTTTGGCACGGGAAGACGGCAGCAGCTGTAAAACCCGAAGATAGATAGATATAATAATAGCCTATACAGAAGGATCCTACCACCTGGTAAAACCATTTTACTCCCTCTCAACTTATGTATTGTTATATTTTAGGAAGAATTATTGGGTTTAGCTCCTTCCGTCTCACAAGTCACTACAATTATAAGTAAATAAAATAAAAATAATTATCTTACCAGGCTAGGTTCCTTTTAGCTCTTGAATTTCCTGGAGTACAATTTAATAACAAAATACACGCTTCATACACGGAGGTGTCAAGAAAATTAATCAATTGGAATTTCTCAAAATCAAGAAGATTAAACTCATCATTAGAAGCAATTTTTTTCCCCAGAAGCAGCATTTTATAATTTTCAAATATCCAAGAGTTTACTGAGAAGTAAGATAATTCTTTAATTGAATAATACATCTTTCTTGTAATTTTAAGAAGCCTGTAAGAAAATAATCAACACTTTAGCAATAATCACATACATTTAAAAAAAAATGATAATAATATAATAATAATAATAATACTTTATTTATTCTGGCAGAGTTAAGGCCATAACGCCCTCTCTTCCACTCAACCAGCACAAATACAAATAAATATTCGACAAATATAGATATACACTATACTAATTATAAACAGTTAAAGATACAATAAATGTAGCAATGTAAATGTCATGTACAAACAACATTTTATAGGGTAATAACAATAATGATACAATAATAATAATAATAATAATAATAATAATAATAATAATAATAATAATAATAATAATAATAATAATAATAATAATAATAATAATACTTTATTTATTCTGGCAGAGTTAAGGCCATAAGGCCCTCTCTTCCACTCAACCATCACAAATACAAATAAATATTTGACAAATATAGATATACACTATACTAATTATAAACAGTTAAAGATACATTAAATGTAGCAATGTAAATGTCATGTACAAACAACATTTTATACGATAATAACAATAATGATACGATAATAATAATAATAATATAAATATGATACATTATACGGGAAACCCCAATTAATATATATCTTACACTGGATAATAATGAAGTCGAGTTTAGAGCAAATATAAATTTAGATTTCTTTTAAAAGATGCCAATGTCCGGCAGCCCCTTATTTCTTGTGGTAGGGAATTCCAGTTGCGAGAAGTGGAGATGGTATATGACATGGAGTGATGTGATGTCCTATGTTGCGGTATATTAAGTAAGAGACTATGTTGTGATCTTGTGTTTAAGTTATGGTTTGAGGATAGATACTGGAAACGAAATGATAAATAATTGGGAATCGAGGTATGTAGGATCTTAAATAGGAGAATTAGACAGTGCGATTTTCTTCTCTCTTTTAGATGTAGCCATGACAATTCGTGGAATAATGGAGAAATGTGATTGTATTTTCGAACATTAAATATGAATATTTAATTTTAGGAAGTTATATTTTGAGGTTATTTTAATTATATTATTTTTGGTCTGGACATCTTACCTCAATATTAATGTTGATTTGTTCTTGGACATGTTTCAAAACAATTCTGTTTTATCGTCTGGGAAAGCTGACGATAAAACAGAATTGTTATGATACATGTCCAAGAACAAATCAACATTAATACTGAGGTAAGATGTCCAGACCAAAAATAATATAATTAAATATGAATCTGATACACATATTATGGACATGCTGCAGTTTGTCCGACAATCCATCACTTATGTCACTTATGCCCAGATTGAGACTCAAACCCAGGACCTTTGGCTTTCCGGGTCAATGCTCTAACAACTGAGCTACTGGGGGTGAGTTCCATTCTAAACACAAATTTTTCTCTTATATACATTGTAAATTCCCTTGCACCATATGCTATGAAACTTTTGTTTCTATCTTTGCAAATGGCGGCTTCTTTATTAACACATTCAGTACCGTAAACCAGTTAAGGCATTTAAAGAGACTATCGCGTATGCGGCCGTCGGTCAGTTAACTCGTTTTAGAGCGGGCACGAACAAACTGCGTTAATATATTCGGTGCCTAAATATTGTGTTGGCTTATGTCTTGGAGATCATAGATGGCATGTAAATGTACATTTTCTATTCCCGCTTGACACATTTAACCTTGGTGAATCCCCTTTTATTTTTAAAACAAACAACACATGGAATTCGTTCACCCAAACTTGCCTCCAGGCTCCAATGCAGTCGTATATGTTTCTCGATATCGCGCTGTTGTTTGTGTGTCAGTGAAACTATAGTGAAAGAAAAGTACCTCACTGAAGAAGAATTATTGAATATTTTGTATAATGATGATTCAGGTGATGAACTAATTCCTGAATTAGAAGATTCACAAAGTGAAAGTGAAGATGAACTTCCACTTCCTGAAAGTGATACGCCGATACCATGTGATGTCAATCACCCTAGTTATTTCACCATCAAATCCTACTAGGATATCTCCTTTAGGTATGTACAAAATGTGAATTTTCTAGGACTAATAGTTTGTGAATAATGGTCCATTTTCTGAAGTGCCACGAAAAGGGTAGCTGGAGTATTTAAATGGCTGGCCTGTGGGTTTAAATGCCCTGCTCAGTGCCTGGTACTGAATGTGTTAAGAAGATATTTATTTGGGAATTTTTTTATTACCTTATAAAGCCAGTATGACTTCTTTAAATGTTTTTAATATATCTCAATGATGGATAAGTCATATTTGAAGAGAAAAAGTCTGGACATATAATTTTCTCTCTTCAAATATGATTTATCCATCATTGAGATATATGAAATGAATAATAAAAACATGAAATATTATTATATTATTTTCAGTCTCATCACCTTACCTCAATATTAATGTTGATTTGTTCTTGAACATGTTTCAAAACAATTCTGTTTTATTGTCAGCTTGTCCAAACTGGTTTTATTTACTATATTTGAAGAGAAAAATTCTCGCCTAGACCGAGACTCGAACCCGGGACCTTTGGCTTGCCAGGCCAAATGCTCTACCAACTGAGCTACCGAGGCGAGTTGCGATCTAGACGCAAATTTTTCTCTTATATACGTTGTAAGAAGCTGCCATTTGCAAAGATAGAAACAATGGTTTCAAAAGCATTTGGTGAGAGGGAATTACAACGTATATAAGAGAAAAATTTGCATCTAGATCACAACTTGCCTCGGTAGCTCGGTTGGTAGAGCATTTGGCCCGGCAAGCCAAAGGTCCCGGGTTTGAGTCTCGGTCTAGGCAAGAATTTTTCTCTTCAAATATAATTTATCTTTCATTGAGAAATGTTAAATTAATAATAAAAACATCATGGTTTTATTTATGTTGCATTATGTTGCACACCTTGGATGTCGATGTCAGCTCCATCCTGTGGTTGGCCAAAGAACCTCCAAACAAGGTCACGCTCCGTCGGTGTTTCAAAATTCATAACTGTGTTTTTGTTCTTCTGAATATAGATTTTTTCCCAAATAGTCAGCTCTTTCGTATTTTCTAACTGTTTTAATAATTTAGTGTCTGAATTTGTTTTTCAGACCAAACATGAGCAGCAACTGCAGATTTTTCTAATTGCCCATTTTTAATATTTCTTATGTGTTCTTTGGTTTTAATTTTTAGGTTTCCTTTTGTTTTTCTATATATATATATATATATCTTTTCACAACCCATGCATTCAATTTGATATTCCTGATTTTTATTTTTATCAGTTTTTTTCATTTGAGGCGAGTTGTGATCTAGACGCAAATTTTTCTCTTATATACGTTTTTCTCTTAAAATATAATTTATCTTTCATTGAGAAATGTTAAATTAATAATAAAAACATAATTAGTTGGTACTGTTTAATATATTCCAAAATTGACGTAGTCTTCAATTCTTTTAAGATATTGCTGTTCCTTTCCGATCCCATATGGTGTAACCCGCTGTTCTGCGCATGAATCTCATTTCACAAGCCGTTATTGTGCTTTCATATTGTCTTTTTAGTGTCCATGCTTCACTACCATAGGTCAACACTGGTCTAGCCAAAGTGTTATATAAACTTAATCTGGTGTTTTTTTGTACAAGGGATGGTTTCATAACTTGATTAATAATTCGCAAACTATTATTATAACTAGTATTTTTTTCAGGGATATCCTTTTCATCACAGATAGAGAGATAATATCCAAGATATTTAAGTTGATTAGATCTCTCTAAAATGTTATTCTGGACACAGATTTTACTTTGTATGGGATCCTTCCCATGAAATGCCATAATTTTAGTTTTGTTAATTGATATTTGCATATTAAATTTGGCAGCTATTTTTTGTAAATTATAAATTGATCATTGCAAATCATATTTGGAAAGTGCCAGAAGAGCTAAATCGTCTGCAAAAAGAATAGCATCGAGTTTGAGGAGCCGACTGATGGGTATATATCCTCGTTGTGTTTTCCTCCATTCGTTTATTAATCTATTCATATATATAATGAAAAGCACCGGTGAAAGTCCACATCCCTGTCTTACTCCAGTGTTGATCTTTTCCCAAGAAGATAATTTGCCATCTTGTTTAACAGAGATTTCATTATCTTTATAGATGTTGAAGATATTAGTAATATATTGTTGTGGAACGTTATCATCAGCTAAAATTTGTAATAATATATTTCTGTCTACTTTGAATTCCCGTGTGCCAGCGGCGGTGTAATAACGCGCTATGCTACCAAAAATTGCACAGTGTTGTTGATAAATACCTTGAGTAGAAAACATAGATTATTCAAATTAACGTATCTTTGCCCGGGCCCATAAAAGACAAAGATTAATTCTTCCTCTCTTCTTAATGAATTATGTTGTTGTTGTTTTCAAATGCTGGGCCTTGGCACCGAAGCCATTAGCTTTCTTGCTCTCCAATATTTCTCTATGGTGGATCCAACAGGTAATACTTCACAGGTTTGTAGATGTTCTTCGTTCATTTCTTCGTCTTTATTGCATAGAGGACAATTTGGATTCGTGTAGATTCCTATTTTATATAAATGTTTGGCCAAATAGTCATGTTCTGTAAGCAATCTAAATGTTGCTACTGTAGTTTTACGTGGAATTTCTGGAATAATATCTGGCTTCTTTACTAAAATATTCCATTTTTTGTGTTTGGCTTTATTACATACATCTTGGTTTTGTTTGATTTTATATTTGTTTTTAATTATTCTTTTTATGGTTGTGAAAGGTAAGCTTTTAGTAGTATTCTGAATTAAATTGGAGCCTTTTTTGGCAAGAAAATCAGCAGTGTCATTTCCAGCAATTCCACAATGTGCAGGTATCCATTGCAATTGAATTCTTTTCTGTAGTTTTTGGAGTTGTTGAATCATTTTGTAGCACTCTTTAATTTGTATTGACTTCATTTTGTGTGAATTTATTGCATATATTGCTGCCTTAGAATCAGAGAGTATGACAGCATTTTGAAATTTATTTATTCTGTATAGTAATTGTTGGAGTGGAGGAAATATGAATAGCCGTTACTTCCGCATCAAAATTTGTTTGTGTGGTATCCTGCTGGTTGGTAAAATGAAAATAATGCACATGTAATTCCTGATCCTGAGTTGTTATCAATAGTAGATCCATCTGTGTAGACATGTAACCATTCTTCTGGTGGATATCTCTTATTCACAACTTCTAATGCTAGAGCTTTTAGTACAAGTGTGGGAGTTTCAGATTTTGTAACTGGTTCTTCTAGAGTTAGCCGAATGTTAATTGGTTCAAAAGTAAGAGGGTTATCTCTGATCAAAATATTTTCTTTAGATTTAGGAAGATTCAAATCTGTTTTTATTTCTGTTACTTTGGACAAGAAACTTGTTTGTGTTTTCAACTTGGTTGGTTGTAACTGCCTTTTTTTTCCATTTTGTTGTTGTTAATCGTCCTTAATCAATTATTAAACATGTAATATGTTGTAATCTATACAGATCATAATCGTGGAAGTTCTTAGGAAAGAGGAACTCATATACGCTTGAGAAAAGCTTTGGAATATTATATTCATATCTAATATTAACTAGCTACTAGAATAACAGGCAAAAGTACATACAATCAGTAACTAAAGTTTAATGCGAGTCAAAAAACAGTCAGATATAACATTGATATAAATAAAAGATAATTGTCTTCTTCTTCTTCTTTCTTCCAAGTATTAGGCCAAGGCCTGTTACGATCCTATAGAAAATTTTCCCTCCAGCGTTTCATAGGACGGCCCAGTGATCTTCGTCCACTTGGTATATAATTATAAACAGCTTTGGGGATCCGATTTGAACTCATTCTTTCAAGATGGTGTTTCCAATTTAGTTGGTACTGTTTAACATATTCCAAAATTGGCGTAGTCTTTAATTCTTTTAAGATATCGGTGTTCCTTTTCCGATCCCATCTGGTGTAACCCGCTGTTCTGCGCATGAATCTCATTTCACAAGCCGTTATTCTGCTTTCATGTTGTTTTCTTAGTGTCCATGCTTCACTACCATAGGTCAACACTGGTCTAGCCAAAGTGTTATATAAACGTAATCTGGTGTTTTTTTGTACAAGGGATGGTTTCATAACTTGATTAATAATTCCTCAGGGGTCCTCATCTAAGGGATATGTGGATGGCGACCACAAGGTGCCCAAGCTGAACAAAACATTTCTTCCACTTACTTGTGTTTTGCACTCTTTTAACTTTACTATCTAACCTCTCTTGGTTAACTCTTGTTTTTTCGACCCCGATGCTATTAGGGCATCCGAGGGCTAGGGAGTCTTTCCTTTCTTCCATTTCTTCTTTCCTTTATTTTCTTTTCTTCTCCAGAAAAGCCTGACCAGAGGCTATAAGATGGCAGCCCCATCACTGGTCTTGCCTTCCTTTGGCCGGCAA
The DNA here is from genome assembly GCA_030220185.1 of Diploptera punctata. Taxonomy (NCBI): domain Eukaryota; kingdom Metazoa; phylum Arthropoda; class Insecta; order Blattodea; family Blaberidae; genus Diploptera; species Diploptera punctata. The sequence goes on from JASPKZ010000446.1 coordinate 2,279,890, forward strand.
CCAATCGAAGGGACTATTATTATGCTTTCAAGTCTTATACGAGAATTTCCCGGAAGGATCAAAGATAATTGTTTGACATTGAAAATAAGTTAACAAAGAAAATAATACTATCATCGATCATCTATACAAAAACAATATTAACAAACCATACGTACGATATTACATTCACACTAGTCCAGCCAAGGGCTGGGGTACGCGGTCCTTATGGCCCCACCGTGGCCTAAGGGACTAACAAACCAAACAAACTCCTCTGAGCTATATCGACCTCACTCCTTCGGTTGATAAACAGATGATGATCTGATGTTATAAAGAACAGCTCTCTTTGAGAGTTCACTAGGAGAGGGGAGTATGTGCGATAGCACACGGCACGTAGTAGGAAAGGAGGGGGTAAGTAGGAGAGAATTTGGCACTGTTCACTAAGATCACAGAAGAAATGGAGATGCGATGACATATTAGTTGCTAGGAAAATTCATGGTGATTTTCCGTTGAGGTATTAGTTCACAGTAATATAATGTACGGTTAAAAACTATAATATAGTTACCTTGTAGGTCCGTCTCCTCAACTTAAATTCTTTTAAAACTCTGTAGGCCTTTTGGGACTAGTCCCATCATCAGCAGAATGCATTAGGTCCGTTCTTGTTGAGTGCTTCAACAAGGGTCAACAAGAACGGACCTAATGCATTCTGCTGATGATGGGACTAGTCCCGAAAGGCCTACAGAGTTTTAAAAGAACTTAAGTTGAGGAGACGGACCTACAAGGTAACTATATTATAGTTTTTAACCATACATTATATTACTACGAGGGCAGATCGGAAAGTAACGCACAATAATTTTTTTCTGCCTTGGTATTGCAGCTAGAATGTTGAAATTTCACAGAGATATAGTTTGAAGTTTTCACTACAGATGGTATTTTTTTCTCAGGTGCACCTCTTGCGAGAGAAGCTTGAACTATGCAACAAAGATGGCGCGCATGCTATAGTCGTCCACCTGTGAGGAACAGAGAAGTGTTGTTCGATTTTTGTGGGCCAAAGGGCATAAACCCAGTGAAATTCACAGGGACATGCATGGCGTGTATGGGGATGATTGTATGGACCGTAGCAATGTCTCCAGGTGGTGCACATTCTTCCAAGAGGGACGCGTGAATCTTAGTGATTCGCCATGCTCCGGCCGGCAGTGCGCAGATGGCTACACTCCAACCAAACGGACTTCTACGAACAGGGCATATTGAAACTGGTAACACGATGGGAAAAATGAGTTGAGAAAGTTGGTGACTATGTCGAAAAGTAGGTAAAAGATGTAAGTTCATTTGTGATTTTTTTCCTTTTTTTTACTATTAAACTTTTTAAAAAAAAAATTATTGTGTGTTACTTTCCGATCCGCCAACCAAACGGACTTCTACGAACAGGGCATATTGAAACTGGTAACACGATGGGAAAAATGTGTTGGGAAAGTTGGTGACTATGTCGAAAAGTAGGCAAAAGATGTAAGTTCATTTGTGATTTTTTTCCTTTTTTTTACTATTAAACTTTTTTAAAAAAAATTATTGTGCATTACTTTCCGATCCGCCCTCATATTAGTTGTGCAGTACGACGTAATCCATGTATTGAAAACTTGATTTCGGTATACCCGGAAGGATCAAACTTATGTTTGTATCTCTTTCGTCCAAAAATTTTCCTTAGCATTCTATTCTCGAACACTCGCAATTGTTTCTCATCCCTAAAAGAATAATCCATTCACTACAGTTAATTCAGAATTTAACATGACTTACCTTGGTTCTGCTCCCCTTAATCTCAAAATAAAATCTATGATAGATGCAGGTATTAGATGCATAAAAACGATATAGAAATAAAACACAGCCTTATGCTTTGTGGGTATACAACACGGTATCCACAAGAAATCTATTGGATGTTCTAAAATGTAATCTTCACCGTGTTTAACTAGACGTTCCACTGGAACAGCTGTGGCCTCTCCAGCTGCTATGTTATATACAGAAACATCTTCATATTTCCTGCATATAAAATAATAATAAACATATGAATAAAGAAATAATAAGAATATAATATCCAACAAATTAAAGAAATTCAGAAAGATAAAACAACTTAAAGAATGCTCTACCCTACAAATTGTTAGTAAAGAAAAGAAGAATTTCAAGAAAATTACTTACCATTCAATAATAAATAAATAAATAAATAAATAAAGCCTGATATGTCCCTTTAGGGCAAAGGCCTCCCTGTACAGGGGTTAAGCTCTATTTGAGAGTGTCACCCGGTGAGCTACTCCGTGGTGAGAAGTTGACTTGGATGTAGCACTTGGTTTGTATACACTGTCTGTTCTGTGATTAGTTAATACACAGTTGGCTCTCCATCGTTCTCCAGCTTTTCCTGCATCTGGCGACTCTGGACCATTGTGCCCCTGCTCGTTCTTTGAAGATCTCAGCCCATCGTCGTCTGCGGTATTCCGCGCTGTCTCTGGCCTGTTGTACAGGTCCCACATGGTTGTTTTTATTGTCCACCTGTAGTCCTGTATTCTTGCGACGTGGCCTCCCCCCCACTTCCATTTTTCCTGATGCTTGTATGTGCGGTTGTATTACTTGTTGTCGGGATCAGTTGTTGAGGATATCGCTTGAAGTGTTGTCATTCGAGAAGTCTGTCCTTCAGAGTTATGCCGAAGATTTTCCTCTCCATTTTCCTTTGGCATACTTGGAGTGTGTACTTCAGTTTGGCAGTAAGATTCCAAGTTTGGCAGCCATATAACAGTGTTGGAAGAACACAGGTTTGTAGTGTTTCCATTCTGAGTTTCCGGTTGAGTGACTTGTCCAGCAGTATAAATTTCAGTGACCAGAACGCCTTCCAGGCGAGAGCTATTCTTCTGCTTATTTCCTTCTCTACTTTCTGATGGAAGGAGAGTAGTTGTCCTAAGTATATGTACTCGCTTACATATTGAAGATCCATTCCATCGACTTTGATTGGGTTTTCCGGACCATTAGACATAATTTGTGTCTTGCTTTTGTTCATCGAAAGGCCTGCATTTTGACCATCCAATAGTACATGGGAAATTTAAAAAAAATATTTGACAAATACAACATTACTTTGGCACCAATTAATAAATTTAGTCTTCCAGCTTTTGTAGAAGAGACCAGCCTTCCTGCTAAATATTTTAGAGTGCAAGAGAGCGAATGATTTCATTATCAAGTGCTCGACATTAGATACCAACCAACCAACCATAAATTTAGTCTGGAAAAACTTTTAAATATCAATAAAAAATCAACATCCCAGACAGTAAGAAATCTGGAATTTATCAAATTAATTGTAATGATTGTAGCAAAGTATACATAGGAAAAACAAAAAGGAATTTAGAAACACGCACTAAAGAACAATTTAGAAATATTAAAAATTGTGAAATTGAAAAATCAGCAATTGCTGCACATAGTTTACTAGAACATCATAAAATTGAAAAAGAAGCAAAACTTTTGAAACAATTGGATAAACTGTTGGAATTGACAATTTGGGAAATGATATTCATTCAGAAGAATAAATATTGATCTATGAATTTCGATATTCCGGTGGATAAAAATTTAATTACAAAGTTTATAATCCCAACGAAAGATGGCAGCACAAGAGGTGATGTCATTAAAGAAATAAAAAATTACGGAATTTCATCAGTGGAAGCCATGACTGAAGAAGGACATGATATTGTCTGAAACTGTCGGTATCAAAGAAGTTTGAAAATGTATGAGGTGAGTCGATTAAAATATGTTCTCCACTCACTATTAATGATATAACCTCATAATGTTTACTTCCCAATATTAATTTAAATATAAATAACTGATAATTGAAATTTAAAAAAAAAAGTATAAAGAATTGTGCAATCAACTTTTATAAGATTCATGATGTTTTCCATTGAGCTATTATTCAAAAATAAAATATAAAATTATGGAATATTCACCTGAAAGGTCCGTCTCCTCAACTTAATTAATTATTTAACTGTAGCGCTTTCAGGACTTGTCCCATCATCGGCAGGATTCAAAATTGGTGTTTCACTGAAGATCTGGTAGAGGGGGTTACATGTATTGGGTTCGTTTTCATTTATCAGGTTATCGTTGTTGTGAGCTGCTTTCATGATTTCCATCTCTTTGAGTATGTTTATCTTCACTGGATTATTTTCTCTGTGCATTACTGTTAGGGTGTTTTCAATATTTAACATGCGATGTCCTTCATGGATAATGTGTTTTGCATAGCTTGATTTTCCTTCCGCGTGAATGAAGTCTCGAAAAATGTTCTTTAAATCTGATGTTAAAAGAAGAACAAACAGGAGTTTTAACATCAGAGTCAAAGGTCCTGGGTTCAAACCCCAGGCTAGGTGTATATTTTTCTTTTCAAATATAATTTGTCCATCATTAAGATGTTAAAAAAAAAAACGAATAATATTAACATTGAAAGAAGCACTACTGGCTTTATAAGTAATGTTTAAATTCCCAATAAAAAAAGTCTTCTTAATAAAGAAGCCGCCATTTGCAAAAATCGTAGCAACGGCTCGTAGCATTTGGGGTTAGGGAATTAATTAAGTGTAAGAGAAAAATAGACGTTTAGATTGGAGGCCTAGGTAGCTCAGGTGGAAGAGCAGTGACATAGAGAGTCAAAGGTCCTGGGTTCAAACCCCAGTCTAGGCGTATATTTTTCATAAGTAATGCCACGAATGATTTCCAAATTATCGATAAATTCATGACTCACGAAGTGAGGAGTGAATTTATCTAGAGAATTTGGAAATCAAGAGTGGCATTTGTTAGGACTATTTAACGAATAAAATTAAGCTGTTTACTCACAAATCATTATTTAACTATAGTTATTTTGAAATATTTATATATTTAATGTAAACGGTGATGTTTGAAAACAAATGAGAAATGATAGGTATGCTTCATCTGCTTCTTTTGTTAATCACTGCAACCAAATCATACTATTTATTGCCAAAGGAACGCAATATTGTAAGAATGCTCTCTAGTGGAGAAAAAATGAAACACATCAAACTGTATATTAATTCATTTCTGATGTCGTATGATGTAAATATGACAATTATATTTTTCTGGATTATTACCTGGGAAAAAATACATTTAAGAAAGTGCAAACAGTGGTTTCTTTTTTTGGTGGTATAATCAATTGCTACAAATGTTTTTATATTAACTCCTGCAAGTGCTATGTGTTGACATCTATGCACTATATATACAATCTGGTAGCCGTATTTCTCACAGGCTCAGTCACTGCAAAATAATGGTCAGACCTGTTCAGAATATTAAAAAGGAGGAGCTTTCTTTAATATGGAAAATTTAACACTGATAAATATTTCGTGAAATTCGACTCTGATTGGTTGTAAAACAGAAATCATTGAAACATGATTGGTCATTGACTCCCATTTGGGGCATGAGTTAAATAGTCTTTTCAAATATAAAAATAATTATTACTTACCCAGATTCTGATTTCTCGCATGCAGCTGCACAAGAAATTTTAATAGTAGTATCGACGGGTATGATATCAATAGGTTGCTCATTAACAATCATAGTTCTCAAAACTCCTTTAATTCCTGCCACAACCAAAGCTACAGGACCATTCCAATTATCTATCCAACCCGGAAAAGGTTCACTCAAAGTCGATGTAACTGTGAGAAGACAGATATTATTAGCCATTGCAAACATATAATAAACTATACAGCAGGATTTTAATATCATAATAAATATGAAAGTTTAAGTTAATAATTTTATATTTTAAAATTATTTTAATATTTATATATAACTTAAATAAAGAAAAACATCTAAATAATTCAGGGGGCACGTCATAGCGTAGTGGTTAAGGCACTGAGCTACAAGCCGGAGGGTCGAGAGTTCAAGTCCCGTTGGGGTCAGGAATTTTAAACTGACCCAAACCTTCTGGCAGCACTATGGCCCTGGGGTCAACTCAGCCTCTAACGGAAATGAGTACCAGACGCTTGTTCTGGGGGTAAAGGCGGCCGTCACGCAGGGCTGACAACCCGGCTGACATAAAGTGCCGATTGTCTAGAAAAAAGTGGGAGCCTTAACCTCCTACTACCCCAAGGGCCTCCGGGCCTGTTGTGGGATCACTTTACTTTGGGGGCATGCCGTAGCGTAGTGGTTAAGGCACTGAGCTACAAGCCGGAGGGTCCAGGGTTCAAGTCTCATTGGGGTCAGGATTTTTAAACTGACCCAAACCCTCTAGCGGCACTATGGCCCTGGGGTCGACTCAGCCTCTAATGGAAATGAGTACTAGACGCTTGTTCTGGGGGTAAAGGCGGCCGTCATGCAGGTCTGACAACCCGGCTGACATAAAGTGCCGATTGTCTAGAAAAAAGTGGGAGCCTTAACCTCCTACTACCCCAAGGGCCTCCGGGTCTGTTGTGGGATCACTTTACTTTTTTATTTAAATAATTCATTGTTGAATAAAAATGTCTCAATAACAATTAAAGAAATTGTATTATATAACAGTCTTTCTAAATAATGCTTTTAAAATTGTGTTTTAAGTCATTCTTGTCTGAAATATAAAGCTTTCTGTTATAACTGTAATAAGAACTTATTAAGGTAGAATATTTTTATCACTCACCTCATATTGTTCTTCTTATTTATTATAAACTAGTTTCGGAACATAGTTTCTGTTCCATCCTCAGTATCATCACGACCGTTGTTCTGTCGTCTTGAAGAGTTGTCCTTCTCTCCTTCCATTGGCTGACTGAAAAACCTCGAAACCAGGTCATTCTCACCGGGAATTTCAAAGTTCATTAATTTCTTCTTTTCGCTCTTTTGAATGTAGATCTTTTCCCAAACAGTAAGTTCTTTAGGTTTTTCTATTTGTTTTAATAATTTAGCTTCTTTCTCGATAAGATGTTTTTCAGACCATGCATGGGCAGCCACTGCAGATTTTTCTACTTCCCCTTTCTTGACATTCCTGAGATGTTCTTTCACTCTAGTTTTCAAATTTCTTTTAGTTTTTCCTATGTAGAATTTCTCACATTCTTCACATTTAATTTGATAAATCCCTGATTTGTTTTCTTCTTTAATTCTCATAGTGAGAATTCCTAAAATAAGTAATTGTAATAAGAACACCTGCTTAACTTAATATTTTTAAATATTAAGTATACTAAACTCTGATTGGGTGTTAAAACAATCAACTTTTTGATTTAACAAATCAAATTTAAACATTATATAACCAATAGAATTTAAATATAAAATCATGTGATGTAATAATGTTCTTTAAAATTACAACAGAATTACACTGGTCATTCAGCATATAACTTTCATCAAGGATAGAAGCAATAAGAGTTCTCCTGATAAAATGTGATATTTAATACAAGAAGAATAGTTAATTCAAGAAAAGAAAATAATTTAATTTTAATTGACGGTGAAGAATAATACCACCTATATTTACTTGATCTGCTGGGAAATTAAATAGTAAATAAATTTACAACTATTTCTACAAGAGTCAGTTATTAGTGATTTTTAAAGTGTTTTCCTATCTTGTGTACCAACTCCGACCTTGAGAAGAGAATCCAGCTCTACCGAAAATCAAACCTAACCTGAACCAGTAATTCTTATTTATTATTTTGGGACACTAATCCTTCAAAATGTTACTACAACATCGGGCATGAAGAGAGTTAGCTGCTTCAAAACATCGCCACAACGTGGGAAAAGAATTACTTCTTCAAAATTGTCGCCACAACGAGAGGCATAATGAAGATCTTACTATCTTACTTCTTCAACTAACTGATGAGTATAGATAGGAATTTTAGGTGCAAAATTTTGGTGAATAAGGTGCAAAAAGGGTGCTTTAATTTACTTTTACAAGATTCATGATGTGTTCCGTTGAGGTATTATTCAAAATTAATATAAAATTAATATAAAATTATGGAATATTCACCTGAAAGGAGTTTGACATTAGTCATAATGTCGGTTGAAAATATTTTATGTTTCTTCAAACACAGGAACTAGTTTTCGAGAGAAGGATCTCTCGAAAACTAGTTACCGTGTTTGAAGAAACATAAAATATGAGGTAAGATGTTAAAAAAATGACTCATTAATTTACGAATTAAGAACCTCATAATGTTATTTCCCATATTTAACTATGAATTAAACTCACCTATTGAAGGTCTAACAATAACAGCAGGTACATTTTCTCTAAGATCATCAACCACATGTTCTGCCAACGATTTTGAAAATACATAAGTGTTTGGAAGGTCGTCAATAATTCTGAAAAATAAATCACAATTCAAAAGAATAACATATTCCACTTTAATAAAATGATAATTTATGCATGGTGGACAAATGCTATGTGCAATAGATGTGGTTTACAACTTATTGTACACTTCTGGGTCCTGAATCAGAGAGATAAAAAGAAATTGGAAGCAGCACATGTGAGATTTTTGAGACCACTTCTTGGATTCACAAGGTTAGATCATCAAAGAAATATTGATGTGAGAAAAAAAAAAGAATTGAAACTCGAAAATATATAACCAAATATCAACAAAATTGGAAACAACATGTTTTGAGGATGGGAAAGGGAAGATATCCAAACTATCTCTAAAATGATCTTGTAGAAGATTTTCGGGCTGTTGGCATAATTTGCACCGGCGGTGCTACGCTCAATGCTACCAAAATTTGCACCGGCAAGCCAAAGGTCTAGGTTTAGGCAAACATTTTTCTCTTCAAATATAATTTATCTTTCAGTGAGAAATGTTAAATCAATAATAAAAACATCAATAGAAGCCTTACTAGCTTTATAAAGTAATGTTAAATTCCTAATAAATGTCTTCTTAACTAAGAAGCCGCCATTTGCAAAGATAGAAGCAATGGTTTCAAAAAGAATTTGGCAAGAGGGAATTACAACGTATATAAGAGAAAAATTTGCGTCTAGATCGTAACTCGCCTCGGTAGCCCAGTTGGTAGAGCATTTGGCCTGGCAAGCCAAACATCCTACAAACAAGTGTTGCAAAGATTGAAGGAGAGTGTGCGATGCAAACGGCCAGAGAAATGGAGGACTGGTGACTGGTTCCTGCATCACGACAATGCGCCCGCGCAGAAAGCAATTTCTGTCCGCCAGTTTTTGGACAAAAATAGGATGAGTACTGTTCCCCATCCAGCCTATTCTCCAGATCTGGCTCCAGCAGACTTTTTCCTGTTCCCACGGCTAAAAATTCGGCTCCAAGGACATCGTTTTGAGGACATTGATGTCATCCAGCACAAATCGCAGAAGGCATTGGACACATTTAAAGAAGACGACTTCCAGAAGTGCTTCCAGCATTGGAGAAGCGCTGGGACAAGTGTATCAACTCCCAAGGTGACTACTTCGAGGGTGACAGTGCTGAATAGAAACTTTGAAGTGTTGTGTTGTGTTTACAGCCTCATTCCGGAAACTTATTGATCACACCTCGTACTGTCCTGGTGTCCCCACCCTGCTTACTGGACTAAACAAACATAACCAGCTCTCCTGAGCTTTTCTGACCAGACTCCAACAGTGACTTGAGGATGCCAGATGTAGTCTCTGGGAAAACGTTGGGGAACTACAAGCCTCAAGACCACGGCCAACGGCCCGGAAATCTTCTACAAGATCATCATAGTAACTCCGGCCGTGAAAGCCTAAGTCAATATATTATCTCTAAAATGTTTCTATTACTCATCTAATACATCTCAACGAAGAACAAATCATATTTGAAGAGACTATTTAACCCAAATGGGAGTCAATGACCAATCCAATGATTTTTTATTTACAACCAATCACAGTCGTGTTTCACCTTGTTCTTTATCGATTTCTCTTTATCAGCTCCAGCTTTTGTGATAAAGAAAACTCCTCCTTTTTAATGTTCTGAACAGGTCAAAGCATTATTTTTCTCCAACAAATACGCTGAATATAGCAAATATTAAAAAGATTCCTTGATTTTACTGAGTTGTTTACTAAAAAAATAAATGAATAACCCGTAATGTTGATTATGATATATAGTTTGATGTGTTTCATTGTTTCTCCACTTGGGTGCACTCTTACAATATTGCGATCTTATTTGGCAATAAATAATATGATTAAGCAGCAGTGAATGAACATAACCTCACATTTCTAATTTGTTTTCAAACATCGCCGTATACATTAAATACAAAAATATTTTAAAATAACTATAGTTAAACAATGATTTGTGAGTAAACAGCTTAATTTTATTCGTTAAATAGTCCTAACAAATGCCACTCTTGATTTCCAAATTCTCTAGATAAATTCACGACTCACGAAAATTTGGAAATCACTCGTGGCATTACTTATGAAAAATGTATGCTCAGACTGGGGTTTAAAATTTGCTTATTTTAGGAATTCTCACTATGAGGTATATTCATTAAGGTAGAATTTTTATCACTCACCTCATATTGTTCTTCTTATTTGACTATAAACTAGACCTGGGTTCGAGTCTCGGTCTAGGCAAAAATTTTTCTCTTCAAATATAATTGTGATTATATATTTATTTTATTTCATACCTTGTGGCAAACCACCACATGAAATAATGGAGTATAAGATGTACTCACTTTTTTGTTAGGATTGTTAGAATCTCTTCATCCACAGTTTCTGCTATTTCAATATACTTCCTCCAGTCAACAGGAGCTGGGTACATTCTCTCTTCCACCACTTTCTTATCACAGTGACAATAACAGGTTGATACATGGACAAAAACCTATAAAATTATTATTTTATTTATTACAACTTAAAACTGAAACCAAGTTTTAAGAATCATTACTTAACCCATTCGCTTCAGAAGACGAGGTAGACTCACTTAACTCTGCTGTTACATATTTTGCAATATTTTGTACATCCCTTGGCAGGATAATCTTATGTTAACATTTATGAATACTAGAGGAATCTATGATGATCTTGAAGAAGATTTTCGGGCTGTAGGCCGTGGTCGTGAGGCTTGTAGTTCCCAGACGTTTCGCCAGAGACTGCGTCTGGCATCCTCAAGGGTTGTCTTGAGACTGGCAATTCTGTCCGCTGTCTGTCTTATTTATACGTTCACCGCAATGTGTTCGTAAGTTGTATCTGCCTTCTGATTGGTCAGCGTTAGGGACTTCCATTGCTCCAATGAGATTGCTGTTTGATGGTCTAGTCGACTGTATGTTATATCTGTCTTCTGATTGGTCAGTGGTAGGGACTTCCATTGTTCCACTGAGATTGCTGTTTGATAGTCTAGTCGACTGTGCTTGTAGAGGTTTACATTTTGCGTTTATCTCTACAAGCACAGTCGACTAGACTATCAAACAGCAATCTCAGTGGAACAATGGAAGTCCCTACCGCTGATCAATCAGAAGGCAGATACAACTTACGAACACATCGCGGTGAACGTATAAATAAGACAGACAGCAGACAGAATTGCCAGTCTCAAGACAACCCTTGAGGATGCCAGACGCAGTCTCTGGCGAAACATCGGGGAACTACAAGCCTCACGACCATGGCCTACAGCCTGAAAATCTTCTTCAAGATCATCATAGCAACTCCGGCCGTGAAAGTCTACGTGAATACACTAGAGGAATCTGTTTTTGCCTTCACCCTTATTGTGATTTCAAATACCGTTATATTTTGTTCGTTTTGAATGTCTGAAAATAGACAATATGATTTACGGGAACTTAAATCCGGTGTCTGGGGAAATGCATTGAACATTTAAACCTGAAGTGACTGCGTTAATACTTAATACAGGCTTTCCACTTTACAGCAGTTTGCCTTTGATTCTTGCTTTCCAGAGATTCCTATCTTCCCATTGTCCATCTTCCATACCCCTCTTCATCATGGCATCATATATTCCCTCATACCATGCTCTTCTACTTCTCCCCCTCCTCCTCCTGCCTGGTACCATCCAATCCAACACCTGTTTTGGCCACTGGTCTTCCGACATCCGTTGTACATGTCCATACCACTGTAGAGCTCTCTTTGTTATCCTATCGATAACAGTTTCGTGTGCATCCATTTCTTGTCTGATATATGTATTTCGAATATTTTGTAGCCTGGATATTCTCATAATCCATCCATTTCTGTCACCAAGATTCTTTTCTGCATCCTTTCATTTATTGTCCAGCTTTCTGATCCATATGTGAGTATACTTTCTATTATTGTCTTTTTTGTTTTTCCGGTCAAATTTCTATTCCATAAAAGACCATTCAGGAATCTAATCGCCTTCCTTGCACAAATTTACTCTGTTAATAATATATTTTTCACAAGTACCAGATTTATCTGTTATAGATCCAAGATATTTAAATTCTTCAACACATTTAATTATCATATTATTTATTTGTAGGTCTTCGGAATTTGCTCCGATTACCATATATTCTGTTTTAATATAATTTATCTTCAGTCCACCTACCTCAAATGCATCGACCAACTTTCTGATCCTATATTCTATATCTTCTTTATCTTGTCCTATTATAATCTGGTCATCAGCGAATAATAAATTGTGCAGTAAATGGCCATTAATGTCGATTCCCATTCCCCTACATGACTTATTCCATTTCATTAATACATCTTCTAAATATACTTTGGAAACCTCTACAAATACAGTCGACTAGACCATCAAACAGCAATCTCATTGGAGCAATGAAAGTCCCTACCGCTGACCAATCAGAAGGCAGATATAACTTACGAACACATCGTGGTGAACATATAAATAGGACAGACAGTGGACAGAATTGCCAGTCTCAAGACAACCCTTGAGGATGCCAGACGCAGTCTCTGGCAAAACGTTGGGGAACTACAAGCCTCACGACCATGGCCTACAGCCCGAAAATCTTCAAGATCATCATAGAAATCTGTATGTTAAATTTTGCACAAGGGTATGTTAAATGTCCCTTGAAAATTTAAAACAAATGCAGTCAAAAAATAATTAATTTTACCTAATATGCATTTTATTTAACACCAGATTTTATTTCTGGTCCCATACTGGCCAAAATTCCATGAGAAAAAAGAAATTTTCCCCATGGAGACTTGAATCAGTCCCATGGTTCTGCGCCAAGACTTCTTGCCTTAACCACTCGGCTATGGCGCAGGACTCTTGGTATCAATAATAAAGATGAAAGGTTCAGCCGAATGGGTATTATTCTCTTGGCATCAATGAAAGACAAAAATGGTTATTGTGAGTTACCCATAAGAGATAAACATATGCTGTCGCGGGCCTTTTTGTAGAGCTTTTTGAGATATTCAATTCTGTGTATTTCTTATGGTTTAGGCAGAGTAAATTATTTTAAGAGTCCAAAGAGCTAATTTTTTTCACGTTTTCCACTACAAAGGGCGATTTTTAAGGGTGTAGGAGTTGAGTATCACAACTATCTTATAACCTATGTTCATCCCGGGAATCTCCTGAACATTTTGCAAAAAACCCCATCACAATCGGATCAACTGTATGGCCACGCATAAAGTACGAACAAACAAACATTAATTTTTATATATAAGATTAGAAATATGTAACTGCCTTAAGAGTTATGAATAAATGTTTTATTTACTTTCAAATTCTTCATTTTTCTTGCAAGCAACATGGTTTCTCTTGTTCCTCTTACGTTCATAATGATTGCTTTCTTGAGAGTATCATTAAATCTAACTGAAGCAGCGCAATGAAAAACTATGGATACATTTTCTTCCAACATCTTGTAATTACTTTCTGATATTCCAAGATTGATATTCATACAATCACCAGGGATTGGAATTATTTTCTTTATAATTTCAGATTTCTGAGCTTCCAAGTTTCGAAACAACTGAAACAAAAATACAAATATGCTAGAGTTGAAGACAATATTTAACCAAAGAAATATGTTTATTTACTTTTTTTTAAGGTTTTTTTTTTCTTTTTAATGCCCCAGGTTGTCATTTCGACATTTCAGGTGTTAAGTTATGTAGGTAGGAAATAACACTATGAGGTTTTTTTAATATTGTTTATTATGGTTCAAACACGAGGAGTCCTACAAGGAGACCCACTGAGCCCAGTCCTCTTTAACACTAAGACGGCCGATATTGGGCAAGCTATAAACGCAAGAAATATAAAGCTGTTAATGTATGCCGATGACATGGTCATCCTTTCCAAGAGTCCTGAAGATCTGCAGGAGGCCATGAAGAATATCAGAAAATGGGCGTTAGAAAATTCAATGGAAATAAATAGCTCCAAAACAAAAGCAATGAAGTTCAGAAGAGGAGGGAGATTATAAAAAAATGACAACTTTATGTGCGGCGACTCAGCCCTAGAAATAGTCCCCAACTTTAAGTACCTGGGAGTGACGCTGCAGACCACTGGAACCACATTCACCATGCATATGCAAGACAGGACCACAGCGGCAATAAATTCGATGTTCGACATCCCCAAGCTTGAGAGACTGTCCCTGCCAACGGCGATGGCACTGTTCCAACTCAAGGTAGCACCAGCGGCCACATATGGTATTCAGATAATTTGGATTCACCTAACAGCGAAAAACCTAAAGAAATTGGAGAATGTCAAAGCCAGATATCTCAAGAGGGCCTTGTCACTCTCAAAGTACACAAGAAACAGCTACGCCTCAGAATAGCACATGAACCCTACTTCATTGAGGACATCAAGCTTCGCTTCAATCTACCAGAAACCCAGGCATATAAAGACGCCATCAAAGAGAGACAAAACAAAGCCAATGCAATACCGATGGAAATAATGGACACAGAAACAATGAAAACTGATGTGTGGAAAGGACCGAACTTCCAACTTCGCCACCTATACACACGCTTCGCCGCGCATGGTTTCCACAGGAAAATATGACAGAATCCGTCATACCACGACCCAAAGGAGGACTGCAGATGTAAGCTTTGCGACGAGCCATGCTCCAAGTACCACCTAATGAAATGCAAAAGCAGAACTCAGCCTCTCACCAAAATTACAAAAGACTGGTGAAAACTCTAAATGTACACATTGTGTTTAATAAAATCAATTTTATTATAGTTCACATACCATCCTTTAGTATTTGACAAGTTTCAAAAAATCTTCAACAAATTCAACATTAAATTAGCACCGAAAAATGATTGCATCTTAGGTAATTTAATAAAAACCAACAAAAATGAAAAGATTGAAGACTGCAAAAAATTGGGAATTTATCAAATTAATAGTAAAGATTGTGAAAAGATATACATAGGAAAAACAAAAAGGAATCTAAATACAAGATTAAAAGAACACCTCAGAAATGTTAAAAATGGAGAAACCGAAAAATCTACAATAACTGCACATACCTGGTCAGAAAAACATAGAATAGAAACCAAAACAAAATTACTTAAACAATTGGAAAAACCGAAGGAACTCACAATTTGGGAAAAAATTTACATACGCAAGAATGAAAATACAACTATGAATTTTGAAATACCCGGTTATAAGTAGAGGGGATTGATTTGGAAGTTCGTCGGTCAGCCATCAGATGGCGTGGAGGTCAGGCTGCATCATCGGGGTAAAGTAACTCCACTTGAAAAGTGGGTTACAATTAAGCCAATGCCATGGGACAACACGAAAAATGTTGAAATGACAACCTAGGGCATTGAATAATAAAAAAAATTAATTAAACAATGATTTGTGAGTAAACAGCTTAATTTTATTGCTGCTACAAACAGTTGGAGTATACATCACCATACACAACAACAACGAGTAGCGGTAGCTCAACCTGCAGAAGATGGAAGATAACTTCCGAAAGTGCTCCAGTAAATTTATATACAATATTTTAACAAAGTAGAGAACGACAGCACCTACCAACAGGTACAATTTAATTTTTAACTTTCATCATATAATTTTATTTGTTAAATAGTCCCTAATAAATGCCACTCTTCATTTCCAAATCCTCTAGATAAATTGAAAATCACTCGTGGTATTACTTCATAAAATAAAATAAGTTAAAATATACCTTCTTAGGTAAAATCCGTCGTCCTCAACTTATAAAATATGTAATCTTTATGCCTGTAGGGCCTTTCAGGACATCCTTCCCATCTTCAGCAGTTCATTCTTCGCTACAGCATCAAACATCATACATCATTATTGTTTATTTTTAATTATTTCACTCACCTCATACTTCATAATGCATAGCAGACCCTGGGTTTCTTCACGTAATTTGTGACATTGTCAATGCTGCGTCACGTTCACAACTGACGTCCAACGGCCTTCTATCCTGCAGACTGACCTCCGCGCCATCTGGTGGCCGACCGAAGAATTTCCAAATCAGCCCTCTTTCTTTATAACCGGGTATTTCAAAATTCATAGTTGTATTTTTCATTCTTGCATATGTAAATTTTTTCCCAAATTGTGAGCTCCTTCGGTTTTTCCAATTGTTTAAGTAAAAAACATAGAATAGAAACCAAAACAAAATTACTTAAACAATTGGAAAAACCGAAGGAGCTCACAATTTGGGAAAAAATTTACATATGCAAGAATGAAAATACAACTATGAATTTTGAAATACCCGGTTATAAAGAAAGAGGGCTGATTTGGAAATTCTTCGGTCGGCCACCAGATGGCGCGGAGGTCAGTCTGCAGGATAGAAGGCCGTTGGATGTCAGTTGTGAACGTGACGCAGCATTGACAATGTCACAAATTACGTGAAGAAACCCAGGGTCTGCTATGCATTATGAAGTATGAGGTGAGTGAAATAATTAAAAATAAACAATATTAAAGATTTTTCTCTTCAAATATAATATTAAAGAACCTCATAGTGTTATTTCCTATCTACATAACTTAATCATACATCATACTGAAGAATGAACTGCTGAAGATGGGACGGATGTCCTGAAAGGCCCTACAGGCATAAAGATTACATATTTTATAATCAATTGAGTTGGTGTTTACTTGATGAAAATCCATATTTATTAATTAAATAAAAATAAAACATAGTTTTATTTGATTTTCATATTTATTATATAATTCAGTGACAGCTGTTTCGGTACACTGTACCTTCTTCAGACATGTTAAATTATGAATTGTGTTCCAACTGATCTAAGCAACAATACAACAATATTTATTTAAATTTAACAAAGGGGATTCATTCAAATCAAGTTGAGAATTTAACAGTTTTTTACTACTTTTAAATGTATTAATTTCTACAGCCTCCAAAAGATGAAATTTATATATTTGTGATAAGGGTAAGAAGTCAGATCTTTTGGAGGCTGTAGAAATTAATAAATTTAAAAGTAGTAAAAAACTGTTAAATTCTCAACTTGATTTGAATGAATCCCCTTTGTTAAATTAAAAAAAATATTGTTGTATTGTTGCTTAGATCAGTTGGAACACAATTCATAATTTGTTAACATGTCTAAAGAAGGTACAGTGTACCAAAACAGCTGTCACTGAATTATATAATAAATATGAAAATCAAATAAAACTATGTTTTATTTTTATTTAATTAATATTCTAACTTATTTTATTTTATGACTGTCCATCTCAACGGTTTTAATAATGAATTTTATTAGTGGTATTACTTACCGGTAAGTTTACAATCTCTGTCACACGGTCCATAATATTCATCCCTTTTTTTTCTCTCAACAGTAAATAAATATTTCCAATATTAGGGCATGACCTAAGAAGCTTTTCTATCAACACTCTCCCCAAAAATCCTGATCCTCCAGTGATGAACACATTTTGATCTTTATAGAAACCTGAAACATTCATTGCCATTTTGCTTCAACTTTAAAAATTAGAAAATTCTTGTAGCTTGCAGTACATATATATATACATATGCATTCACATACATTACTATTTGCAATATGCATTAACATCAGAATCAGATTTCATGAATACATAATTTTATTTCCTTACGAACATTAAGGTAGTATATCTTATTTATTGCATGGTCATGCTTTGTAATTCATTTTTTATCGTATATGAGTCCTTGATTAAAATAAAGCATGTTCTTATATAAACTGATTTATGTCATATATTACACACTTTATATTAGCTTCACCTGTATCTATCTATGTAACTGAATCTTTCAACGCGTTTTTCACCCACTTAAAATAATTGGATTGACTCGAAATTTTGTATACTTGTAAAGGACCCGTGACAATACAATAATTTCATATTTATTTTCTAAACTCCTGGCCAGAATCATCAGAAAATCAAAAAAAGTGTCTTTGTATTTATGTAAAGGAATCTTCGAACACGATTTTCTCCCACTTAGAAACATAGAATAGACTTCAAACTTTGTATACTTGTAAAGGACCCGTGACACTACAATAATTTCATATTTTATTTCTAAATTCCTGGCAAGAATCATCAGAAAAAAATAAAATAAATAAAACTGGTATAATAGGTTACAGACTTGTCGACGTTTTAGTCAATCGTAAGAGCTCAGTTGGTAGAGTGGTGAACTAGCAGTATATGATTTCAGTAATCCATAGGTCGCTGGTTCAAATCTGGCTGGGGAGGGTTTTTTGAAGTGTAATACTTTTAGCTGATACTACAATAGTATGGAATTTAAAGATATTTACATTTTTATCTTACTCTGTAAAATATTAAAACTAAAAAATAAAAAAATAAATAATAGTTTTAAAAAGCTAAAACAGCACGCTTTATTAGAAAACCGAACTCAAAAATGAAAAATAATTTTAATTTCCAACACGCTTCGGATAAATTTAAAGTGGTCAACAAAAAATCATCTCCAACACACATAGAATAAAACTAGAATTATCAACAAAAAGAAAATAATTTCACCATCAAAAGCGTGGGGTGCTTTTCATGATTTTTACATGTTGTTCTTAGAGACTTTACTTTTACCAATATCTGTTTATTATCAAATATATTAATTGATATAGAGTGCCCCACGCTTTTGATGGTAAAATTATTTTCTTTTTGTTGATAATTCTAGTTTTATTCTATATGTGTTGGAGATGATTTTTTGTTGACCACTTTAAATTTATTGCAAGCGTGTTGGAAATTAAAGTTATTTTTCATTTTTGAGTTCGGTTTTCTAATAAAGCGTGTTGTTTTAGTTTTTTAAAAACTATTATTTATTATAAATAGTGTAACATAGAGAAAATATTTTATTAGTTTTAATAGAACTTCAGTAACACTAGAAAAATATAATTCTTCTATCCATAGTTCTTCTCTTCACCCATATACTCATTATATGGCAGCCTTTAATAGTTACATTCATAGACTTTTAAATATCCCTCTTTCACCCTTGGAATACAATAATGAATTGTTGTATTGTTGCTTAGATCAGTTGGAACACAATTCATAATTTAACATGTCTGAAGAAGGTACAGTGTACCGAAACAGCTGTCACTGAATTATATCTTAATAAATATGAAAATCAAATAAAACTACGTTTTATTTTTATTTAATTAATTTATAATATTCATTTCACATGCTTTTGACAATAATTTAAAATTAAGATCCCATTTATAATATTTGATGAAAATTTAAATAAGTACATTTGCTATAATTAAGAAAATGCGCGAAACTAAATGTTTTTTTTTCTTTTTGATTATTCACATAAAATTTTATTTAATTAATAATTAATTTAGTAGTGTACTTTAATATACTTATTTCAATCATAGTAACAGCTTTAGCTTCTTAATATTAATTTAATAAATAATGCTACAGCTATGTGGAGTCCCTTCATGTCTTCTTCAGGTGTATTTGTGAATGATGATTCATAGCATTTGAATGTGGGACCAAGACAGTAAGGTAAAGGAAGGATTTATGCTTGGATGGGAAGGAAGCCTGGATTAGCTCAATGGTTAGAGCATCAGCACGGAAAGCTGAAGGTTCGGGGTTCGATTCCCGGTTCAGGCATAAATTTTTCTCTTTACCATTTGTTTACAATAATAATAATGAATTGAATATTATTAAACAATTAGCTATTAATATTCAATTCATTAAAGGAAACAGCTCATATATATATATATATATATATATATATATAATGAATAACGATTGTAAAATCTCATTACTTTGTTTTAAAAACACAAGGCAAAACAGGATTGTTTATTTCCATTACTGATGGAAAAAACAAAAATTATGGCATTTCAAGATGTAGATCCTGTCAGAAGTAAAATTGTACTGGACAATAAAATTTTGGAGCAGGTGAATAATTTTACATATGCAATATCTCATATGAAGAAGAAAAGGATGTAAATGCAAAAATATCTAAATTTTTAAGAATTTTAGGGTTAATAAATTCTATCTTCAAGCCACAGTTAGTCCAAAAGCATTCAAGATTAAAAGTGTATAAAACACTGGCTCTTCCAACTCTTTTGTATGGTAGCGAAGTATGGACGTTGAAACAGAAGGATATACAGAGACTTAGATCTGCTGAAATGAGATATCTTCGGAGGACTGCAGGATACACACTACTAGATCACAAAAAAAATGAAGACATCTTAGAAGAATTACACATGGAACCTTTAGAAAACAAAATTTCTGATTGTAAGTCAAGATGGATGCAACATGTTCATCGAATGGAAGATCACAGAATACCCAAACAAATGTTAACAACCTGCAGGAAGAAGAAGACCAGGACGTCCACTCAAAAGACTTTTGGATGGTGTTTCTCTTGAGGCCGAAACAGGTCAACAAATGGCCTAAATTCATGAATGTATGATGATGATGATGTAAAATGCGTCTGATTAATTTAAAATAAGACAAGTTAAATAATTCTTCTTCTTCTTCCTTCCAAGTATTAGGCCAAGGCCTGTTACGATCCTATAGAAAATTTTCCCTCCAGCATTTCATTATACAATTAAGTCCTGGAGTATTGCATCACTTCATTTTCTAGCAGGGAACGGTTGTGGTCTGGTGAATGGAGCTTCTATTTCCCATGCAGGAGGTCGCGTGTTTGATCCAGCTGTCATGCTTTTTTTTTCTCTCTTGTCCTTATATCAATTAATTTTCTTTGTTTTTTTTGCTTTGTTTTATTTACAGCATTACTTATATACACAAAATTATTTTCCATTGCACGACACATAACGAAATAGAATGGGTTTTAGTTTCTCAAATAATTGTATACTTGTGAACCAAACAACTGACCTCTGGTCATGCGCAGTGGCTTCGTTCTGGGACTTGAAAATTTACCTGTGTGCCAACAATTATTTCAAAGGCTGTACAATATAATATATTTTTTATTTATTAATTAAATAAAAATAAAATGTAGTTTTATTTTGATTTTCATATTTATTATATAATTCAGTGACAGCTGTTTCGGTACACTGTACCTTCTTCAGACATGTTAACAAATTAATTAATTAATTCATCATCATCATCATAGTACATTCACGAATTTAGGCCATTTGTTGACCTGTTTCGGCCTCAAGAGAAACACCATCCAGAAGTCTTTTGAGTGGACGTCCTGGTCTTCTTCTTCCTGCAGGTTGATATCTTAACATTTGTTTGGGTATTCTGTGATCTTCCATTCGATGAACATGTTGCATCCATGTTGACTTATAATCAGAAATTTTGTTTTCTAAAGGTTCCAAGGGTTGTAAGGGGTAGTGACGTGTGTATAACCTCTCCTACCCAATTCTCATCCTCACCTTCTCGTGGTACAACCCGTTTTCACAAACGAGGCTCTGAGGACTGAGTCACGGCGGTATAACCATTCCATCAGGTACTGAGTAAATGCGGTATCCTAATGTCAGTCCAGAGACTAAAAGGTAGCAGCCCTACCACTGGACTACTTAGCGTCGGGCCAGTAACCTGTCCTAAGGAACTTCAAAACTACTTTCAAGTCTCAACACGATAATTATTTAATTAAACAAATTAATTTGTTAACATGTCTGAAGAAGGTACAGTGTACCGAAACAGCTGTCACTGAATTATATAATAAATATGAAAATCAAATAAAACTATGTTTTATTTTTATTTAAATTAATGAATATGGATTTTCATCAAGTAAACACCAACTCAATTGATATTTTTTATTGATTATTTATAACTTCAAAAGCTACAAATTTAGAAGTTTAAAATTTGTTTACCTTTGCAACTGTATAAAATATATAATATTTTACAGAAGATTTAATTAATGGCAAATGAATGTTTTTGTGGTCTATTTCATGTTTGATGGAAATATTAGTGACCAATTTAGAAGAAAGATCATTTTATATATTTTTTATTTTATTAATATCGTTATGTTTATGAGTGTTTTGGTAACTATGAAATCAATGTGTTTAATGTGATATTCTATTACCCATCCAAGTGTTTTGTGCAGGCGGAAAAATATGTTAACTAACAAACTGTCTTTCTCTTTCTACCCTTACTATGTTGCCACTTTCCTGTCCTTTGTATTATGTTGTTTGATTGGCAGTTAGAGAGCTGACAAATACAATGCATTTTAATGATCCATCGTTCTGCGTGGTCAGTGGCAGAATGACTAACTTGACAACCCTGTTCCTTTTGGGGTTACGTCTAGGAATGAGCTGTCCCTTCCTTGCCCTTCTCATTACATGTTGCCACTTGTGATTTATTGTGAGGCTGGTAACAGAGAGACGGCAAATACTGTGATTTTAAATGATCTGACTGTTTGAGTGTTCCGTGCTTAAATTACTAATTTGACAACCATGTTAAGATCTTTCACACGTGTTTAGAGATTCTCCCCCCACATTTGAAGTTGAAAAATTTCAATACGTGATCGGATGTACAGTTTTCTCCTACATCCCTTCCACATTGTCTCCGTTACGTAACGAACAAAAGATTTGTAGTGTCTAAAAAAATTAATATCCAGAAGTTGGATATTTCCCGTACAACCTTCAGGTACGAGTTCTTTTTGTAGGAGTTTACCATCAGGTATTTCGAAAGCAGACAATGCATGATCTTTGTTACAACACCATGAATCCATTAAAAGCAGAATTTTTGTCCTGTTGTCAGGTATACTTGGCCAAAATATGTCACGATAGAACAGTTTGAGGTCTGCTTTCGACATGTTCGCTGTTTTTTCAGCATATGATTGTATAAGAATTAAATGAATCGTGATTTCTTCTTACCTCATACTTCTATGTTTTTTAAACACAGCACTGCAGTATCGGTGACCCATTGTCACCATCGTCAGCTGTTTTCACGACTGTCAATTTTTTATTTTGTCAGTAATTATCCAAACTGTCATCTGGTGTTCTTTTGAATGAATCATTTTCTAAACTGCCATCTGTTGTATTTTTGAAGAACTTTGTAATCAAGCTCGGTTCGTCTGGAATCTCAAATTTCATGGTTCTAGTATGTTTTTTTTGAATATATATTTTTTCCCAAACTGTTAAATCTAAAGGGAAAAAATATATATTCAAAAAACCATACTAGAACCATAAACTTTGAGATTCCAGATGAACCGAGCTTGATTACAAAGTTCTTCAAAAATACAACAGATGGCAGTTTAGAAAATGATTCATTCAAAAGAACACCAGATGGCAGTTTGGAGAGTAATTCCTTCAAAAGAACACCAGATGGCAGTTCGGCAAAAGAAAAAATTGACAGTCGTGAAAACAGCTGAGGATGGTGACAATGGGTCGCCGATACTGCAGTGCTGTGTTTAAAAAAACATAGAAGTATGAGGTAAGAAGAAATCACGATTCATTTAATTCTTATTAATTGAACCTCATAATGTTAAAAAATCCCAAATTTAATATATAAATATGATTGTATATTTGGAGGATCTGCCGGTTTTGACTCTGGGAGTTTTCCAGATGGCTCAGATACAAGCACATACGTTGGCCGCAGTATAATCATTAACTGTGTTGAGTTGCAGAGCCTGATCCAACAATAGTGAGAACAACTGTTGTTCCTCTGGTTCACAGGGTTTGATGGCCATGTAATTCTTTAACACAATGACTTTAGGATTGATCTGCAAGACTTACAATATGTTAGTATTTGACAGCAACATACGGAAGATACAAGAAATAGATACGTCATTACGGGAATATGTCCATCTATAAATACTTTACTGATACATTGTGGGTCCTTCTTCTTCTTCTTCCTTCCAAGTATTACGCCAAGGGCAGTTACGATCCTATAGAAAATTTTCCCTCCAGCGTCTCGTAGGATGGCCAAGTGATCTTCGTCCTCTTGGTATATAATTATAAACAGCTTTGAAGATCTGATTTGAACTCATTCTTTCAAGATGGTGTTTCCAATTTAGTTGGTACTGTTTAATATATTCCAAAATTGGCATAGTCTTCAATTCTTTTAAGATATCGGTGTTCCTTTTCCGATCGCATCTGGTGTAACCCGCTGTTCTGCGCATGAATCTCATTTCACAAGCCGTTATTCTGCTTTCATGTTGTCTTTTTAGTGTCCATGCTTCACTACCATAGGTCAACACTGGTCTAGCCAAAGTGTTATATAAACGTAATCTGGTGTTTTTTTGTACAAGGGATGGTTTCATAACTTGATTAATAATTCCTAAACTTTTATTATAACTAGTAATTTTTTCAGGGATATCCCTGGGTCCTATAACTTTTAAATGCTTGTCCCTCTGCCCCTAAGATTTCACAGATTATCTACTTGTGACATTAGCTTTCAGAAAATATATGGGTTTCCGGAAAACCAGCATAAAGGAGAGAAGGTTTACTTGTTAGACATTTGCAAAAAAAAGAACACTTCACAAACATAAAAAAATGGTGAAATTGAAAAATCAGCTATAGCAGCACATACTTTATTAGAGAATCATAGGATTGAAA
Organism: Diploptera punctata; assembly: GCA_030220185.1. Classification (NCBI taxonomy): domain Eukaryota; kingdom Metazoa; phylum Arthropoda; class Insecta; order Blattodea; family Blaberidae; genus Diploptera; species Diploptera punctata. The sequence continues at coordinate 2,304,545 of JASPKZ010000446.1, forward strand.
AAGAAGCAAAACTTTTGAAACAACTATCTAAACCTTTGGAATTAACAGTTTGGCAAAATATATAAAAACATACTAGAACCATGAACTTCGAGGTTCCAGACAAACCAAGCTTAATTACAAAGTTCTTCAAAAGTACACCAGATGGCAGTTTAGGAAATTACCGGCATAATAAAAAATGTACAGTCATGAAAACAGTTGACGATGGGAATAATGTATTTTCTGATACTGCAGTTCTGTGTTAAAAAAACATAGATGTATGAGGTAAGAAGAATTCATGATTCATTTGATTCTTATTAAGAAAACCTCATAATGTAAAAATTCCCAAATTTGTTGAAATTTTGAGAAAGTGACTGAATTCAAATACCTAGGAACAATAATCACAAATAGGAATGAGATGCACAAAAAAATTAAACATAGGTTCAATTCTGGAAATGCATGCTATTATGCATTGCAGAGACTCTTGTCGTCCCAACTCCTTTAAAAAATATTAAACTGAAAATATATAAAACTATTATTCTACCAGTTATATTATATGGGTGCGAAACATGGACTCTTACTTTAAGGGAGGAAAGGAGATTACGAATATATGAGAATAAGGTTCTTAGGAAAATTTTTGGACCAAAGAGAGATGAACAGACAGGTGAATGGAGAAGACTACTAAACAGTGCACTACGTGGTCTTTATAGGAAGCCAGATATAATAAGAACAGTTAAGTCTCGTAGACTGCAATGGGCAGGACATGTTGCGCGTATGGGGAGTGAAAGACGTGCATGGAAGCTTCTTGTAGAAAAGCCAGAGGGAAAACACCAAGTTGGTAGACCAAGAATGAGGTGGGAGAACAACATTAACTATGATTTGAGAGAAGTAGATTATACAGGGAATGATTGGAAAGCATTAGCTCAGTATAGGGATGTATGGAGAGCTTATGCGGCCATGAACCTACGGGTTTGATAGTGCCAGTGAGTAAGTAAGTAAGAGTTAGACATTTCAATCACATGATATGCTGCATGAAATATATTGGCTGTTATGAGTTGGATGACATAAGCAGTAAGTGTCCAGTCATTATTATTGTTGAATACATTTCCAATATTACATAAATTAATAGATTATGCAATAGAATTATAATTGTTTGTAAATAGCTTCATTTGTAATTACAATGCTTTGAAGTACAATAACAGGCGCAAGTCAAGCTGAATGGAATCTTTATAAGAATTAAATAAATCGTGATTATTTCTTACCTCATACTTCTATGTTCCTTTAAACACAGCACTGCAGCATCGGCGACTCCTTGTCACCATCATCAGCTGTTTTCACGATTGTTAATTTTTTCTTTTGTTGATAATTATCCAAACTGCTATCTGATGTTCTTTTTAAGGAATTATTTTCTAAACTGCCATCTGGTGTTCTTTTTGATTAATCATTTTCTAAACTGCCATCTGTTGTATTTTTGAAGAACTTTATAATCAAGCTCGGTTCGTCTGGAATTTTGAAGTTCATCGTTCTAGTATGGTTTTTTTTTTTAATATATATATTTTTTTCCCAAACTATTAAATCTAAAGGTTTTGATAGATGTTTCAAAAGTTTTGCTTCTTTTTCAATCCTATGATGCTCTAATAAACTATGTGCTGCTATAGCTGATTTTTCAATTTCTCCATTCTTTATGTTTCTGAAGTGTTCTTTTTTACGAGTTTCCAAATTCCTTTCTGTTTTTCCTATAAATATCCTCTTGCAATCTTTGCAAACAACTTGATAAATTCCAGATTTTTTGTTGTCTGGGGTGTTAAATTTATTATTAGTTAACAGAAGATTACCCAGGCTGAATTTGTTAATTGGAGCCAATGTTATATTAAATTTTCTGAAAATTTTTTGAAATTTATTATGAACTTCAGGATGTGGTAAGTAAATTTCTTGAATTTTACATCTTTCTTGGAATCATGTTGTAAGGTGGTGTATTCCTGTAACCTTTTCTGTTGTTTGAATGGAATCTTTTCATAATTTTTTGCAAGTCATTAAGGAAATTCGTTAACCACAATATATTTCACCGTTAATCACCACTTCACAATTCTTTACTTACTTACTTACTCACTGGCACTATCGAACCCGTAGGTTCATGGCCGCGCGGACATACGCTCTCCATACATCCCTATCCTGAGCTAATGCTTTCCAATCATTCCCTGTATAATCTACTTCCCTCAAATCATAGTTAATGTTGTTCTCCCACCTCATTCTTGGTCTACCAACTGGGCGTTTTCCCTCTGGCTTTCCTACAAGAAGCTTCCATGCAAGTCTTTCATTCCCCATACATGCAACATGTCCTGCCCATCGCAGTCAACAAGACTTGACTGTTCTTATTATATCTGGCTTCCTATAAAGACCATGTAGTTCATCGTTATGTAGTCTTCTCCATTCACCTGTCTGTTCATCTCTCTTTGGTCACAATTCTTTAGAAAATAAAATCAATAATCTTGGAAAGACACAGAAGTCTATGTATGACAATAGAAACATACAGTCATCTGATATACCAGTGAATATAAACTTCTTCTTCTTCCTTTCATGTGATAGACCTAGTGGTCTGTTACGGCTCAATCTTGACACTCGATCCCATCAGCACATTGTCCTTTATATCCCTCCTCATCACACTGTATATTATTCATTATCTTTTACGGTCTCACTTACCAAAACACGGAATTCCCTTCCGCCCTATGTCAGAGACTGTCAAACTATAACATCCTTCAAAAACAAACTAAAGAATTATTTAAAAACAAACTAACTTATACACCTCACTGATAGTATTCTTTTAACAATTAATAAATTCAATTATTTATGAAAATAATATTAAGATTAACAAATATTTTCATTTGTTTTGTTTTAAATATTGTATAATTGTAAAATCAGCCGTGGTGGACTAGTGGTTATGCTCCTTGCCTCTGGTCCCCGAGTTCAAACCCGGCCGGGGTCGATGGATTTTTTAGAATGGAAAAATCCAAGGAGCAAGTCCTCTGGGAGGGACTTTAACCCATTCACCTCAGAAGACGAGGTAGACCCGCTTAACTCTGCTGTTATATATTTTGTACATCCCTTGGCAGGGTAATGTTTTGTTAACATTTATGTATAGTAGAGGAATGTGTTTTGGCCTTCACAGTTATTTTGATCTCGAGCACTGTTATCTTTTGTTCGTTTTGAATGCCTGAAATTACACAATATAATTTACGGTGACTTAAATCCTGTTTCTGGGGAAATGCATTGGGCATTCAAACCTGAGGCGAATGGGTTAAGCCATGGGTCCCGAGTCTGAAAGATTTTCAGGCTCGTAAAAAATCCTTAAGCCTTAATGAAAAGGCCTCTAAGCAAAATTTACCAATTTTCCCATCCTAGTACTACCATGGTTTCCTAGATGTCAGTATGAGGTGGAACGCTGACCACGGACCACTCAAATGACATCTATATGAAAACAAGTGTAACTAAATTAGTATGGTTCAAATTCTTCCCTCTAGGGGGAAAGCGCCTAAATCTCTGTAAAGGGAAAACATGGGCTTACAAAAAAAAATAATCGTAAAATTAGTTTTCTATATCTCATTATTTTTCTTTGTTTTTATATACATTAGAGAGGGACAATTTAATATGTCTTGTTTGTATACATTTTATTATTAGTTTTAGTCTTAATTTTAACTAACATTAACTGGTTGCATTATAGATCGTAATATAACAGATATTATCTTTTTTATCTAATTTTTATTTAGTATTTAATATTAGAGTTAATTGTGATTGCTATATTCTGATGTAATATATGTTTGTCCTGGTGAGTGGAAGAGAGGGCCACATGGCCTTAACTCCACCAGGCTAAATAAATCTAATCTAATCTAATTGATCCAACCGTTTGAAGGGTCTGCTCAAAGATCTCTTGCCTGGTGGCTGGTAATTTAAGATTTGATATGGTATTCTTGTTCTGCTCATTCTTGTCACGTGAGATAAATGAATGTATGATTACAAGCCGCCACTGACCTCATTGTAAACATTGTCCTAGTTAGTACAAATTAATTTGAATTTTTACTATTAATTTTTCATCTGATTTAGTTCACACTTCACAGTTCACTTCACTTATGGGTTACCTGTTAAAGGAGGAGTTCGAAGTGTCCTCCTTGCATCTGGATGCAATACTGTGCTCGTCTCTGCAATGAATGTCAAATTCTTTCGAAAACCCCTGGATCATTTCTGAATTTTTGACAAGCATGTACAACTCTCTGCTCCAGTTCTTCAACCGTGTTAACGGGTGTGCTGTACACTTCGCTTTTAGGTGACCCCAGACACAAAAATCCAAAGGATTTAGATCAGGTGAACTTGGAGGCCAAGGTACAGATCCGCCTCAACCTACCCATTTTTTGGCCGTATCTGCACGTTAGATGCCGTCTCACAGCAGCAGCAAAATGTGCCGGAGCTGCATCATGCATGTACCACAAACCCCAACGTTGCTGAAGGGGAACATCCTCAAGCAATCCTGGAAGATGACGCCGCAGAAACCTAAGGTACCTCTGTCCATTGAGTTTTCGTGGAAGAATATGTGGCCCAATGACATGATCACCTGGTAACCCTAACCATAAATTCAGTGAGAAACGGTGCTGATGTGGTGACTCATGAACAGCATGTGGGTTTATTTCACACCAAAAATGTGTATTATGATAATTAAAAACACCATCGCGTGTGAATCCTGCTTCGTCTGTAAATAAAATGCGAAACGAGGGTTGACTACAGTCTGTTGTTGCATCCACTGCAAAACAACACTCTAGTCCGCATCATTGAGACATTGAATTCGTTGGAGGTGGTAAGGGTACAGTAAATTGCGCTGTAAAATTCTCCATACACTACTGTGGCTTAGTACAGGCACTCGTGTGGCAATTCTTCTCGTCGAGGTTCCTGGAGAGAGCTGTACTGCTTCCAACACCATATCCTCAACCTCAGGCGTAATGCGAGCAGGCCTACCTACTGCTCTGCCATGTGCAACACCCCCATTTTCTCTCAGGCGCTGATGGACCCTTGGAAATGTACGACTTTCAGGGTGTCTTTAATCAGGATATGTTCCTTGGTACAAGCGTGCAGCCTGCCGTGCATTGCCATTAGCCCTACCGTACATGAAATGCATATCCGCATACTCTTCGTTACTGTAAGGTTCCATTGTAACTACAACACAGCACAAGACGAGACTGATACCTTTTGAGACTGTGTACTGTATCCGTCCTGTACGTTCTGCGTGTATGGTTTGATTACAACTCCACCTTCGGCAATGTTCAGTTTTGTAAACAAAGAACATAGGATGGCTTCAAGTGCGGGGCAAGGAGTAAACCGTAAGATGTTAGAAACAATGATGTCAGTGGCGGCTAGTAACCATACATTCGTAATTATCTCGCAAACGGCTCGTTTGCAGACCCATGTTTACTGGGAAATTGTTGCTTCTATTATCATGTACTTTCAACCATGTAAGTTTGCACCATCCTTTTTGATGCACCCTGTATATATATATCTTAATATATAAAAATGTTGTGTCACATTGTTTGTCCGCGATGGAATCCTAAACTACTGAACCAATTTCAAAAACATTTTGCACACTGTGTGCAGTTTGTTCCAACTTGAGACTTAGGGTAGTTTATAACTAAATTTATAGTTGCATTATTTTTTTATTGCAAATTATTTGTTTATTATTTAACAAAGAGTTATAATTATCTTGAGTTCCATATGATTCTAACAAATGGCGGTGTAAGGTAATTGGTTTATTATTTAACAAAGAGAGATCCAGATGGCTGTGCTTTTTGTTGCAACCGTGAATTTCAATTGAATTACAAATATTGATTATTTCATAATTTAAGTGTGTTGAGTGTTTATTTTATTTTCAATATTATTAATTTCGTGTGTAAGTATTAGTTTTAAGTAATCTGGCTAAAAGACAGCAACTTAATTAAAATTTTTAACGTATACCTTAGCCACAGCTGTTTATAATTATATACCAAGAGGACGAAGATCAATGGGCCGTCCTATGAAACGCTGGAATCTTCTATAAAATTTATATATTTCATTGGTTGCTAAGGTAAACAATTTCCAAATTCATGGTAAAGGAAGGATTTCTGCTTGGATGGGAATGAAGCCTGAATTAGCTCAGTGGACAGAGCATTAGCACGGAAAGCTAAAGGTTTGGGGTTCGATTCCCGGTTCAGGCAAACATTTTTCTCTTTACCATTTATTTACAATAATTTAATTGTGTTCATTAATTTACTTATTTCTATCATAGTAATAGCTTCAGCTTCTCAATATTAATTTAATACATTTCCAAATTATATATTTTTAGTCTTTTGAAGCCATAATTCACTATTAAAACATAATATTATTATGTGTAACAATCCACAAACCTTTCATTAGAACTGATATATCACAATTTATGACTATATTTATATAATTATTTCTCAAAAAAAAGCTGCAAAGGTATGGGGATCCCAATAGGCAACAGATTTTTGCTGACATTACGATTTGCTGATGATCAACTGGTTTTAGCGCAAGACAAATTTGATATGGAATTCATGATAAAAAGGTTGAAAAACACATATGAATCATGGGGTCTCACAGTAAATTTACAAAAAACAGAATATCTGGCAATAAATAGCAATGAAAGAGAAAATTTAATATTGGAAGAAGGAATCCAAATAAAGCAAGTGAAACAAACTAAATATTTGGGAATGATTATGGATAACATCGAAGGGATAGGCAAAGAGAACATAAAACATAGAATTGAATTGAGTAGCAAAATAATATCATCATTAAATTCCATATGGTGGGATAAGCATATTTGGAAAGACACAAAAAAATATATTGGTAAAACATTGGTGGAATCTGTTGCAATGTACGGAAATGAGGTATGGACAATCAATAAGTACTACAAGAATAGACTAATAGCTCTAGAAATGGATTATTTACGAAGAAGTGCCAGAAAGTCTAAATTAGAACGTGTCACAAATAAGGAAATTAGAAACATAATGGAGGCAGAAGAAGGCATAATTGAAAGAATTGAGGAGAAGGAATTAAAGTGGTTAGGACATGTTTTAAGAATGGAAGATGAGCGATGGCCGAAGCAACTATATGAATGGCATCCGAACAGAAAGAAGAAAAGAGGAAGACCAAGGTTAACATGGAAGGAAAACATGAAGACAGTAATGCAAGCTAGAGGGCTAAGCATCGAAGATGCCCAAGACCGTAGGCTTTGGAGGTTTGGCACGGGAAGACGGCAGCAGCTGTAAAAACCCGAAGATAGATAGAGAATTTCTCAAAAACCGATAAATATGGAGCACTTAAGAACTGATATTTTCTTATGTCAACAATGATTTTGCCAAATATCTGTCTCGCTTTGGAATACTTCAAGCGCCCACCTGCAATCTCTGTAATCCGGATGAAGATATGGACAGGGAACACATAATGCGCTGCCTGGCTCTTCGCAGTACAACTGAGACCGGAAGATATTGGGAAGCCAGAACCATGATTATGAATCAGATGAACAAATGACATTATGTCAATGTTTCAAGGCCATTAGATAAAATAAAAATAAAATACAACTTCATTCACTATCAGTACTTTTAAAATCCACGGTCAACATCCGTTGAGGTTATTAAGAAAATATTTAAAATCTTAAGATCCATGTCTATATAAATTTACAGAAAACATAATATAGACTCTTACTTTAAGGGAGGAAAGGAGATTGCAAGTATTTGAGAATAAAGTACTTAGGAAAATTTTTGGACCAAAGAGAGATGAACAGACAGGTGAATGGAGAAGACTACATAACAGTGAACTACATGGTCTTTATATGAAGCCAGATATAATAAGAACAGTTAAGTCTCGTAGAGTGTGATGGGCAGGACATGTTGCACGTATGGGGAATGAAAGACTTGCATGGAAGCTTCTTGTAGGAAAGCCAGAGGGAAAACGCCCAGTCGGTAGACCAAGAATGAGGTGCGAGAATAACATTACCTATGATTTGAGGGAAGTAGATTATACAGGAAATGATTGGCTCAGGATAGGGTTGTATGGAGAGCTTATGTTCATGCGGCCATGAACCTATGGGTTCGATAGTGTCAATGAGTAAGTAAGTAAGTATATCATATACATTTTAATCTCTCATCCTATTGTAAACATATACAGCCAATTTAAATGCAAAATAACATGGTACTAATTATATATTAACAATTTAATACAGAATTGAGTGCAAAACTGATCTAGCTTTATAGAGTGGAAAAATGATTAACCTATATTTAATTAAAATTGCTAGAATAAGAAACAGCAAATACATTTTGAAAACTGATTCAGTTAGAAAAATTTCTAACTGAATCATTATTCAATATTTATTTTTCATTTAATGTTATTTTGTTACATTCTTTGTGTGTTTCTTATTTTCACTCAGTTTCTCTAAGATTCTGAAAGAATTCACAGAACTCTGGTGGAATGAATTTGCACATGTGCAATAATTTTTTTTTTGCACGATAGTGTGTTCTATTGTACTTACAGCAATGGCAACCATGATTGAAAGTTCAATTCTCTACATTTTGGGGTTGCCAACCTAAATAACTATACTGTAATATTACATATTACCGATATCGTGTGGGAAGTAAAACCACTGCCCTTCATGTATACTACATACAATGTATATACAAAAAATATCCAAAAGGTAGTGTTAATATACATTATACGAAACAAATCACTGCATTTTAAATGAACTGAACTTTATTTGAAACAATTAAAAAATATAAGACTTATACAAATGTGTCTAAATGGCTCAACGAGTAGGGTGCGTGTAGGCAAACAGTTTTCAGACACTTTTGAAATCCAGAATGGGTTAAAGCAAGGAGATGCGCTATCTCCTCTACTATTTAATTTTGTACTAGAGCATGCCATTAAATCTTTGGAGAATGAGGAAGGCTTACAACTCAATGGTATTAATAAGCTGTTAGTTTATGCTGATGATGTAGTACTACTGGCCGATAGCGAGGAGATACTAAAGGCCAACACGCACACACTATTGAGTAACACTAAGAAATTAGGACTGGAAGTAAATATCAGTAAAACTAAATATATGGTCACACGTAGAATACATTATATAATGGAAATGGACAGCTAATGACAAATGAGGGAAATTTTGAGGAATTGGCTGAATTCAAATACCTAGGAACAATAATCACAAATAGGAATGAGATGCACAAAGAAATTAAACGTAGGCTCAATTCTGGAAATGCATGCTATTATGCATTGCAGAGACTTTTGATGTCCCAATTCCTTTCAAAAAACGTTAAGCTGAAAATATATAAAACTATTGTTCTACCAGTTATATTATATGGGTGCGAAACATGGACTCTTACTTTAAGGGAGGAAAGGAGATTACGAGTATTTGAGAATAAAGTTCTTAGGAAAATTTTTGGACCAAAGAGAGATGAACAGACAGGTGAATGGAGAAGACTACTTAACAATGAACTACATGGTCTTTATAGGAAGCCAGATATAATAAGAACAGTTAAGTCCCGTAGACTGCGATGGGCAGGACATGTTGCGCGTATGGGGAATGAAAGACGTGCATGGAAACTTCTTGTAGGAAAACCAGAAGGAAAACGCCCAGTTGGTAGACCAAAAATGAGGTGGGAGAACAACATTAACAATGATTTGAGGGAAGTAGATTATACAGGGAATGATTGGAAAGCATTAGCTCAGGATAGGGATGTATGGAGAGCTTATGTCCGTGCGGCCATGAACCTACGGGTTCGATAGTGCCAGTGAGTAAGTAAGTATCAAACCATAATTCAGAGCATTTTAACATATGGTGCTGAAGTCTGGCAAATTCCTACCAGGGAAATGAAAAGAATTTTAAGTACAGAAATGGATGTTTTAAGAAGATCAGCTGGAAAATATAGAATGGATAGAATACGAAATAAAGAAATAAGGAAAATTATGGGTGTACAAGATGAGCCGGACATCATAGACATTATAGAAAAGAAAAGATTGCAGTGGTATGGTCATGTCAAAAGAATGCCAGAGCAAAGATTGCCAAAAATTGTTATGGAATAGATCCCAATGGAAAGGAGGAAGAGAGGAAGACAGAAGAAAACTTGGATAGAAGGGGTACAAGCAGCTATGAATATCAGAGGATGGGAGGAAGATCAATGGATGGACAGAGAGGAATGGCATTTGGTTTCCGGAAGACGGCGGCAGCTGCCATGATACCGGATGATGATGATGATATAAAACAAATTCGTACTTGACGCCATTTTATGACTGATTGATGTCATGGCCTTGCTGTAGTCTCAACTAATAAACATTGTCCACACTGTTAATGTTACTCAGTTGTTTATAATGAATGCAAATATTTTGAACAAATGTGTTATTGTTTATTTTTTATTATTTCACTCACCTCATACTTCATAATTCATAGCAGACCCTGGGTTTCTTCACATAATTTGTGACATTGTCAATGCTGCGTCACGTTCACAACTGACGTCCAATGGCCTTCTATCCTGCAGACTGACCTCCGCGCCATCTGGTGGCCGACCGAAGAATTTCCAAATCAGTCCTCTTTCTTTATAACCGGGTATTTCAAAATTCATAGTTGTATTTTCATTCTTGCATATGTAAATTTTTTCCCAAATTGTGAGTTCCTTCGGTTTTTCCAATTGTTTAAGTAATTTTGTTTTGGTTTCTATTCTATGTTTTTCTGACCAGGCATGTGCAGCTATTGCAGATTTTTCGGTTTCTCCATTTTTAGCATTTCTGAGGTGTTCTTTTAATCTTGTATTTAGATTCCTTTTTGTTTTTCCTATGTATATCTTTTCACAATCTTTACAATTAATTTGATAAATTCCCGATTTTTTGCAGTCTTCAATCTTTTCATTTTTGTTGGTTTTTATTAAATTACCTAAGCTGTAATCATTTTTCGGTGCTAATTTAATGTTGAATTTGTTGAAAATTTTTTGAAACTTGTCAAATACGAAAGGATGGTATGTGAACTTCTTGAATTTTTTGCCTATATTTTTATCTGTCTGAAGAGTACTTTCATTGATGACTTTTTGTTCTTTGAATTTATTTATTTTCTTGTGTATCATTTTCTTTTGAAAACCATTATCCTTAGCAATTTGTATGATGTGTTCTTTCTCTTTATTGTAATTTTCGTTGGACGTCAGTTGTGAACGTGACGCAGCATTGACAATGTCACAAATTATGTGAAGAAACCCAGGGTCTGCTATGAATTATGAAGTATGAGGTGAGTGAAATAATAAAAAATAAACAATATTAAAGAACCTCATAGTGTTATTTCCTATCTACATAACTTAATAAAAATGTGTTATTATTTTACTATTATTTATTATTTTGAAAAAACCATCGTGCAAAAAATAATGTACAACACACATTTATGAAGTGTTTTACATAATCTTGGAAATTAAAAACCTCACTATTGCTCAGTTTTTAAACATTTCCTCACTTCTGTAATAACCACTTCCCAAACCTTCTATCTTTGCAAATGGTGGCTTCTTAGTTAAGAAGACATTTATTGGGAATTTAACACTACTTTATAGAAGCAAAGGTTTCAAGCATTTGGCATGAGGGAATTACAACGTATATAAGAGAAAAAAATTTGTGTCTAGATTGCAACTCGCCTCGGTAGCTCAGTTGGTAGAGCACTTAGCCCAGAAAGCCAAGGGTCCCGGGTTCGAGTCTCGGTGAACATTTTTCTCTTCAAATATAATTTATCCTTCAGTGAGAAGTGTTATAATAATAATAATAATAATAATAATAATAATAATAATAATAATAATAATAATAAAAATAAAAATTTCAACTATTCAATTCTTTAAAGCGTTATAAATTTTAATTCCATATTAAATTGTATTGATCCACACTTAAAAAAATATATCTTGCAGCAACTGCATGACTATACCCTGTCTGCTCTCAAAGTGATCCTGTCAAAATCATGTGATCTGCTCGCTTTTCATCGGTTAAGGACACAGACATATGTTGTAGAAGCAGTAAGCATGCAAAAAAGTAGTTCCCTTCATTAAATTAAAAATATGTCCTCTGAATATACTTGTTATTCTTCATGAATGAAAATAATAATATTCAAAACAGAAAATATTCTATTTTTTTTATTATTCCCGCTTTTACAATGAATATACATTTTTCCGGTACCCATGTTCACAGTTAACTACACATTTGTTTCAACACATTTTTCCATTCTTGTCTGTTCATCCATATATGTTCTTCTATTTCCCCTTCAACTCTTTCTTATCTTAGTTAATTGATTGCATGAATCCACGTAATATTTGGTCTACCTTCTTTTTCCGTCCTGGTGGTTCCCAATACATGATTATCTTAGGTAGTCTTCGTTCTTATTTCCTTCTAATGTGTCCGTACCAATTTAATTGTGTCTTCTTTATAAAATCTTATATTGAATATTGTACCTGCATTTTTTCTATTATATATGGAATTTATGATTTTATCCTTCCTGGATATTCTTGCAGCACGTCTCCAGTAGTCCATTTCAGTGGCGAGTAATTTTTTTTTTTCATTTGTGCATTTAAAGCCCACACATAATAATGCTTCTGATTATTGTATTAAAAATAGTTTTTTTTTGTTTCTTTGAAGATATGTTTGTCCCATACTATTCCATTTAGGGCAGATATAGCATACTTTCCTATATTGATCCTGTTTCTTATCTCTGTTTCTTGTTTTCCATCGTTAGTCATTTTAATTCCCAAATACTTATATTCTTCAGTGTATTTAATTTCCCTAAATTTTCTTCTAGTATTAAATCTTGAGGAAGATCCCCTATTGTCATATATCTAGATTTATCCATATTGATCTTTAAACCCCATAAACTATATTCCTGTATTAATTTTCTAGTGAGGTATTGTATATCTTCAAATTCTTGAGCCAATATCAATTGGTCATCTGCAAACTGGAGTATATATATTGTTGAATTGTCATCTAGTGGTATTCCCATCGGTTTACATTTCTTTTTCCATTCTTCAATAGCTTTTCAGCATAAATCTTATATAATGTTGGAGATATACAGCAAGAAAATATTCTAAAATATACCTAATCAATAATTACAACTTAAAATAGTTTATTACATATGGGTGATGCATTTGAGTCATGCTTCAGACAATTCTCATGAAACAAAATGGCTGAAAGCATCGAGTCTTCTGTCGCTGTGTCGTCATCTCCCTGTCCAAAGTGGCAGTAATTGTGGCGTGAATAGCGGAAGGATATTGCTTCTACAATGTATGTCGGTGTGCATAACCAATGAAAAGCGAGCGGGTCACATGGTTTTATTTTGACGAGGACAGGGTATAAGTAAATTCCTCAGCAAGTTGTATTTATGGTCTGAATCTTCTTTTTTAAATAAATCCTATGTAAGAATTAAATTAATGTTTTTGTTACCTCACCTCATATCCTTTTTGTTCTAGACTGCAGTTTCAGAGCTTATCTCCATCGTCAGTAGTCTCTGGTCGACTGGTGTTATGTCATTTCTTGGCGGTTTTCTTCTTACTTCTATCAGTGGACAGATGAACCTCTGGATCAGGTCAAAATTTGCGGAAGTTTCGAAATTCATGAGTTGATCTTTCTTGTTTCTTTGGATGTGGATTTTTTCCCAGACTGTAAGTTCTTTTTGTTTATCTGTGCGTTTGATTAGGCTAGCTTCTGTATCAATTAAATGTTTTTCAGGCCAAGCATGGGCTACTACAGCTGACTTGTCCACTTCACCCTTTTTTACATTTCTAAGATGTTCTTTCAATACAGTTTTTAAATTTCCTTTTGTTTTTCCTATATAGATTTTGTCACAAAAGAAGTTTAAAAACTAGATTAAAAGATCAGCTTAGAAATGTAAAAAAGGGTGAAGTGGACAAGTCAGCTGTAGCAGCCCATGCTTGGTCTGAAAAACATTTAATCGATACAAAAGCTAACCTAATCAAACACATATAAACAAAAAGAACTCACAGTCTGGGAAAAAATCCACATCCAAAAAAACAAGAAAGATAAACTCATGAATTTCGAAACTTCCGCAAATTTTGACCTGATCCAGAGGTTCATTTGTCCACTGATAGAAGTAAGAAGAAAACCGCCAAGAAAGGACATAACACCGGTTGTCCGGAGGCTACTGACGATGGAGATAAGCTCCGAAACTGCAGTCTAGAAGAAAAAGGACATGAGGTGAGGTAATAAAAACATTAATTTAATTCTTAAATTAAACCTCATAGTTTTCTTTCCCTGTGAAAGTTAAATAAATCCTATGTATTCAGTTTCATTGCGACGGCTGCAATTTTTTTTTCAAATTCAGTAAATTCATGAATTTTGCTATTATCGGTGTCTCTTCCATGCCTAAATTCAATATATATTTCCTCTTCATCTGAAGAAGAACTAGAAGAAAGATAACAAGATGTTTTGAAATTGTGAGATTCTTCAATCAATTCATGAAGCTCCTCTTATTCTTCGTTTGATTCCTCTTCTATCAAGATTTCTATTATTTATTATGCTGGCAAGGGTTTTGTATTAATATGCTCTAAATGAGATTCCTAAGGCCTGTGAAAGGTTGTACAAGAGAGAACATATTAGAAATGAGAATATTTGAGAGGAACTAAAACAACAACTATATTACATATTTGTGATAAGGGTAAGAAGTTAGATCTTTTGGAGGCTGTAGAAATTAATAAATTTAAAAGTAGTAAAAAACTCGATGTTCTTATTATTAATTTCATACATCTCAATGATGGATAAATCATATTTGAAGAGAAAAATTATACGCTCAGACCGGGACCCTTGGTTTTCTAGTCCAAGTGCTCTACCATTTGAGCTACCTGAGCAAGTACCGATCAAACGCAAATTTTTCTCTATATACGTTGTAATTCCTGCCCACCAAATGCTTTGAAGCCTTTGCTTCTATCTTTGCAACTGGCGGCTCCTATATTAAGAAGACATATTTGGGAATTATACATTACATTATAAAGCCAGTACGGCTTTTTTCAATGTTTTTGTTATTAATTTCATACATCTCAATGATGGATAAATCATATTTGAAGAGAAAAATTATACGCTCAGACCGGGACCCTTGGTTTCTAGTCCAAGTGCTCTACCATTTGAGCTACCTGAGCAAGTACCGATCAAACGCAAATTTTTCTCTATATACGTTGTAATTCCTGCCCACCAAATGCTTTGAAGCCTTTGCTTCTATCTTTGCAACTGGCGGCTCCTATATTAAGAAGACATATTTGGGAATTATACATTACATTATAAATGCCAGTACGGCTTTTTTCAATGTTTTTGTTATTAATTTCATACATCTCAATGATGGATAAATCATATTTGAAGAGAAAAATTATACGCTCAGACCGGGACCCTTGGTTTTCTAGTCCAAGTGCTCTACCATTTGAGCTACCTGAGCAAGTACCGATCAAACGCAAATTTTTCTCTATATACGTTGTAATTCCTGCCCACCAAATGCTTTGAAGCCTTTGCTTCTATCTTTGCAACTGGCGGCTCCTATATTAAGAAGACATATTTGGGAATTATACATTACATTATAAATGCCAGTACGGCTTTTTTCAATGTTTTTGTTATTAATTTCATACATCTCAATGATGGATAAATCATATTTGAAGAGAAAAATTATACGCTCAGACCGGGACCCTTGGTTTTCTAGTCCAAGTGCTCTACCATTTGAGCTACCTGAGCAAGTACCGATCAAACGCAAATTTTTCTCTATATACGTTGTAATTCCTGCCCACCAAATGTTTGAAGCCTTTGCTTCTATCTTTGCAACTGGCGGCTCCTATATTAAGAAGACATATTTGGGAATTATACATTACATTATAAATGCCAGTACGGCTTTTTTCAATGTTTTTGTTATTAATTTCATACATCTCAATGATGGATAAATCATATTTGAAGAGAAAAATTATACGCTCAGACCGGGACCCTTGGTTTTCTAGTCCAAGTGCTCTACCATTTGAGCTACCTGAGCAAGTACCGATCAAACGCAAATTTTTCTCTATATACGTTGTAATTCCTGCCCACCAAATGCTTTGAAGCCTTTGCTTCTATCTTTGCACTGGCGGCTCCTATATTAAGAAGACATATTTGGGAATTATACATTACATTATAAATGCCAGTACGGCTTTTTTCAATGTTTTTGTTATTAATTTCATACATCTCAATGATGGATAAATCATATTTGAAGAGAAAAATTATACGCTCAGACCGGGACCCTTGGTTTTCTAGTCCAAGTGCTCTACCATTTGAGCTACCTGAGCAAGTACCGATCAAACGCAAATTTTTCTCTATATACGTTGTAATTCCTGCCCACCAAATGCTTTGAAGCCTTTGCTTCTATCTTTGCAACTGGCGGCTCCTATATTAAGAAGACATATTTGGGAATTATACATTACATTATAAATGCCAGTACGGCTTTTTCAATTGTTTTGTTATTAATTTCATACATCTCAATGATGGATAAATCATATTTGAAGAGAAAAATTATACGCTCAGACCGGGACCCTTGGTTTCTAGTCCAAGTGCTCTACCATTTGAGCTACCTGAGCAAGTACCGATCAAACGCAAATTTTTCTCTATATACGTTGTAATTCCTGCCCACCAAATGCTTTGAAGCCTTTGCTTCTATCTTTGCAACTGGCGGCTCCTATATTAAGAAGACATATTTGGGAATTATACATTACATTATAAATGCCAGTACGGCTTTTTTCGATGTTCTTATTATTAATTTCATACATCTCAATGATGGATAAATCATATTTGAAGAGAAAAATTATACGCTCAGACCGGGACTTGAACCCGGGACCCTTGGTTTTCTAGTCCAAGTGCTCTACCATTTGAGTTACCTGAGCAAGTATCGATCTAAACGCAAAGTAAAAAACTGTTAAATTCTCAACTTGATTTGAATGAATCCTCTTTGTTAAATTAAAAAAATTAAATAAATATTGTTGTATTGTTGCTTAGATCAGTTGGAACACAATTCATAATTTGTTAACATGTCTGAAGAAGGTACAGTGTACCGAAACAGCTGTCACTGAATTATATCTTAATAAATATGATAATCAAATAAAACTATGTTTTATTTTTATTTAATTAATAACAGTACAACCACTTCTTCAACAAATAGAAGAACATAGGAACAATTGGATAGAACATCTGCAAACAATGACAGAGGATAGGATACCAAAGATGGCACTGATGTGTAATCCTGGAGGATACAGATCGGTAGGAAGACCAAGAAAGCACTGGGCTGAACAGATGTGAGATCGGAACAGGCGAAGACCTAATCCATGAAGGATATGATGGTGATGTTCTATCTGAGGTTCCATTGTTTGAACAATTAAATTGTATGGCACTAGATCCATGTATTTATATAAATAAAATTACATTTTTAATTACAATCCACTACTGAAAATCCACTGTATACATGCAACAGTTATAAGTAGAGTCCGGATGTTAGGCAAAAAGGCACTAAAATCATTAACATAGGCACTAAAAATTAAAAATAGGCTCCTACAAAAAAATGGACTACAACATAACCTTTTACAGTCTTATGTTAAGAATATAAACATATGCATGTGAAGATATCAGAGATGTTTTTGGAATTTGTTTTGCCTTTTTACAAAGAGCAGAACCATCACTTGAGAATATTTCCGTGCCAAATTCTTTCACGAAATTGGTCAGTTTGTATTTTACTGTTGTCCGCTCTTTAGGCATCTTAAAAAAAATTGTTCTAAAGATACAAAAAAAAAAGCCACGTACACTTGCTGTACCACTTTGTCTTTGAAGCACCTGTCTTTGAATGAGGACTGCAGACTCAATTCAGTGTTACCAACATCAAAAATAATACTGACGGTTTCAGCATCAGGTGTGAGGCAGAGAAAGAAAGCTTGAGCCATCTACCCTCTTTGTCACTCAGCAATGTTTGTATTGAAAAGAAGCAAAGAACTTTTCTCGATGCTTTAGAGCTGGAGCATAATACAATGGGACATAACTTAGGATTATTTCACTTAACAGGAATGCATGAGGTGAAAAAATACAATATTTACCTAACAGGAGTGCATTGAAGGGAAAACCATTTACCTGCTAGGTATCCTAAAATATTCTAAGAGAATTTATAAAAAGAACACTTTAAAACTTCTATGAAATGATAAGTGCCATGATGTTTGTACATTTCAATTGATTTCATTGAAATACTGAGTTAATTTCGAGGAAAAATTGCAAATAGGCATTTATAGGCATTATACGCTGAAATAGGCATTTATAGGCAAAATGAACATAATGGAAAACAACTCAAGGTTTGTTGGTATGAACTTATGTGAAGTCACTTTTACAATATTTATAATAAATAACTATAGGCATTTTCCCTAACATCCGGTCTCTAGTTATAAGATAAAAGTTTCACCTTTAATGAGTATATTTTTTTGTAATTTTTAACTACCTGTTGGAGGGAAAATTTTCTATAGGATCGTAACAGGCCTTGGCCTAATACTTGGAAGGAAGAAGAAGAAGAACTACCTGTTTTAAAAAAGTTGCTTTTAATTCAAACCTAGTTAAAAATATTATATGGAATGAATTAAAAATCCGCCACTGATGTTTGCAAAATATTTCACGAACACAGTTATATGATTAGTAGCAACTATAGCCTGAAAGAAACTAGTTGTCAAATTTATACAGCATGTCATTTTGAGAAAAATAATCCCTCTCCAAGTGTGAAAAGAAAACAACTTTGGAAATAAATAAATACCGAATGAAGAGGTTTCTGAAGTGTTCTTTTTTTACAAGTTTCCAAACAAAAAAGGAACTTGGAAACACGTAAAAAAAGAACACTTCAGAAACATAAAGAATGGAGAAATTGAAAAATCAGCTATAGCAGCACATAGTTTATTAGAGCATCATAGAATTGAAAAAGAAGCAAAACTTTTGAAACATCTATCCAAACTTCTGGATTTAACAGTTTGGGAAAAAAATATATATTCAAAAAAACCGTACTAGAACCATGAACTTTGAGATTCCAGACGAACCGAGCTTGATTACAAAGTTCTTCGAAAATACAACAGATGGCAGTTTAGAAAATGATTCATTCAAAAGAACACCAGATGGCAATTTAGAAAATAATTCCTTCAAAAGAACACAGATGGCAGTTTGGATAATTACCAGGAAAAGAAAAAAAAATTACAGTCGTGAAAACAGCTGAGGATGGTGACAATGGTCGCTGATACTGCAGTGCTGTGTTTGAAAAAAACATAGAAGTATGAGTTAAGAAGAAGTCATGATTCATTTAATTCTTATAATTTAAAATATATTTTTTTTATATTTAAAACCTTGAAAAAAAAAAGGGGTGTTAAGAGCATGTAATTCCAGTGAGTATTTGGTAATGAATATTTAAAAATCCCATATGTTAAAGGTTAATATAGGAATAGACTATTCAATGAAAATGACATGCAAATGAGAGCTTTATTATACAGTAATATTCATTTAACCTTCCGTTGGACACAATATTCTGACCTTCGAGTTCAGATGCAATGTGCCTGATCAGCACATGCTTAAAAAAATTATTTAACACACTTTTTTATTTAACTTTCACAGGGAAAGACTATTAGGTTTAATTTAAGAATTAAATTAATGTTTTTATTACCTCACCTCATATATGTCAAACTATAACATCCTTCAAAAACAAATTAAAGAATTATTTAATAACAAACTAACTTATACACCTCACTGATAGTATTCTTTTAACAATTAATAAATTTAATTATCTATGAAAATAATATTAAGATTAACAAATATTTTCTTTTGTTTTGTTTTAAATATTGTACAAACGTAAAATTAGTTTTCTATATCTCATTATTTTTCTTTGTTTTATATATACATTAGACAGGGACAATTTAATATGTCTTGATTATATACATTTTATTATTAGTTTTAGTCTTAATTTTAACTAACATTAACTGGTTGCATTATAGATCGTAATATAATAGATATTATCTTTTTGATCAAATTTTTATTTAGTATTTAATATTAGAGTTAATTGTGATTGTTATATTCTGATGTAATATATGTTTGTCCTGGTGAGTGGAAGAGAAGGCCACATGGTCTTAACACCACCAGGCTAAATAAATAAATCTAAATCCATCCTTTTTCTTCAGTTTCGGAGTTTATCTCCATCGTCAGTAGCCTCTGGTCGACCGGTGTTATGTCAAGAAACAACATAACACCGGTCGACCAGAGGCTACTGGCGATGGAGATAAGCTCCGAAACTGTAGTATAGAAGAAAAAGGATATGAGGTGAGGTAATAAAAACATTAATTTAATTCTTATTTAACACACTGTTTGCCAATCTGAACAACAGGAAGTCAAAAAAATGTTATTGTTAGGGATGTCCAAAGGATAAAATATTCAAAATTTGCTGCTAGAAAACTTTTTATTGGACATAATATTGATTAAACCCCTCAGGGGTCCCCATCTAGGGGATATGTGGATGGTGACCACAAGGTGCCCAAGCTGAACAAAACATTGCTTCCACTTACTTGTATTTTGCTCCTTACTTTTATCTTTAACCAATCTGGTATTTCTTCCTTTCTTCCACTTACATATATCAGACTATTTTAACTTTACTATCTAACCTCTTTTGGTTAACTCTTGTTTTTTTTTTGACCCCGACACTATTAGGGCATCCAAGGGCTAGGGAGTCTTTCCTTTCTTCCATTTCTTCTTTGCTTTATTTTATTTTCTTCTCCAGAAAAGCCTGACCAGAGGCTATAAGATGGCAGCCCCATCACTGGTCTTGCCTTCTTTTGGCCAGCAACCAATCGAAGGGACTATTATTATGCTTTCAAGTCTTATACGAGAATTTCCTGGAAGGATCAAACTTATGACGACCAAAGCAAATATCTCGGGGCCATCCAATGAAATGCTGGAGGGAAAATTTTCTATAGGATCGTAACAGGCCTTGGCCTAATACTTGGAAGGAAGAAGAAGAAGAAGAAGAAGAATTATAAATTCAATTAAATGTTTTTCGGACCAAACATGAGCAGCTACTGCTGACTTTTCCACTTCTCCATTTTTTATGTTTCTAATATGTTCTTTCACCCTTGTTTTCAAATTTCTTTTCGTTTTTCCAATATAAATTTTGTCACAATCCCTGCATTTGATCTGATAAATTCCTGATTTGTTTTCATTTTCAAAACATTTAATTGAATCAAAAGCCAGTCTAATTAAACAAATAGACAAACAAAAGGAACTCACGGTTTGGGAAAAGATCCACATTCAGAAAACAAAGGAAAACTTATGAACTTCGAAATTCCCGCAAATTTTGACCTGATCCAGAGGTTCATCGGTCCACCAACAGAGGGAAGAAGCATCGGTCCACCAACAGAGGGAAGAAGAAGAGTTTCTTCCAAATGACATAACATCAGTCGCCAAGAAAGTGCTGAAGATGAGACCTTTGTGGTGTCGAAATTGCGATTTACTTAGAAAATTTATGTGAAGAGAGGTAAGAAACATTTAATTTCACCATAATGTTTTTATTACATCACCTCATATCCTTTTTCTTCTAGACTGCAATTTCGGAGCTTATCTCCATCATCAGTAGCCTCTAGTCGACGATTGTTATGTCATCAAACGGTAAAGAGAAAAATTTATGCCTGAACCGGGAATCGAACCCCAAATTCTTCAGCTTTCCTGCTGATGCTCTTAACCATTGATCTAATCCAGGCTTCTTTTCCATCCAAGCATAAATCCTTCCTTTACCTTACTGGATTAGCTCAATGGTTAAGAGCATCAGCACGGAAAGCTGAAGGGTCAGGGTTCAATTCCCGGTTCAGGCATAAATTTTTCTCTTTACCATTTGATTACAATAATTTAGTTGTGTACTTTAATATACTTATTTCAATCATAGTAACAGCTTTATCTTCTTAATATTAATTTAATAGATTGTTATGTCATTTCTTGGCGGTTTTCTTCTTCCTTTTCAGGAAGACTACGGTGGACTAGAGGCTACTGATGATGGAGATAAGTTCCGAAACTGCAATCTAGAAGAAAAAGGATATGAGGTGAGGTAATAAAAACATTAATTTAATTCTTTCATATATTTTTCTGTTCAAATATAATTCATTTGTTATTGAGATGTATGAAATTAATAATAAAAACATCAAGAGAAGCCGTACTGGCTTTATAATATAATGTAAAATTCCCAATTAAAGGTCTTCTTAATAAAGAAGCCACCATTTGCAAGATAGAAGCAATGACTTTATAGCATTTGGTGCGTGGGAATTAACAGCGTATATATGAGAAAGATTAGATTTGAGTTTCTCAGGTAGCTCTATTGGTAGAGCATTTGCCTAGAGTGAGAAAGGCCCTGGGTTCAAACCCCAGTCTGAGCGTATATTTTTCTATGTTTTTACTATTCATTTCATAGATGTCAAATGATGGATAAATCATATTTGAAGAGAAAAATTATAGGCTCAGACTGGGGCTTGAACCCAGGACCTTTGACTTTCTAAGCCTAGACTCTACCGACTGAGCTATCTAAGCAAGTTCCAATCTAAATGCAAATTTTTCTCTTATATACGCTGTTAATTCCCACGCACCAAATGCTATGAAACCTTTGCTTCTTCTTGTTCTTCCTTTCATGTGATAGACCTAGTGGTCTGTTACGGTCTCAATCCAATGTTTGAAGGGTCTGCCCAAAGATCTCTTGCCTGGTGGCTGGTAATTTAAGATCTGATGTGGTATTCTTGTTCTGCTCATTCTTCGTACGTCAGATTTCCAGTTGTTTCTGTATTTTTGTACATATTCCATGACTGATTCTGTTGGTAATTCTTTGAGAATGTCAGAATTCCTTTTATGGTCTGTCCTTGAATAGCCCGCAGTACGTCTCATAAATTTCATTTCTGCCGCAGTTAGTCTTTGTTCATCTACACTGCGAATTGTCCAGGCCTCACTGCCGTAACATAATATGGGTCTTGCCAGTGTTTTATAAATTCTAGTTCGTGTGTGTGTGCTGTACTGTAGGTTTGGCTTGAAAATATTATTTATAATTCCTGTTAATCTGTTAAATTTTATAATTTTTTGACTAAAATCTTTTTCTTCTTCGTATGTAACTTGGTATCCGAGATAGTTAAATGTGTTGGTTTGTTCTAATATTTTATTATTAATAACAATTTTACTGCGAACTGGGTCTTTTCCTAGGAAAGCCATGACTTTAGATTTTTCTGTTGAGATTTCCATGTTGTAGTTTATTGCCGTTTGGTGAAAAGAGTGGAGTGAACGTTGTAGGTCATCTTCTGAATTCGCAAACCTTTGCTTATATCTTGCAAATGGCGGCTTCTTTATTAAGAAGACATTTATATTACAATATAAAGCCAGTACGGCTTCTTTTGATGTTTTTATTATTCACTTCATACATCTCAATGATGGATAAATCATATTTGAAGAGAAAAATTATACGCTCAGACTGTGGCTTGAACCCAGAACCTTTTAACTTTCTAAGCCAAGACTCTACCGACTGAGCTATCTAAGCAAGTTCCAATCTAAACGCAAAATTTTTCTCTTATATACGCTGTTAATTCCCGTACACCAAATGCTACAAAACCTTTGCTTCTATCTTGCAAATGGCGGCTCCTTTATTAAGAGAATATTTATTTGGGAATTTTACATTACATTATAAAGCCAGTACAGCTTCTTTCAATGCTTTTATTAATCATTTCATACATCTCAATGATGGATAAATCATATTTGAAGAGAAAAATTATACGCTCAGACTGGGGCTTGAACCAAGGACCTTTGGCTTTCTATTTTTCTCTTCAAATATATGTTTATTACTTATTTTAGGAATTCTTGCTATGAAGTATATTCATTATTTGACTATAAACTAGTTTTGGAACATCCTCAGTATTGTCATGACTGTTGTTCTGTTGTCTTTAAGAGCTCTTCAAGATGACAGAACAACGGTCGTGATGATACTGAGGATGGTACAGAAACTATGTTCCAAAACTAGTTTATAGTCAAATAAGAACAATATGAGGTGAGTGATAAAAAATTCTACCTTAATATGTTTATTATTCATAAAATTATAAAAATAAATAATTATTATAAGAATACATGGAGTATTGGTATATATTAAACTTATAACTCAAATTCATACATATTTTCAATAACCAATAGTAATACATATAAATATCAAATATTTTATACAATTGAATAGAAAACTAGTATTAAATGTAATTAAATCATCATTCATTAACGATGAGAACAAATAAACTTACCTCTTAAGCTTTTAATAAATGTTCCACAAGTATAATATTAGATCATTCAGTTACTGAAAGCATCATTTAAAGAAAAAAGTGAAGTTTTCTCATATATCCACAACACTACAAAAATAATTGTGCTTAATATGACAAAATTCTCAATCCTCTTCATCCTGAAGAATGTAACAGAAATGTACATTAAGTTATATATATAGGAAATAACACTATGAGGTTTTTCAGTATTGTTTATTTTTATTAATTAAATAAAAATAAAACGTAGTTTTATTTGATTTTCATATTTATTATATAATTCAGTGACAGTTGTTTCGGTACACTGTACCTTCTTCAGACATGTTAACAAATTATGAATTGTGTTCCAACTGATCTAAGCAACAATACAACAATATTTATTTAAATTTTTTAAATTTAAAATTGAATGAATCCCGTTTGTTAAATTAAAAAATTTAAATAGATATTGTTGTATTGCTTCTTAGATCAGTTGGAACACAATTCATAATTTGTTAACATGTCTGAAGAAGGTACAGTGTGACCGAAACAGCTGTCGCTGAATTATATAATAAATATGAAAATCAAATAAAACTACGTTTTATTTTTATTTAATTAATAAATATAGATTTTCATCAAGTAAACACCAACTCAATTGATTGTTTATTTTTTATTATTTCACTCACCTCATACTTCATACATTCTTGCAGACCTAGGTTTTATCACACCATTTGTGATATTCTCAATGCTGTGTCACGTTCACAACAGTTGTGAATGTATGAAGTATGAGGTGAGTGAAATAATAAAAAATAAAGAAATGTACATATTTTTATTATACAGGACATTTAATAAAATGGCAATATTCTACATAAAATGATAAATACAATGAATTGATCACTTTACAAGAGAGAATCCACATTTAAAAATTAACGATTTCTGCCCGAGGGCAGGTCTTTCACTGCAATCATAGCATTTTCATGCTATGCTTTGCAGCTTTACTAGGGAATTATAGGTGTGGTAGCTTCCCATTGCTTTCCACACCGGTGAAGGATGATGATGATGATGATGGCCAGATGATTTTCGGGGACCGTTGGGCCCTAAGCTTCCTGACATTTGTCTTACAGGAGAGAATCCACATTTAAAAATTAACGATTTCTGCCCGAGGGCAGGTCTTTCACTGCAATCATAGCATTTTCATGCTTTGCAGCTTTACTAGGGAATTATAGGTGTGGTAGCTTCCCATTGCTTTCCACACCGGTGAAGGATGATGATGATGATGGCCAGATGATTTTCGGGGACCGTTGGGCCTTAACCTTCCTGACATTTGTCTTACAGGTGAGAAAAAACCCGAAAAATATCTCACCCAGGAAACTTGTCCTGGCCGGGGATCGAACCCGGGCACATTGTGTGACAAAGTAGCATGCTACCTTGAGACCACAGCGGTGGACTTTCGTATTTAAGGAAATTATTCCTATCACTTGTGCCTTTTGATATTAATGTCCCTGTTAATTTATATATTTTTTAACCATTAACAAATCAAGTCAGACATCAGTTTATTCTTATAATATACAGTGTGATTATAAAGTCCCAGTACATTTTAAAGAAATCGCTTACATATCGAATTTCTGTTACAGCCATTCGAAAGATACAAATATGTTAACCATTGAAGAGCGGATAGAGATTGTTGCTGCGCGTTTAAGAGGCCAGTCGTAAGAAGAAGTTAGAGACAGATTCCAAAGGAAACCTTCACAGGAGATGTGTATCTTGATATATTGCAACTTTTCTTACAGCCACCGTTACAGCAAGATTATATCATTGATACAGTGGTGTTGGAACAAGATGGAGCACCACCACACTTTGCTCTGGCTATACGCGGGTATCTCAATGACAGGTTTCCCAAGGTGGATTGGAAGGGCATCTCCACGTATCTGGGCACCTCGTTCGCCAGACCTCACACCCCTGGACTTTTTTGCTTGGGTGTTCATCAAGCAACAGGTGTACATAACCAAGTTTCCTAATCTGCAAGTGCTGAAAGAATGCATACGCCAAGCGAGTGAAACGAATACAGAGGAATATGTTGGTGCATGTTTTCCGGGCGACAGTGGGAAACATGTTTTGAGATTGATGGAGGTTATGTTGAACACTAACTTGATAGTAGAAACTACCTTATAATTTTTGTTTTATTTGCGCTACGTTATCCACAAAATGTACTGGAACTTTATAATCACACTGTATATTGGATATTTTGGAAAGCAACGGGAGGCTACCATATCTATAATTTCATAGTAAACCTGCAAAGCATAGCATGAAAATGCTATTATGGGAAGAATTACTATGGATGGATAGTGGATACTTTGATTTTTTCCTTTTTACAAATGCCCCAGGTTGTCTTTCGACATTCCTGATGTTCTCTCCTGGCATGGTGTACTTGTAACCCACTTCTGAGGTTGGAGCACCTGGAAGGCGGGATTACATTGCCCCGATGATATGATGGGTGATGATGATGATGATAGTGGTTAGCGAGGAGAGTCCCTAATCCTAAGCTTAATCTAAGATGAATATGAATGATGATGATTGCGATGTCCGTATGATTTCGAGGACCGTTTGGGCCTTATAAGTTTTCCTGACATTTGTCTTACAGGTGAGGAAAAATCCCGATAAAAACCTACCCAGAAAAACTGTCCCGACTGGGGATTGAACCCGGGCCCGCTGCACGACAAGACAGCACACCTCGAGACCATTGCAATGTTCATTATTTTAATATAATAGATATGAGATTTTGGAAAAAGTCGGTTATATGGTGGACACGAATTCTTCTAAGTTCCACAGAATCACAGTGCACATGCGCGAGTTGCTGCAATGGTTAATATAGCCTCTGGTAGATGGCTCTGCAGTCGGCATTACCAACTTTGGGAATAAATTCCCAAATGCAAAAAAAAAAAAATGGACGTAAACTAACTTGCCATTTCCTAACGAAAGAATACTATTTACATGCATATTATTTATTCCCAAATGCTTAAAAAAATGGACGTAAACCAACTTCCCATTTCCTAACCTAACTAAACAATTTACATGCATACTATTTAATAAACTATAAACTAATTTTACGTACACTAACACTAAATATGGTTTGAAATTATTTTCAAATGGTGGCAACGTTTGAACAACATGGGAAAGTTGCAAGTAAGTAATGTATCCATGATCATGTTTTACGTAAATATATAAATATAAAATATTGTAAAGAAAGCTTGAAGATCGTTGCAAAATGTTTCAAACAGTACAAAACGTGTTTACAAGTATAAATTATATTTGAAGAGAAAATTTTTTGCCTAGACCGGGACTCGAACCCGGGATCCTTGGCTTTCCGGGCCAAGTGCTCTACCAACTGAGCTACCAAGGCGAGTTACAATCTAGACGCAAATTTTTCTCTTATATACGTTGTAATTCCTTGCGCCAAATGCTTGAAACCATAGCTTCTATCTTGCAAATGGCGGCTTCTTAGTTAAGAAGACATTTATTGGGAATTTAACACTACTTTATATAGCCAGTAGGTTTATAGTGTTTACAAGTGTTTAGTGCATCAGTGGCATAAGAATGTAAGTGTAGAATTGTGACTGGCATATAATATACCTCACCCGAGATTTTTAAGAAATATAGCAGGATATACTCAGCTGGATAAGAAAAGGAATGAAGATATAAAAAAGGAACTAAATATTTTCAAACTGACAGACCAAATAATTAAATATAGGAATGACTGGAAAGAAGATATTGACAGAATGCCAGAAGAAAGATTTCCAACATTATTGCTAAATTGTACCGCACAGAAGGAGAAATGTTGGATGCCCACAAAGAAGATGGTCTGAACAATTTTAACAATTCTAGCTTTCATGAAACTGGAATGAGCCAACAGGCTTAACCCCTGGATGATGATGAGATTTGGGAATTTTAACATTATGAGATTTTCTTAATAAGAATCAAATTAATTCTTCTTACCTCATACATCTATGTTCTTTTAACACAGAACTGCAGTATCGCTAAATACATCATTCACATCTTCAGCTGTTTTCACGACTGTCAATTTTTTCTCTTGCCAGTAATTTTCTAAACTACCATCTGGTGTAATTTTTAAGAAGTAATTTTCTAAACTGCCATCTAGTGTAGTTTTGAAGAACTTTGTAATCAAGTTTGGTTCATCCAGAATTTATCATAAGTAATGCCACGAGTGATTTCCAATTTATCTAGAGAATTTGGAAATCAAGAGTGGCATTTGTTAGGACTATTTAACGAATAAAATTAAGCTGTTTACTCACAAATCATTGTTTAACTATAGTTATTTTAAAATATTTATATATTTAATGTAAACGGCGATGTTTGAAAACAAATCAGAAATGTGAGGTTATGTTCATTCACTGCTGCTTGATCATATTATTTATTGCTAAATAAGATCGCAATATTGTAAGAGTGCACCCAAGTGGAGAAATAATGAAACACATCAAACTATATATCATAATCAACATTACGGGTTATTCAATTATTTTTTTAGTAAACAACTCAGTAAAATCAAGGAATCTCTTCATTATTTGCTATATTCAATGTATTTGTTGGAGAAAAATAATGCTTGGCCTGTTCAGAACATTAAAAAGGAGGAGCTTTCTTTATCACAAAAGCAGGAGCTGATAAAGAGAAATCGATAAAGAGCGAGGTGAAACACGACTGTCATTGGTTGTAAAACAACATTCATTGAAATGTGATTGGTCATTGACTAGCATTTGTGGCATGAGTTAAATAGTCAAATTAATTGCAGAGATTGCAATAAAGTATATATAGGAAAAACAAAAAGGAACTTAGAAACTCGAGACAAAAAAAAGCACTTTAGAAACATAAAAAAATGGTGAATTGAAAAATCAGCTATAGCAGCACATAGTTTATTAGAGAATCATAGAATTGAGAAAGAAGCAAAACTTTTGAAACATTTATCTAAACCTTTGGAATTAACAGTTTGGGAAAAGATATACATTCAAAAAAACCATACTAGAACCATGAACTTCAAGGTTCCGGATGAACCAAGCTTGATTACAAAGTTCTTCAAAAGTACACCAGATGGCAGTTTGGAAAATTACTGGCAAGAGAAAAATTGACAGTTGTGAAAACAGCTGAAGATGCGAATGATGTATTTCGCGATACTGCAGTTCTGTGTTAAAAAAAACATAGAAGTATGAGGTAAGAAGAATTCACGATTCATTTAATTCTTATTAATGTTCATTAAGTTTATAAAATGATTAGTTTTATTCTATCACAGTTAGTAGACAATTAAAAATTGAACTATACTTTAATTCAATTTGCCACAATTCTACAATAACATAATTTTTTGAATATAGATTGAAT
This sequence comes from Diploptera punctata, assembly GCA_030220185.1. Lineage (NCBI taxonomy): Eukaryota > Metazoa > Arthropoda > Insecta > Blattodea > Blaberidae > Diploptera > Diploptera punctata. Next base: position 2,334,244 of record JASPKZ010000446.1, read on the forward strand.
ATATTTTGTATTTTGAGGCGTGTCGCTTATTTGAGAAAATATAATTGTTGGTCCACCAACAAGAAAGTAATTTGATTAACAGTAACACTTATATATAATAAATTTGGGAATTTTTAACATTATGAGCTTTTATTAATAAGAATTAAATGAATCGTGAATTGTTCTTACCTCATACTTATATGTTTTTTTTTTAACACAGCACTGCAGTATCAGCGACTCATCGTCACCATTCTCAGCTGTTTTTACGACTGTCAATTTTTCTTTTGTCGGTAATTATCCAAACTGCCATCTGGTGTTCTTTTGAAAGAATTATTTTCTATTCTGCCATCTGGTGTTCTTTTAAAAGAATCATTTTCTAAACTGCCATCTGTTGTATATTTGAAGAACTTTGTAATCAAGCTCGGTTCGTCTAGAATCTCGAAGTTCATAAAAATTGAAAAAATCAGCTATAGCAGCACATAGTTTATTAGAGCATCACAGAATTGAAAAAGAAGCAAAACTTTTGAAACATCTATCCAAACCTTTGGATTTAACAGTTTGGGAAAAGATATATATTCAAGAAAACCATACTAGAACCATGATCTTCGAAATTCTAGACGAACCGAGCTTGATTACAAAGTTCTTCAAAAATACAACAGATGGCAGTTTAGATAATGATTCCTTCAAAAGAACACCAGATGGCAGTTTAGAAAATAATTCTTTCAAAAGAACACCGGATGGCAGTTTGGATAATTACCGGCAAAAGAAAAAATTAACAGTCGTAAAAACAGCTGACGATGGTGACAATGGGTCGCTGATACTGCAGAGCTGTGTTTAAAAAAACATAGAAGTATGAGGTAAGAAGAATTCACGATTCATTTAATTGTTATTAATGTTCATTATGTTCATGAAATGATTAGTTTTATTCTATCACAGTTAGTAGACAATTAAAAATGGAACTATACTTTAATTCAATTTGCCACAATTCTACAATAACATAATTTTTTTAATATAGATTGTATATATTTTGTATTTTGATGTGTGTTGCTTATTTGAGAAAATATAATTGTTGGTCCTTGGATAGAAGGTGTACAAGCAGCTATCAATATCAGAGGATTGGAGGAAGATCAATGGATGGACAGAGAGGAATGGCATTTGGTTTCTGGAAGACGGCGGCAGCTGCCATGATACCGGATGATGATGATGATAATTGTTGGTCCACCAACAAGAATGTAATTTAATTAACATTATAAGGTTCAATTCATAAGAATTAAATGAATCGTGAATTCTTCTTACCTCATACTTCTATGTTTAACCTTTCAGTGTTGGAACAGTATTTAAATGGACTCCGGTGTGTGGACGGAGGACATTTAAATAATTAAAGCTAATTTTACTGGAATACTTTCGAAATGCCAGATCTCAGTTAAATACGATCCGATTTTAGTGAATTTTGAATTAAATTGAACACAAAAATGTAGGGAAATGTAATAAATACAATACATTATAATTTGTTTTTACAGATATGAATAAATTATTATAGAAATTTATTTTAAAGAATGTGAGTTATTAAAATGAATTTAGAGGTCCTATACTTGGACACCCTTGTATTTAGAACAGCTGATACGTATACCGTCGCCTGTGGGTGTCTGAAGGTCAAATTCCAGGAAAATGTCCATGTCTAAAAATAAATTATCAGTGAACGTTGAGAGTTGAATGAACAGCAAATCTCTCTATGCAGCAAATGCCATAGACTTGTTTATATGACTCACTTATTCGATCATATTATATACAAATCGATAGATTGAAATGTTGACTTTCGATCTGAGTTAGAATATTTCAAATAGTACATGAACCAGCATCAAGAGAGCAGCTCAAATCAGTCGCTGCACTGTGGTGGTCGTGGATAGTAAAAGAACTATTTGAAAGCTGGTATTCGTCATCTAGTTCTTGTTATCAATTATAATACGTCTTCCATACTTTAGAGAAGGTATTGTAATACTTATAATTATTAATATTATATTTTTCTCCACATTTTTTCAGCGGAAAATGAACACTGCGCTACATACACAAGTCAAACCTCAGTTTGAAATCATGGAAACTATATCTAATATAACAATTATAATAATTTATATAAGCAGACTTTATATGTATAATCTGACAGCTATGTTTTCTGTCTATATTTATATTTTAACACAATTGAGTTATGGTAGTAAAAGATTCCGGGCTATGTGGCCGTGGTCTATAACTGGCGTTTCTTCCAGACGTTTCTCCCTCAACTGCGGAGGGCATCTTCAGTGGCGAGCGCTAGAAGCTGTCGTTTCCCTGTCGTAGACTCGACTGCGAATGAACAGCAGAAATCTGGACGCTCTTATTTATACTAGTGCTGACATCATGTGAGTCGCAGCTGTTTGGATCATACTGGCTTCTGATTGGTTCGGAACTCTCTCCTTGTTATTGGTAGGTTTTGACTTTCTATTGTCTAATATGTGATACCAGGCTTTGGCTAGTTTTATTCCTTCATCTTTTCTATTGAAATTGTCCTTGTGTTTATAAATTTCTATGGCCTCTCTGTATAATCTTGGGAAATAATATGGTGTTGTGGCTAAAACTTGTGTTTCATCGTAGTGAATCTGATGTCCGTTTTCAGTAAAAACGTTGTTCTGCTACGGCCGAAGTTTTAGCCACAACACCATATTATTTCCCAAGATTATACAGAGAGGCCATAGAAATTTATAAACACAAGGACAATTTCAATAGAAAAGATGAAGGAATAAAACTAGCCAAAGCCTGGTATCACATATTAGACAATAGAAAGTCAAAACCTACCAATAACAAGGAGAGAGTTCCGAACCAATCAGAAGCCAGTATGATCCAAACAGCTGCGACTCACATGATGTCAGCACTAGTATAAATAAGAGCGTCCAGATTTCTGCTGTTCATTCGCAGTCGAGTCTACGACAGGGAAACGACAGCTTCTAGCGCTTGCCACTGAAGATGCCCTCCGCAGTTGAGGGAGAAACGTCTGGAAGAAACGCCAGTTATAGACCACGGCCACATAGCCCGGAATCTTTTACTACCATGATTACTGGCCGTGAAAGCCTGCATTCCACTACAATTGAGTTATCTTTAAAATTCAGGCCACAAATTCAGTTTAAATAACTTGCCGTTCAGGTCAGTACCATGTACTGAGGCCCGCGGCATATGATAAGTAGTAGGTCAGTACCGTGCACAGAGGCCGGCATACAAGGGTTAAAAAAACATAGAAGTATGAGGTAAGAAGAATTCACAATTTATTTAATTCTTCTAACACTTGTATTCCCTATGTGTTGTCAGTCGTTTATCCCATCATACAGTCAATTACATAATTTAATGTAAAAAATAAAATACAAAAATAGGACTTACCATTTCAATTCTCTTCTTCCTTTTGTGTCATAAACAGGAATTTTTACTATAAAACGAAATGCTGCAGAAAATGAAGCCAAGAAATAATCCAACATTTCAAATTCATCAAATTCTTTCAGAGAGAATGGTTCATCAGTTGAGGGAACTTGCTTTTTGAGTGAAACCATTTTATCAGTTTTGAAAGTCCAGGAATTCAGCGTAAAATATGCAAGTGCCATGAAAGTTATAAATATTTTTCTTTGTATTTTAGCTAACCTGTAAATATAAAATTATACACTAAGTTTTTTTTTAATACATTAAGTAACATGAAGAGTTTGTTTAATAATTAAGGGCCGCATGCAAATACATTAGTCTCTACTCAAATTACTTCCAATCACTGGTGAGCTGACTTTCCATGAGCAAATGCAAAGATCGAATTAGCGACCCACTAACTGGTCATGCATGAAAGTCGTCGTTTTCGTAATATTGGCAAGAAATTACCCAGAATTCTCAGCGATAAATCCACTTCCATTATTTTCGTCTGCTAGAGGAATGCATTTACGTTTGCATCTCGCAAATAATACTATATACGACGATGTCTGGGTCGTGCAATATTATGCCGATTCTCCTGTTCTTCCAGTTTAATTCTTTGGTAGACTATCAAATTCCTCTTCTCCGCGATACCGAAAACATGATCGAAGTCTTCAAGGTCCGACTCTTGGATAAAGCAGCAAGGTACACGGCAAGGTTTCAAACTACATCGGTTACCATCTGTTCCCTTTCGGGATTCTCACGATTCGTTTCTCTGCTAAGTCACCTCGCCAGGTAGCTTAGGAATTTCAACAATTATTATCGCATGAACAGATTTTTTGAGTATGCAAAAACGTATTTGGATACAACTTTCTCAGCAGAGTACAGGCTGAGAACGACTTTTACAGTCTAATGCATTCATAGATTCGAGCCTAAGACATTTTGTCTGTACATTCTTACCTCTTATGCTTGTTTTTTTAAAATAAACTAATAAAAATGAAAAGATTGATGATAAAAAATCAGGAATATATCAAATAAATTGTGCAGATTGTGATAAGATATACATAGGGAAAACAGAAAGAAATTTAACCATTAGAACTAAAAACACATAAGAAATGTAAAAAAAAGGGGAAGTAGAGAAATCTGCAGTGGCTGCTCAAGTTTCGTCAGAAAAACACAAAATAGATGTAAACACAATATTATTAAAACTGTTAGAAAACAAAAATTAACTCACCACATGGGAAAAAATCTACATACAGAAGAACAAGAAAAGAATTATGAATTTTGAAATTCCCGGAGAAAGGAACGTCATTAGTAAATTCATTGGACCAGAGACAGAGAGAGCAGGAATCAAGAATCAGGGCTGACAACTTGAGAAAATTCAGTTGTAATCGCTGACAATGGGGCTCAAAGCCTTGAAACATATGTTCAACAAAAACAACCATAAGAGATAAGATTGTACAAACAAAATGGCTTAATTATACACTAAGGGTCGAATGTTTGGACGCATTAGACAGTAAAAGGCGTTCTCTGCTGATAAAGTTTTATTCAAACACATTTTTCTTACTCAGAAATCTATTCACGCAGTAATAATTGTAAAGCTACCTGACAAGGTACCTTAAGATCGTAGCTCAAGATATAAACTTATATGAAAATCCCGAAGGGAACCGATGTAGTTTGAACCTTATCCAAGATGTCGGACCTTGAAGACTTCGATCATGTTTTCGGTATACGCGGAGAAGAGGAATTTGATAGAGTCTACCAAAGAATTCAACTGGAAGAACAGGAGAATCGGCGTAATATTGTGCGTCGCAGACGTGTTTGTATACGGTATTATTTGTGGGATGCAAGCATAAATGCATTCCTCTATAGCAGACGAAAATAACGGAAGTGGTTTTATCGCTGAGAATTCTGGGTAATTCGTTGCCAATATTACGAAAACGACAACATTCATGCATAACCGGTTAAGGCGGCCGTTAATTCGATCTCAGCTCACCAGTGATTGGAAGTAATTTGAGTAGAGAGTAATGTATTTGCATACGACCCTAAAAGTACAACTTTTTTGCATAATTCTATAAAATCATCAGCAATTCTGAAATATCATATTGTAATATTATTGAAATAAATTTAATATATATGATTCCTATTATCAAGAAACTGGATCACAAATAATGATATGAAGTGTTTTGCCAAGGATCTCCTGAAATAGTCCCATCTGGAGATCTGAATGGGTGACTATTTTATCTGTGGAATAATTTATCTCAGTGGAACACAGATCCAAGTTTGTTGATGGTTGTATTTTATTCATTTATTTATCCAATGGTGGAGATTGATGACATTTCATATTTTTTCTGTCTTCTCAGAACAGACTTACTGGCATATTTTGTATTGTGATAAGGGTCGTATCTATGAATGCATTAGACCGTAAAAGTCGTTCTCTGCTGAGAAAGTTGCATCCAAAGACGTTTTTGCATACTCAAAAGTCTGTTCATGCGATAATAATTGTCAAAATTCCTAAGCTACCTGGCGAGGTGACTTTGCAGAGAACGAATCGTGAGCAACCCGATGGGAACCGATGTAGTTTGAAACCTTGCCGTGTACCTTGCTGTTTTATCCAAGATGTCGGATCTTGAAGACTTCGATCAAGTTTTCGGTATACGCGGAGAAGAGGAATTTGATAGAGTCTACCAAAAAATTCAACTGGAAGAACAGGAGAATCGCCATAATATCTCGCGCCGCTAGCGTAAATGCATTCCTCTAGCAGACGAAAATAACGGAAGTGGTTTTATCGCTGAGAATTCTGGGTAAATTCTTGCCAACATTATGAAAAAACTACTTTCATGCATGACCAGTCAGCAACTCGCTAATTCGAACTTTGCACGTGCTCACGGAAAACTCAACTCACCAGAGACTAATGTATTTGCATGCGGCCCTTAGTGATGGACAATGAAGGAGGTATTGACTATCCATGATATCATCTGGAGTGTTGCAGAGTACACATTTGCTTGTTTGTAAATTATGGGCTAGGTAGTTGTGTTCTGTCATTAGTCTGAACTTTGGCTGCGGCTTCTTTCCAGGTTTTGAGTTTGACAACTTTCCTAGATCATCTACAGAGTGACTCAGAAATATGGCTATATGTTTGATCGCATTTTGTGACAAAAATATTATTATTAAAGGAAATATGAAGTTATCATCGGAAAGGGAATCCTTCAAATTACAACAATAGAACAAAACAAATCACTGCTCACGTGCAGCTTGGCAGGTTGATTTTTGTGGGCTAGCGTCGAATGCCTCCACAATTCTCTTTGTTGTTTCTGCATCCGTGCTAATGCGAGGCCTTCCAGGAGGTGTGATTTTCTGCATCCTTCCCGTTTCCAGCAGTCGTTTTCTCCGAGCAGTCTTTTCTCCACAATGCTACGTTAAACTCACGTCTTGCCCGTCTTGTGGCCTCACAATCATTAGCATACGTTATTGCTGATACAGCAATTGTAATTTGCTGTTGCATACTCAATGCCATTTTGACTAATGACGTAAGTTCTACACTGTTTTGTTTTATTCCATTGTTGTAATTTGAATAATTGCCTTTCCAACGGTAATTTCATATTTCCTGTAATGGTAATATTTTCATCATACAAAGCAATGAAATGGCTTGGGAACATCACAGGAGACATGCAGGCTGCTTCGCTGGGAGTTGAGCATGAAAGCACGGTATAGCTTCTGGCTTTTTCTGCTGCAAAGGTGAGTAACATTCCTGTAGATAGCAAAAGTTACTTTTTTTTTAATTGGGTATAGCTTCCGAGGCTTGGTTTGAGACTTGAAAGCAAGATATGGTAGTGAAGCATGGACAATACGAAGAAGAGATGAAAGCCAAATAAGAGCAAATGAGATGTGATTTATGCACCGTACAGCAGGCTACACAATGTGGGACCATAAAAGAAATGAGGAAATTATGGAAGAGTTGGATGTAGAACCCATTCTTCACCATATACAAAACTACCAGAACAACTGAAAAGCCCATCTTTAATTAATGCCGTCTCATAGAATTCCAAAAGCCATACTTCGCTGCTGTCCCCAAGGCAAAAGATCGCTGGGACGTCCACAAAAGCACTGGATGGAAAATTCCTCTTTGAGACCGTAACAGGCCACATGGCCTAATACTTGCTAATACTTGCATGGATGACGATGATGATGGGTATAGCTTCCTCTATCAGCAGTTATAATAATTATTATTATTTGTACAGTCCAGCTATACTTCTGGAGATTTCAAGTTTCATGAAGTGTCCTCAGAGTGGATAACCAGTTCATCGCTGAGTAACTTCAGTGATAATTAGCCTTACAGCCTCCAAACCTGCCCACTTTTCTGGAGGGGTGTGCTCCGTTAGCCGAAAGTCTCAGTTTTTAGGTGCTAAGAACTCGCTTCTCTCTGCTACAACAAAAGTTGCATTGCCAAGGGATCACGAATGTGGACGTGAGAAGTCGTATTTCCTGGCAGAGCTGACTGATGTTAGGCCAGATGGCATTACACGAGATTTGTGGGAATCATCTATTGGCATTGAAGTAAACTCTGGGGTCAAACAGGGAGATCCTTTATCTACGACATTATTCTGTATAGTAATGGATATGGTCTTAAAACAACTGGATCTAAGAGGAAATATTTCAACAAGACTAAAACAATGTCTTGCATATGCTGATGATGTAATAATAACAGCAAGAACAAAAAATTCCCTACTGGAAACCTTTGACAAATTGAAAAATGAAAGTATAAAATATGGGCTTGTAATCAATCTAAATAAAACAAAATATTTAAGATGTATGAGAAATAAAACAAATTTGACTGAACTAACTATAAATAGTGACTGCATTGATCAAATTAACTCCTTTAAGTACCTAGGTACAATATTGTTTATTTTTTATCATTTCACTCACCTCATACTTCATAATTTATAGCAGACCCAGGGTTTCTTCACGTAATTCGTGACATTGTCAATGCTGCGTCATGTTCACAACTGACGTCCAACGGCCTTCTATCCTGCAGACTGACCTCCGCGCCATCCGGTCGGCCACCAGATGGCGCGGAGGTCAGTCTGCAGGATAGAAGGCCGTTGGACGTCAGTTGTGAACATGACGCAGCATTGACAATGTCACGAATTACGTGAAGAAACCCTGGGTCTGCTATAAATTATGAAGTATGAGGTGAGTGAAATGATAAAAAATAAACAATATTAAAGAACCTCATAGTGTTATTTCCTATCTACATAACCTAGGTACAATACTAAACGATAATAATACTGTTGAAGAAGAAATCAAAACAAGAATATCGCAAGGGAATAAAGCATATTTTGCTAATTTCGATATATTCAAAAGCAAATTAATATCAAAAAATGTTAAATTCAAATTATATACAGCAATAATAAGACCAATCATATGTTATGGAGCTGAAACCTGGGTACTAAAAGAAGCAGATAAATTAAGACTATTAACGTTTGAGAGGAAAATATTTAGAAGAGTGCTAGGTCCAGTAAAGGAAAATGGAAATTGGAGGTTGAGAAGGAATGACGAATTATACCTCAAGAATAATAAAGAAAATATAGTTAGTTTCATCAAATCCAAAAGATTACAATGGTTTGGACATACACTAAGAATGCCAAAGGGAAGATTGCCGAATGATATTTTGAATTGGAAGCCACAGGGAACAAGACCAAGGGGAAGACCCAAGGATCGACGGGAGGATGATGTAATTGAGGATTTGAGAGAGATGGGGATTTTTGATTTGAAATCTACTGCACAAGATAGGAAGAAGTGGCGTAAACTGGTTGAGAAGGCCAAGACATTCCACTGGAAGTCGTAGAGCCTGACGAAGAAGAAGAAGATGCCCCATCAAACTGACATTTCCATTTACAACACATGCAACCATCAAGAATTCCATTACAGTAATATACATACAGATCACAGGGTAAACGAAGAATTGGAAAACCAAGGAAGTGATGGAGAGAACAGCTATAAATTCTGGAGACGAAACGGGTCAAGTGGTCCAATCTTTGAAGCTCGTGATCATGATTATTTCATCATCATCATCCTCTTATCGTGTCTTCCTTTCAGAAGGTCAATTCCAAATATGCCTCCAACCACCTCTATCTTCCCATGCTTTGCTTCGTTTTAGTTCGTCCTAGTCGTATCCTCTCTCTTGTAGACTTTTCTTTACTTGGTTAAATGCATCTTCGTCGTGGTCTACCTTGTGGTTGTTTTCCTTGTATCATGAGATTTAACAGTCTTTGTGGCAAGTCTTTCTTTTCCCATTCTTTTTTAAATGTCCAAAACATTTTAGTCTACTTTTTTCTAAGTCTGTTGTTATTTTGTTAAAATGATTATTTGTACAGTATAAAAATTAATATCATCTAAATAATTAATATTTTACATGAACAGAAATATCTTTCATAGTATATTAAGGATATGAATAATAATTTTCATTGTATTTATGTTAAAGATTACATATTAATAAGTTGTGTAGGTAGGAAATAATACTATGAGGTTCTTTAATTTATGTTGAGTTGACGATTTTATTATTAATTTAACACTTCTCATTGAAGGATAAATTATATTTGAAGAGAAAAATTTTCGCCCAGACCGGGACTCGAACCCGGGACCCTTGGCTTTCCGGGCCAAGTGCTCTACCAACTGAGCTACCGAGGCGAGTTACGATCTAGACGCTAATTTTTCTCTTATGTACGTTGTAATGCCTACTGGCTATAAAGTAGTGTTAAATTCCCAATAAATGTCTTCTTAACTAAGAAGCCGCCATTTGCAAAGATAGAAGCTATGGTTTCAAGCATTTGGCACGAGGGAATTACAACGTACATAAGAGAAAAATTAGCGTCTAGATCGTAACTCGCCTCGGTAGCTCAGTTGGTAGAGCACTTGGCCCGGAAAGCCAAGGGTCCCGGGTTCGAGTCCCGGTCTGGGCGAAAATTTTTCTCTTCAAATATAATTATGTTGAGTTGTTTTTGACTCACCTCATACTTCTTAACTCCCTCGCAGACCCGGGTTTCATCACTGCATTTGTGACATTCTCAATGCTGTATCACGTTCACAACTGACATTCAACGGCCTCCTCTCTTGCAGACTGACCTCTGCACCATCTGATGCTGACCGACAAACTTCCAAATCAATCCCCTCTCCTTATCACCGGATATTTCAACATTCATAGTTATTAAATTTGAAGAGAAAAATTTTCGCCTAGACCGGGACTCGAACCCGGGACCCTTGGCTTTCCGGGCCAAGTGCTCTACCAACTGAGCTACCGAGGCGAGTTACGATCTAGACGCAAATTTTTCTCTTATATACGTTGTAATTCCCTATCGCCAAATCCTTTTGAAACCATTGTTTCTATCTTTGCAAATGGCGGCTTCTTAGTTAAGAAGACATTTATTGGAAATTTAACATTACTTTAAAAGCCAGTAAGGCCTCTAATGATGTTTTTATTATTAATTTAACATTTCTCAATGAAAGATAAATTAAATTTGAAGAGAAAAATGTTCGCCTAGACCGGGACTCGAACCCGGGACCCTTGGCTTTCCGGGCCAAGTGCTCTACCAACTGAGCTACCGAGGCGAGTTACAATCTAGACGCAAATTTTTCTCTTATATATGTTGTAATTTTTCTCTTCAAATTTAATTTATCTTTCATTGAGAAATGTTAAATTAATAATAAAAACATCATTAGAGGCCTTACTGGCTTTTAAAGTAATGTTAAATTTCCAATAAATGTCTTCTTAACTAAGAAGCCGCCATTTGCAAAGATAGAAACAATGGTTTCAAAAGCATTTGGCGATAGGGAATTACAACGTATATAAGAGAAAAATTTGCGTCTAGATCGTAACTCGCCTCGGTAGCTCAGTTGGTAGAGCACTTGGCCCGGAAAGCCAAGGGTCCCGGGTTCGAGTCCCGGTCTAGGCGAAAATTTTTCTCTTCAAATTTAATTTATCTTTCATTGAGAAATGTTAAATTAATAATAAAAACATCATTAGAGGCCTTACTGGCTTTTAAAGTAATGTTAAATTTCCAATAAATGTCTTCTTAACTAAGAAGCCGCCATTTGCAAAGATAGAAACAATGGTTTCAAAAGCATTGGCGATAGGGAATTACAACGTATATAAGAGAAAAATTTGCGTCTAGATCGTAACTCGCCTCGGTAGCTCAGTTGGTAGAGCACTTGGCCCGGAAAGCCAAGGGTCCCGGGTTCGAGTCCCGGTCTAGGCGAAAATTTTTCTCTTCAAATTTAATTTATCTTTCATTGAGAAATGTTAAATTAATAATAAAAACATCATTAGAGGCCTTACTGGCTTTTAAAGTAATGTTAAATTTCCAATAAATGTCTTCGTAACTAAGAAGCCGCCATTTGCAAAGATAGAAACAATGGTTTCAAAAGCATTTGGCGATAGGGAATTACAACGTATATAAGAGAAAAATTTGCGTCTAGATCGTAACTCGCCTCGGTAGCTCAGTTGGTAGAGCACTTGGCCCGGAAAGCCAAGGGTCCCGGGTTCGAGTCCCGGTCTAGGCGAAAAATTTTTCTCTTCAAATTTAATTTATCTTTCATTGAGAAATGTTAAATTAATAATAAAACATCATTAGAGGCCTTACTGGCTTTTAAAGTAATGTTAAATTTCCAATAAATGTCTTCTTAACTAAGAAGCCGCCATTTGCAAAGATAGAAACAATGGTTTCAAAAGCATTTGGCGATAGGGAATTACAACGTATATAAGAGAAAAATTTGCGTCTAGATCGTAACTCGCCTCGGTAGCTCAGTTGGTAGAGCACTTGGCCCGGAAAGCCAAGGGTCCCGGGTTCGAGTCCCGGTCTAGGCGAACATTTTTCTCTTCAAATTTAATTTATCTTTCATTGAGAAATGTTAAATTAATAATAAAAACATCATTAGAGGCCTTACTGGCTTTTAAAGTAATGTTAAATTTCCAATAAATGTCTTCTTAACTAAGAAGCCGCCATTTGCAAAGATAGAAACAATGGTTTCAAAAGCATTTGGCGATAGGGAATTACAACGTATATAAGAGAAAAATTTGCGTCTAGATCGTAACTCGCCTCGGTAGCTCAGTTGGTAGAGCACTTGGCCCGGAAAGCCAAGGGTCCCGGGTTCGAGTCCCGGTCTAGGCGAAAATTGTTCTCTTCAAATTTAATTTATCTTTCATTGAGAAATGTTAAATTAATAATAAAAACATCATTCATAGTTATATTTAAATTAATATTGGGAAGTAAACATTATGAGGTTATATCATTAATAGTGGGTGGAGAACATATTTTAATCGACTCACCTCATACATTTTCAAACTTCTTTGATACTGACGGTTTCAGACAATATCATGTCCTTCTTCAGTCATGGCTTCCACTGATGAAATTCCGTGATTGTTGATTTCTTTAGTGCTGCCATCTTTCGTTGGGATTATAAACTTTGTAATTAAATTTTTATCCACCGGAAGCCATGACTGAAGAAGGACATGATATTGTCTGAAACCGTTGGTATCAAAGAAGTTTGAAAATATATGAGGTGAGTCGATTAAAATATGTTCTCCACTCACTATTAATTCATAGTTATGTTTTTATTCTTGCATACGTAAATTTTTTTCCCAAATTGTGAGTTCCTACAGTTTTTCTAATTGTTTAAGTAATTTTGTTTTGGTCTCTATTCTATGTTTTTCTGACCACGCATGTGCAGCTATTGCAGATTTTTGTGTTTCTCCATTTTTAAATAATTCTGAGGTGTTCCTTTAATCTTGTATTTAAATTCCTTTTTGTTTTTCATATGTATATCTTTTCACAATCTTTACAATTAATTTGATAAATTCCTGATTTTTTTTGCAGCCTTCAATCTTTTCATTTTTGTTGGTTTTTATTAAATTACCTAAACTGTAATCATTTTTCGGTGCTAATTTAATGTTGAATTTGTTGAAGATTTTTTGAAACTTGTCAAAAACTAAAAGGTGGTATGTGAACTTCTTGAATTTTTTTATCAATTTCTTTATCCGTGTGAAGAGTACTTTCATTAATCATTTTTTGTTCCTTGAATTTATTTATTTTCTTGTGTATCATCTTTTCTTGAAATCCATTATCCTTTGTAATTTTTATGATGTGTTTTTTCTCTTTATTGTAATTTTCTTTGCTCAAGAAACAACTCAACAAAATTAAAAGAAACCTTAAACGAAGAAGATTTCAAACATGGGAAAAAACACATAATCAAAGTAGCAAGAGAAAATGGGTTTGATGAAAAAATGGTACATAAAAGGATAGAAAAGTATAAAAAACAAAAAATGATAAACAGAAGTAATCTTGAAAAAGAAGAACCACCTATGAAAAAATATAGGAAATTCACATATCACCCCTGGGTACATAATAAATTTCAAAATATATTTGAGAAGTTTAATATTAAATTAGCACCAAAAAATAACTACAGTTTAAATAAACTAATAAAAACCAACAAAAATGAAAAAAAACTGATAAAAATAAAAAGTCAGGAATATATCAAATTGAATGCATGGGTTGTAAAAAGATATATATAGGGAAAACAAAAAGAAACCTAAAAATTAGAACCAAAGAACACATAAGAAATATTAAAAATGGAGAAATTGAAAAATCTGCAGTTGCTGCTCATGTTTGGTCTGAAAAACATAATATAAATTCAGACACTAAATTATTAAAACAGGTAGAAAATACAAACGAGCTGACTATTTGGGAAAAAAATTTATATTCAGAAGAACAGAAACAGAGTTATGAATTTTGATATTCCGATGGAGGGTGACCTTGTTTGGAGGTTCTTTGGCCAACCACAGGATGGAGCTGACATCGACATCCAGGTGGTGCAACATAATGCAACATAAATAAAACCAGTCTGGGAAAGCTGAAGATAAAACAGAATTGTTTTGAAACATGTTCAAGAACAAATCAACATTAATATTGAGGTAAGATGTCCAGACCAAAAATAATATAAACATCATAGTGTTATTTCTTTACCTACATATCTTAATTTACATATTAATACTTCTTCTTCTACTACAAGGTTTAGGCTATGCAGCCTGTTCCGGCGAAGTTAAAAGTGGAATCCATCTTTACGTGGTCGGCCAACATATCTTGTTCCTCTGGGATTATACAGGAAGGTTCTTTTTGGTATTCTTTTGTTGTTCATTCTCATTAAGTGTTCTTTACATTTCTTATTATTTTCGCTGATTTTATCTTCAATTTTATACATATTTATTTCTTCTCGTATAGTTTCATTCCTTATTCTATCCGCTCTTGTGCATCCTTTCACATTACGTAAAAACAGCATTTCCGCAGTCTGTATCCTGCTTTTATCCCTTGATTTCATTATCCAATTTTCACTTCCATATAACAACAAAGGAACAGCCATTGTTTTATATAATTTAAGTTTCATATCTTTCCTTGTTTTCCGACCTACGGTTCTTTTTATGGTTCCACAAATAGCCTGAAATTTATGATGATCTTGAAGAAGATTTTCGGGCTGTAGGCCGTGAGGCTTGTAGTTCCCTGACGTTTCGCCAGAGACTGCGTCTGGCATCCTCAAGGGTTGTCTTGAGGATGCCAGACGCAGTCTCTGGCGAAACGTCGGGGAACTACAAGCCTCATGACCACGGCCTACAGCCCGAAAATCTTCTTCAAGATCATCATAGCAACTCCGGCCGTGAAAGTCTACGTGAATACATTAGCCTGAAATTTATTTACTTTATTTTCTATATCTTTATTTTCTCTATAAGTTATATCAAATCCTAAATATTGGAAATGTGATACTTACAAAGGCTTTTTTCCACACAATTTTATAAAGAAATCCACTATTATTGCAGGAATGAGTTGTAAGAAGAAAGAATGTAGGTAGAAAAGTATTCTACTTTCTGTTATAAAAACTCTTGGCACCCAAAATGCTCCTCTCATTGGCATTGCATGAACTACGTCAAGTGCTTGTCTAATTAAATTAGGCAGTGAAAATTTTAAATGATCTAAAGCTGTCACATTATATACAGATGGTTCTTCCATTTTCCTGAAAAATAAAAAAACACATTAATCTTTCAAATATAGATTTAAATCCCCATTGTGAAGGAGTGAATTTATCTCGAGAATTTGGAAATCAAGAGTAGCATTTGTTAGGACTATTTAACGAATAAAATTAAAATGTACATTTCATTGCAATGTCCTGTGGGAAGTGATATGGAGTGTTGCATAAAACAAGATATTATGTTTCAAAGTTAAAATTGGGAAACACATTATGAGGTTCTTAATTAATAAATTAATGAGTCATTTTAACATCTTACCTCATATTTCATGTTTTTCAAACACGGTAACTATAGTTTTCAAATGATCTTGTCATTCATTTTCATAATGGCGGTTGAAAATGAATGACAAGATCATTTGAAAACTATAGTTACCGTGTTTGAAAAACATGAAATATGAGGTAAGATGTTAAAATGACTCATTAATTTATTAAGATATTATGTTTTGGACAGTAAATACTGGAAACAATAAATAATTTGGAATCCGAGTATCGAGAATCTAGATGTGCATTTTCTGCTATTGATAATAAAGCAATTAAAAGAACACCGAAAACAACACGATTAAGACACTAAAATGAAGCTCTATAAAATAATGGCAGTACCAGCTTTAACATATAGCAGCAAGTCCTGGACAATAATTAAGCTGTTTACTCACAAATCATTATTTAAATATAATTAATTGAGTTGTTGTTTACTTGATGAAAATCCATATTTATTAATTAAATAAAAATAAAACGTAGTTTTATTTGATTTTCATATTTATTATACAATTCAGTGGCAGCTGTTTCGGTACACTGTACCTTCTTCAGACATGTTAACAAATTATGAATTGTGTTCCAACTGATCTAAGCAACAATACAACAATATTTGATAATAATTAAATGAATCGTGATTTTTTCTTACCTCATACATCTATGTTTCTTTAAACACAGCACTGCAGTATCGGCGACACTTTGTCGTCATCGTCAGCTGTTTTCACGACTGTCAATTTTTTCTCCTTTTTGCCGGTAATTATCTAGACTGCCATCTGGTGTTCTTTTGAAGGAATTCCTCTTCAAACTGCCAGATGGCAGATAATTACCGGCAAAAAGGAGAAAAAATTGGCAGTCGTGAAAACAGCTGACGATGACGACAAAGTGTCGCCGATACTGCAGTGCTGTGTTTAAAGAAACATAGATGTATGAGGTAAGAAAAAATCACGATTCATTTAATTATTATTAATTGAACCTCATAATGTTAAAAATTCACAAATTTAATATATAAATACAACAATATTTATTAATTTTTTTTTTAATTTTAATTTTTTTTTAATTTAAAAATTTAAATAAATATTGTTGTATTGTTGCTTAGATCAGTTGGAACACAATTCATAATTTGTTAACATGTCTGAAGAAGGTACAGTGTATCGAAACAGCTGTCACTGAATTATATAATAAATATGAAAATCAAATAAAACTACGTTTTATTTTTATTTAATTAATTTAAATACAGTTATTTTAAAATATTTATATATTTAATGTAATGGCGATGTTTGAAAACAAATAAGAAACGATTAGTACGCTTCATTTGCTTCTTTTGTTCAACACTGTACACAGATCATATTATTTATTGCCAAAGTAACGCAATATTGTATGAATGCTCTCTAGTGGAGAAAAAATGAAACACATCAAACTGTATATTAATTGATTTCTGATGTCTTATGATGTAAATATAACAATTATATTTTTCTGGAATGTTATTACCTGGGAAAAAATACATTTAAGAAAGTGTAAACAGTGATTTCATTTTTTGGTGGTATAATCAAATTGCTACAAATGCTTTTATATTATAACTCCTGCATGCGCTATGTGTTGACATTCACACACTATATATACAATCTGGTAGCCATGTTTCTCAGAGAGTCAGTCACTGCAAAATAATACTATTACATATTCAGAATGTTAAAAAGGAGGTGCTTTTTTTATTATGATATACTTTAGTTGGTAAATCCCAGGCGAAACACGACTGTGATTGGTTGTAAATAAAAAGTCATTGAAATGTGATTGATCATTGACTCCCATTTGGGGCATGAGTTAAATAGTCAATTTAATTAGACTAGCTTTTGATTCAATTATATGTTCTTTGAACCAAGTATGAGCAGCTACTGCTGACTTTTTCACTTCTCCATTTTTGACATTTCTAAGATGTATTTTTTCACCTTTGTTTTCAAATTTATTTTTGTTTTTCAAAGGTGAAAGAACATCTTAGAAATGTCAAAAATGGAGAAGTCGAAAAGTCAGCAGTAGCTGCTCATGCTTGGACTGAAAAACATCTAATTGAATCAAAAGCTAGTCTAATTAAACAAATAGATAAACAAAAGGAACTCACAGTTTGGGAAAAAATCCACATTCAGAAAAACAAGAAAGAAAAAGTTATGAACTTCGAAATTCCCGCCGATTTTGACCTGATCCAGAGGATCATTGGTCCACTAACAGAGGGAAGGAGAAGTGATTCTTCCATAATGACATAACATCAGTCGGCATAAGTGTACTGAGGATGGGATCGCCAAGACCCTGAAATTGCGATCTACATAGAAGATTAATTATGAGGAGAGGTATGAAACATTTTAATTTATCTTAAATTAAACCTCATAGTGATTAAATCCTATAAAAGTTCAATATAAGTAGTTCTTCGGATCGACACCAGTCAATTTGAGGGCAATGAATATGACACCGCAAAGGGATTAGAAACTGTGGTCTACTACTTAAACGATTCGGATACGAAGAGAGGTATGAATTAATCTGAATATGACAACTTTTTTTATAATTTTAAAGATTAATACTGCAGAATCACAGCTCCCCCCCCCCTGTGAAATGACTGACTTCATGCACCAGACAGAACAGCGGTGCTTTACACAGATGGGCTTGGATCAAAGGAACACCTGATATCTTAAAAGAATTGAAGAGACCCGCCAATGGTTGGAATATAGATAAACAGTCACAACTAATTATAGTTAAATGAAGATTGGGAAGTAAACATTATGAGTTCTAATTCAGTAATAATGAGTGGAGAACATATTTTTATCGACTAACACTCCATATGATTTCCAAATTCTTAGATACCGACGGTTTCGGAAAATATCATGTCCTTCTTGAGTCATGGCTTCCACTGATGAAATTCTGCGATTGTTGATTTCTCTAATGATATCACCTCTTGTGCTGCCATCTTCCATTGGGATTATAAACTTTGTAATTAAATTTTTATCCATCGGAATATCAAAAGTTTATAATATATAATATGTACAAAGTTTATAATCCCAACGAAAGATGGCAGCACCCCACAAACGCGTTGATGTCATTAGAGAAATCAACAATCACAGAATTTCAGTGGAAGCCATGACTCAAGAAGGACATGATATTGTCTGAAACCGTCGGTATCAAAGAAATTTGAAATCATATGAGGTGAGTCGATAAAAATATGTTCTCCACTCATTATTAAAGTACCAACTAAATTGGAAACATCATCTTGAAAGAATGAGTTCAAATCGGATCCCCAAAGCTGTTTATAATTATATACCAAGTGGACGAAGATCTCTGGGCCGTCCTATGAAACGCTGGAGGGAAAATTTTCTATAGGATCGTAACATGCCTTGGCCTAATACTTGGAAAGAAGAAGAAGATAGATAATACCATAGTTGGTACGACATGGAAATAAAATTCAGATGATACCATCTTAAACAGGTGAGAATTTTGATTATATTTGAAGAGAAAAAAATTATACTCTCAGACCGGGACTTGAACCCGGGACCCTTGGTTCTCTAGACCAAGTGTTCTACCATCTGAGCTACCTGAGCAAGTACTGATCTAAATGCAAAATTTTTCTCTATATACTTTGTAATTCCCACCCACCAAATGCTATGAAGCCTTTGCTTCTATCTTTGCAAATGGCAGCTCCTATATTAAGAAGACATATTTGGGAATTATACATTACATTATAAATGCCAGTACAGCTTTTTTCAATGTTTTTGTTATTAATTTCATACATCTCAATGATGGATAAATTATATTTGAAGAGAAAAATTATACACTCAGACCAGGACTTGAACCCGGGACCTTTGGTTCTCTAGACCAAGTGCTCTACCATCTGAGCTAGGTTGGATGGTTGAATTTGGGACACCACCACCAACAAGGATAACAATAACAAGAATTCGAGACAAGTTTGAAGACTGCAACAGTGCTCTTGTTGTCAGTCGAACATCTCTTTCTTCTGCACCGACCTTTCAACGCATCTTGCACCGTTCCATCGTCTTCAAACTTGTCTCGGATTCTTGTTATTGTTACCCTTGTTGGTGGTGGTGTCCCAAATTCAACCATCCAACGTCGTTGCACTTCAACAACATTCTCCACTTTCCAATAACACTTCAGTATCCACTTACGTTCATCGAATGATTATCTCGCCGCCATTGTTATTTATAAAGAGGTGAAGACCGATGAACGTGTTGCTATGCTTTTCAAGTGCCTTGTGGATCATACACAACAATAATTGTATTTCTGTCTCATTTCATTGCTGAGAAATAACGTTTCAAACAGTGTATACATCAATTTGGGACACTCTGTAGATAGGAAGAACAAGTTAAGAAGAACATTGAGAAAAGAGGAGTTGAATGGATGGAAATGATGAAAGAGGAGTCATGGAATGACTGAGATAGATGGAGGCTTTTGTCCAAAACTCGACTCCCAGATTGGGGACATGAGACTAAATAAAGAAGAAGAAGAAGGAGGAGGAGGAGGAGGAGGAGGAGGAGGAGGATTGACAATATGTGAATTTACATCTGATATAAGAATCAATTGAATCATGAATTCTTCTTACCTCATATATCTATGTTTCTTTAAACACATCACTGCGACATCGGAGAACCATCGTTCCCATCCTCAGCTGTTTTCATGACTGTCAATTTTTTCCCTTGCCAATAATTATCTAAACTGCCATCTGGTGTACTTTTGAAGAACTTTGTAATCAAGCTTGATTCGTCTGGAATTTCTAAGTTCATGGTTCTAGTATGTTTTTTTGAATGTATATTTTTTTCCCAAACTGTTAATTCCAAAGGTTTAGATAGTTGTTTCAAAAGTTTTGCTTGTTTTTCAATTCTATGATTCTCTAATAAACTATGTGCTGCTATAGCTGATTTTTCAATTTCACCATTTTTTATGTTTCTAAAGTGTTTTTTTTGCAAGTTTCTAAGTTCTTTTTTGTTTTTCCTATATATACTTTATTGCAATCTTTGCAATTAAGTTGATAAATTCCAGATTTTTTATTGTCTGGGGTGTTAACTTTTTTATTAGTTAACAGAAGATTACCCAAGCTGAATTTATTAATCTGAGCCAATGTTATATTACATTTTTTTTTTAATCTTTTGAAATTTGTTATGAAGATATACATTAAAAAAAAACATACTAAAACCATGAACTTCAAAATTCCAGATGAACCAAGCTTGATTACAAAGTTTTTCAAAAGTACACCAGATGGTAGTTTGGATAATTACTGGCAAGGGAAAAAATTGACAGTCATGAAAACAGCTGAGGATGGGAACGATGGTTCTCCGATACCGTGGTGCTGTGTTTAAAGAAACGTAGATATATGAGGTAAGAAGAATTCACGATTCATTTGATTCTTATTAAGAAAACCTCATAACGTTAAAAATTCCCAAATTTATTATATTAAAAAAAAATACATGTGATATTTTGAGAACTTCTTACCCTGAATTTGATCTTACCCACGCAGCTATACAAATTACTTTTATTACTGTATCAACAGGAACACAGTCTAAAATAGAATCATCTGCAAGTTTAGATATGGCTGATCGAACAACTCCTTTACCACCACCAATAAGTAAACCTACTGGTCCGTTGAAATTGTCTGTCCATCCTGGTATAGGATCTTTCCATACACATGTGACTGTGAAAAAAAAGTCATCAAATTTAATATTTAATTGGCGATTTTATTATTAATTTAACACTTCTCATTCAAGGATAAATTATATTTGAAGAGAAAAATTTTCGCCTAGACCGGGACTCGAACCCGGGACCCTTGGCTTTCTGGGCCAAGTGCTCTACCAACTGAGCTACCGAGGCAAGTTACGATCTAGACGCAAATTTTTCTCTTATGTACGTTGTAATTCCCTCGCGCCAAATGCTTGAAACCATAGCTTCTATCTTTGCAAATGGCGGCTTCTTAGTTAAGAAGACATTTATTGGGAATTTAACACTACTTTATAGCCAGTAGGGCTTCTATTGACGATTTTATTATTAATTTAACACTTCTCATTGAAGGATAAATTATATTCTAGATCGTAACTCGCCTCGGTAGCTCAGTTGGTAGAGCACTTGGCCCGGAAAGCCAAGGGTCCCGGGTTCGAGTCCCGGTCTAGGCGAAAATTTTTCTCTTCAAATATAATTTATTGGGAATTTAACACTACTTTATAAAGCCAGTAGGGCTTCTATTGGCGATTTTATTATTACATTCAGTTTAAAATCAGAATCATAAACTACTCTAGTGTTTTGAGATCTATTGTTGATTCATGTTTAACTTCCCAACATTAATTAAATATCACGTTTAAGTGTTTAGAAAAGAAAGATGAATCAATCATTGCCTCCTATGGGTCCGGGCAAAGGTTTTTGATTAATAACCTTGGATGTTATGAACTCTACGCTAGTATATACAACGGAAATAAAGACGAGCCAAAAGAAAACTGCACAAATGGTAGCAGTCAGAGTGGTTATATATTATATGTTATATATATATATAAAACGCACCGTACAAAACATCTTATCGAGAAAGATGGTAAACTATTAAAACAAATAGAAAAACCAAAAGAACTTACTGTTTGGGAAAAGATCTACATTCAAAAGAGCGAAAAGAAAAAAATTAATGAACTTTGAAATTCCCGGTGAGAATGACCTGGTTTCGAGGTTTCTCAGTCAGCCAATGGAAGGAGAGAAGAACAGCTCTTCAAGACGACAGAACAACGGTCGTGACGATACTGAGGATGGAACAGAAACTATGTTCCGAAACTAGTTTATAATCAAATAAGAAGAACAATATGAGGTGAGTGATAAAAAATATTCTACCTTAATGAATATACCTCATAGTGAGAATTCCTAAAATAAGTAATTATGAATATGGTAATTGGAATAAAACATTATCAGGTTTACGTTATATCAACTCACCAATAGAAGGTCTTATGATTACAACAGGCAGATTTTCACCAAGATCTTTCACAACATGTTCTGCAAGTGCCTTTGAAAATAAGTAAGTGTTCGGAAGCTTATCTATAATTCTGAAACATTGTAATGAAATACTGATGCTTAATATATGTTTAATACACAATGCTACAATTTTCTTCTTCTACATTATATATACGAGGGTAAATCAAATATAAACCGGAATTATTGTTTACAATTTTATTGAATTAACAAAAAAATACAAAACCACCACCTCATTTTTCTGCATAGTCTCCTGCATTTCCAACACACTTTTGCCATCAAGTTTTTGATGCCGTCCTTGAAGAATGAGGAATGACATGTAGTCAGCCAGTTGCGCACGAACTCCTCTACCGCTGCATTGTCACCAAACCGCCTTCCACCCAGGTCTTCTTTCAGTGGCCCCAAACAAATGGTAGTCACAGGGTGACAAATCTGGACTGTAAGGAGGATGTTCCAGAGGTGTCCAATGCATTTTCGTCATTTTTTTTGTTTCTGGCTGAGGAGCCGAGGAACTCACCTGGCAGACAATTTTCGGAATTTGAGTTCATCACTGATGATGGCTTGAACACTTCCGAAGCTTATTCCAATGTGTGAAGCAATTTCAGAAATTGTTACGCGCCGATCCTCCTCAATAAGGTCCCATGCAGCACGAATGTTGTCTGCAGTGATGCTTGTTCGTTGCCGTCTTTGGTGGGGCTCATTTTCCACTGAATCCCGGCCCGCTAAATTTTTCTTTGCGCCAATCATACACCTGTGTCTTCGAAAGGATTGCTTCCTCGAACTGCACATGGAGCCTTCCCAAAATTTCAGAAGGTTTAGTGCCTTCTTTCGCCAAAAACGTAATAATAATGCATTGTGCAACAGACGTGTGTACCTCTTGCTCGCTCATGGCGTACTGAAGCAAGCGGCCGCTCTTCGGAGTGTGACACATCAAGATCCCATCTCCGACACACCCACCAACTTCCCCTCCAAACCGCAACCTTTGCAGTTTGCTACGAGAGCCTCCAGATACAAATTCCAGTTTATATTTGATCCACCCTCGTATATATATATATATATATATATATGAAGGGCTTAGGGCAATAACTTGGTAAGCAACAGATTCTTCTTTCTGAGATATAAGGATTTTAATGTTTCGAAAAATTATAAAACCCTCAGGGGTCCTCATCTAGGGGATATGTGGATGGCGACCACAAGTGCCCAAGCTGAGCAAAACATTTCTTCCACTTACTTGTGTTTTGCATTCTTTTAACTTTACTATCTAACCTCTCTTGGCTAACTCTTGTTTTTTTCGACCCCGACGCTATTAGGGCATCCGAGGGCTAGGGAGTCTTTCCTTTCTTCCATTTCTTCTTTCCTTTATTTTCTTTTCTTCTCCAGAAAAGCCTGACCAGAGGCTATAAGATGGCAGCCCCATCACTGGTCTTGCCTTCCTTTGGCCAGCAACCAATCGAAGGGACTATTATTATGCTTTCAAGTCTTATACGAGAATTGCCCGGCAGGGTCAAACTAATGACGACCCAATTTTGGAATATATTAAACAGTACCAACTAAATTGGAAACACCATCTTGAAAGAATGAGTTCAAATCCGATCCCTAAAGCTGTTTATAATTATATACCAAGAGGGCGAAATCACTGGGCCGTCCTATGAAACGCTAGAGGGAAAATTTTCTATAGTATTGTAACAGGCCTTGGCCTAATACTTGGAAAGGAAGAAGAAGAAGAAGACAAAAAATTATAAATACTAATTGGGCGGCATTGTTGTTAATACATTGTGTGTCTATTGTTTTAACCCATCACTGGCACATTTACAAACGATTCTATGGATATTTGTACATTTATTTGCTATCATTGTAATAAATGACATTTCTTAACAGAGTGTGGCTTATCATGTTACTGCCCCAAGCCCTTCATATATGTAATACAGTCAGAAGGTGTAGACTGAACTGGAAAAATTAGGAACCGAAGTAGTAAATAAATTATATTTGAAGAGAAAAATTTTCGCCTAGACCGAGACTCGAACCTGGGACCCTTGGCTTTCCAGGCCAAGTGCTCTACCAACTGAGCTACCGAGGCAAGTTGCGATCTAGATGCAAATTTTTCTCTTATTTTATACATTACATAGATTTTGTAATTGGAATCACTTCGTCAGCCACTACTACTGAGTAACACCAAGAAATTAGAACTGGAAGTAAATATCAATAAAACTAAATATATGGTCACACATATAAATACATTATATAATGGAAATAGACAGCTAATGACAAATGAGGCAAATTTTGAGGAAGTGGCTGAATTCAAATACCTAGGAACAATAATCACAAACAGGAATGAAATGCACAAGGAAATTAAACATAGGCTCAATTCTGGAAATGCGTGCTATTATGCATTGCAGAGACTCTTGATGTCCCAACTCCATTCAAAAAACGTTAAACTTAAAATATATAAACTATTATTTTACCAGTTATATTACATGTATGCGAAACATGAACTCTTTCTTTAAGGGAGGAAAAGAGATTACGAGTATTTGAGAATAAAGTTCTTAGGAAAATTTTTGGACCAAAGAGAGGTGAACAGACGGGTGAATGGAGAAGACTATTAAACAATGAACTACATGGTCTTTATAGGAAGCCAGATATAATAAGAACAGTTAAGTCTCGTAGACTGCGATGGGCAGGACATGTGGCATGAGTGGGAATGAAAGATGTGTATGGAAGCTTCTTGTAGGAAAACCAGAGGGAAAACGCCCAGTTGGTAGACGAAGAATGAGGTGGGAGAATAACATTAACTATGATTTGAGGGAGGTAGATTATACCGGGGAAGATTGGAAAACATTGGCTCAGAATAGGGATATATGAAGAGCTTATGTCTGTGCGGCCATGAACCTATTGGTTCGATAGTGCCAGTGAGTTAGTTAGACCATATATTTAGTTTTATTGTATATAACTTAATACATTTATTTATTTATAGAACTATAAATTAAATAGATTATCTTACTTTGCAGTCAAGATATCGAGGAGATGTTCATCAGTATTTTCTGCAATCTCAATGAATTTCCTCCAATCAGTAGGAGCTGGATAGAGTCTTTCTTCAACAACACTTTTATCACAATTACAATAGCTTGTTGACACATGTACAAGAGCCTAGAAACAAATCAATTAACAGAGTTGCTATGCCTCATTTGGTGTTCAAATGTATATTTACACCATGGAGTGATATATTGTTATATTAATTAAATAAAAATAAAACATAGTTTTATTTGATTTTCATATTTATTATATAATTCAATGACAGCTGTTTCGGTACACTGTACCTTCTTCAGACATGTTAACAAATTATGAATTGTGTTCCAACTGATCTAAGCAACAATACACAACAATATTTATTTAAATTTTTAAATTTAACAAAGGGGATTCATTCAAATCAAGTTGAGAATTTAACAGTTTTTTACTACTTTTAAATTTATTAATTTCTACAGCCTCCATAAGATCTAACTTCTTACCCATATCACAAATATGTAAAATTTAAAAATTTGGATCGAAACAATGATTAATTGGAATAGGTGGTTAGCATATTTTGAATTTTCTAAATTTCTGTTATATGCTCTCATGTGTTCCTTTATCCGAGAGATAAAAGGTCTACCAGTTTGTCCTATATAGACATTGTCACATGTGCCACACTTCAATTTATATACACCTGATAATTTTTCTTTTTTTGTTTTGGTTTTATTGTTTTTTATTATATTTTGTAGAGTTTTATTAGTTTTAAATGCCACATTAATGTTCAACTTTTTAAAGTGTTTAGATATTTTATTTGAAAGTGGGACTATGTATGACATTACGACATATTTCTTTATGTTTTCTTTGGGTAAAGGAAAAACTTTGTTAATTGCTTTTTTGTAACGAACCTTCATAATTAAACATTCTATAATTTCAGGGTCGTAGCCATTATTAACAGCCAATTGTTTAATAATATTCAATTCATTATTATATTCCAAGGGTGAAAGAGGGATACTTGAAAGTCTATGAATGTAACTATTAAAGGCTGCCATCTTATGAGTATATGGGTGAAGAGAAGTATGGATAGTGGTATCAGTATGAGATGGTTTGTGAAAGATACCAAACTCAAACTTATTATCAATGTGTTTTATTGATAAATCCAAGAAATTTATACTATTATTTGTTTCTAATTCCATTGTGAAATTAATACTTCTGTGAATGTTATTAATAAAATTTATTTTATTCTTTCATTGCAGAGATTATCTTGTGTTCACCTTTAATCTGTACCATTTATTATAATTACTAGAGATCGGATGTTAGGGAAAATGCCTATAGTTATTTATTATAGATATTGTAAAAGTGACTTGATATAAGTTCATACCAATGACCCTAGAATTGTTTTCCGATCCGATTGAGGGTCTTTCCACTTTTCAGCGGTTGCCCTTTTACCAGCCGGCTGCTGGCCCTTCACATCCACATGTGTCAATCACAGAGGTAGATGATCAACAGCCAGTGTAGGGGTGACATGTGGTTAGCATGTCGAGTCCCCCAGCCGTTATAGCTGGTTTCTCAACCTGGACCCGCTACTTATTGTAGCTACCCAATTGCCTCACGATGCTGGGTGGGCACCGGTCCCATACTGACTGAAATACCATGAGAAAATTTCTTCTCCCATGGAGACTCGAACCAGCACAAGTCCGTAGCTCTGCGCCAAGGCTTCCTACCTTAACCGCTTGGCTACGGCGAGTTGTTTTCCATGAAGTTCATTTTGCCTATTTGTAATTTTTTCTCAAAATTAACTCAGTATTTCAATGGACAAACTTCATGGCACAAATAATTTCAAAGAAGTTTTCCCAAGTGTTCTTTTTATAAATTTCCTTAGAATATTTTAGGATAAGGGTGGTAATAACCCAATAACCTAGCAAGTAGATGGTTCCCCCTCAATGCACTCCCGTTAGCTAAATATTGTATTTTTCCACCTCATGCATTCCCGTTAAGCAAAATAGCCCTATGCTATGTCCCATTGTATTATTTCTGGCTCTAAGGCTTGGAGAAAAGCTCTTTGATTCTTTTCATTACAAACATTGCTGAGTGACAAAGAGGGTTCTGCACTTTGTAAAAAAGGCAAAACAAATTCCAATAGCATCTCTGATATCTTCGCATGCTATTGATAGCATTTGCTTATATTCTTAATGTAAGACTGTAAAAGTTATGTTGTTGTCCATTTTTTGTAAGAGCCTATTTTGAATTTTTGGTGCCTATATTAATGATTTTTAGTGTCTTTTTGCCTGCCTATTTTGAATTTTTTAAGTGCTTAACATCCGGACTCTAATAATTACGAGGGTGGATCAAATATAAACCGGAATCATCAGGAGGATCTGGTAACGAACTGCAAAGGTTGCGGTTTGGAGGGTAAGTTGGTGGGGGTGTCTGGAGTAGGGATCTTGATGTGTCGCACTCTGAAGAGCGGCCGCATGCTTCAGTACGCCATGAGCGAGCAAGAGGTACATACATCTGTTGCGCAACGCATTATTATTACGTTTTTGGCGAAAGAAGGCACTAAACCTTCTGAAATTTTGAGAAGGCTCCATGTGCAGTTCGGGGAAGCAACCCTTTCGAAGACACAGGTGTATGATTGGCGCAAACAAATTTTAGCAGGCTGGGATTCAGTGGAAAATGAGCCCCACCAAAGACGGCAACGAACAAGCATCACTGCAGACAACATTCGTGCTGTATGGGACCTTATTGAGGGGGATTGGCGCGTAACAATTTCTGAAATTGCTTCACACATTGGAATAAGCTTCGGAAAGCAGCATATCGCAACAAGCACTGCCGGAAACCGATCCAAAATGTGATTGTGCTGCATGACAATGCAAGGCCACACACTGCTCGGTTGACACAAGAAAAACTGATGAAAATGTATTGGACACTTCTGGAACATCCTCCTTACAGTCCAGATTTGTCACCCTGTGACTACCATTTGTTTGGGCCACTGAAAGAAGACCTGGGAGGAAGGCGGTTTGGTGACAATGCAGCGGTAGAGGAGTTCGTGCGCAACTGGCTGACTACATGTCATCCCTCATTCTTCAAGGAAGGCATCAAAAAGTTGCCAACTCAATGGCAAAAGTGTGTTGGAAATGCAGGAGAATATGTAGAAAAATGAGGTGGTGGTTTTGTATTTTTTTGTTAATTCAATAAAATTGCAAACAATAATTCCAGTTTATATTTGATACACCCTCGTACATTCATTTCATCCTTTTTCATTTATTTTACATACTATATTTGATTACTTACCTTCAAGTTCTTCATTTTTTGTGATAGCATCATTACTTCTCTGGTGCCTCTTGTGTTATTTAAGACTGCATATTTTAATGGTTCATCAAATCTAACACTTGCAGCACAATGAAACACTATAGAAACATTTTCTTCTAATATTTGGCGATCACTTTCAGATAATCCTAGTCCTATTTCATTACAATCTCCATTTACTAGTATTATTTTGTGTAAATTTTCAGGATATTTCTTTTTTAAAATATCAAATAACTGAAAGTAAAAAAAAATAAGCCATTTTACACACTTCTTTATGATAAGAATATCATTAAAAAAATCATAGGCAATTATTATACAAAATAATAGTATGATTTTACAATATAAATATCATACAACTTTTATCTGTTTTAAAGGAAAATGTATTTAATCTAAAATTTTTAAGTTTTATACAGGGTTGTATTTAAATTAATATTGGAAGTAAACATTATGAGGTTATATCATTAATAGTGAGTGGAGAACATATTTTTAACGACTCACCTCATATATTTTCAAAATATTCTTTGATACCGACGGTTTCAGACAATATCTTGTCTCTCTTCAGTCATGGCTTCCACTGATGAAATTCTGTGGTTGTTGATTTCTCTAAGGACATCTTTCGTTGGGATTATAAACTTTGTAATTAAATTTTTATCCACCGGAATATCGAAGTTAAAAATTTAATTACAAAGTTTATAATCCCAACGAAAGATGGCAGCACAAGAGGTGATGTCCTTAGAGAAATCAACAATCACAGAATTTCATCAGTGGAAGCCATGACTGAAGAGGGACATGATATTGTCTGAAACCATTGGTATCAAAGAAATTTGAAAATCATATGAGGTGAGTCGATAAAAATATGTTCTCCACTCACTATTAATTTGTACAGGGTGTTGCAAATAAATACTCACAACAGAGGTGAGATGGTATATTGAGATATGTTGATCATTTTTAATAAGGTATCCACGTCCGGAAGTGATGCGTTTTCACACTATGAGTAGCTAACTTCTCAAGAGTTCCGTTAGATGGATTTCTAGGCTCAATACATGACAATACTCCCACAGTCACATCAAGTTTCCAGGATCCCCAAGGCAATAATAAACTACTGTCCAAATGGGAAATGGTCACTTGGTCGACCTATGAAAAGATGGCACGAAAACCGCTTTCTCAGGCCGTAACAGTTCTTCTAGGACTAATACCTGGCAGGATGATGATGATGATGATAAACTGCATGTAAAACTTGCTAAGATTTTCCTTACACTAAAACAAATTTTAAGTTATCGGTAATTTCTTTAATGGTTAAGTGAAATTTTGGTAATTGTGTAGAAAGGTACCAATTTGAGCTAGTAATTTCAGTAAATGATTTCAAGATGGCTACCTTATTCTAGGTTTAGTTTAATCTATTATTTACACAAAATATCTTGAGCTCTCCTTCATAAATACACACATTAGATTTTGTTGAGTTGTTTCTTGACTCACCCCATACTTCTTAACTCCCTCGCAGATCTAGACTTTGTCACTGTATTTGTGACAATCTCAACGCCATTCACGTTCGCAACTGATGTCCAATGGTCTCCAATTAACCAATGGACGTCAGTTGTGAACGTGAACAGCATTGAGAATGTCACAAATGCAGTGACGAAATCTAGATCTACGAGGGAGTTAAGAAGTATGAGGTGAGTCAAGAACAACTCAACAAAATTCTTCTTCTTCTTCCTTTATTAGGCCAAGGCCTGTTACGACCCTATAGAAAATTTTCCCTCCAGCGTTCATTAGTTTGATCCTTCCGGGAAATTCTCGTATAAGACTTGAAAGCATAATAATAGTCCCTTTGATTGGTTGCTGGCCAAAGGAAGGCAAGACCAGTGATAGGGCTGCCATCTTATAGCCTCTGGTCAGGCTTTTCTGGAGAAGAAAAGAAAATAGAGGAAAGAAGAAATGGAAGAAAGGAAAGACTCCCTAGCCCTCGGATGCCCTAATAGCATCAGGGTCGAAAAAAACAAGAGTTAACCAAGAGAGGTTAGATAGTAAAGTTAAAAGAGTGCAAAACACAAGTAAGTGGAAGAAATGTTTTGCTCAGCTTGGGCACCTTGTGGTCGCCATCCACATATCCCCAAGATGAGGACCCCTGAGGGGCTCAACAAAAACCTCATAGTTTAACTTTTATAGGAATTAATCACTATGAGGTTTAATTTATGGTGAAATGAAATGTTTCTTACCTCTCCT
Organism: Diploptera punctata; assembly: GCA_030220185.1. Classification (NCBI taxonomy): domain Eukaryota; kingdom Metazoa; phylum Arthropoda; class Insecta; order Blattodea; family Blaberidae; genus Diploptera; species Diploptera punctata. Next base: position 2,365,474 of record JASPKZ010000446.1, read on the forward strand.
CATATAAATCTTCTAAGTAGATTGCAATATCGAGACCATAACAGTCTCATCTTCAGTACATTTTGGCGACTGGTGTTATGTCGATCGGAAAAAAACTCTTCTTCTTCCCTCTGTTGGTGGATCGATGAACCTCTGGATCAGGTCAAAATTTGCGGGAATTTCAAAGTTTATAAGTTTTCCTTTGTTTTTCTGAATGTGGATCTTGTCCCAAACCATGAGTTCCTTTAGTTTGTCTATTTGTTTAATTAGACTGGCTTTTGATTCAATTAAATGTTTTTCGGACCAAGCATGAGCAGCTACTGCTGACTTTTCCACTTCTCCATTTTTGATGCTTCTAAGATGTTCTTTCACCCTTGTTTTCAAATTTCTTTTCGTTATTCCAATATAAATTTTGTCACAATCCCAGCATTTGATCTGATAAATTCCTGATTTGTTTTCATTTTCAAAAACATTTAATTGAATCAAAACCAGTCTAATTAAACAAATAGACAAACAAAAGGAACTCATGGTTTGGGAAAAGATCCACATTCAGAAAAACAAAGGAAAACTTATGAACTTTGAAATTTCTGCAAATTTTGACCTGATCCAGAGGTTCATCGGTCCACCAACAGAGGGAAGAAGAAGAGTTTCTTCAGATCGAAATAACATTAGTCGCCAAGAAAGTACTGAAGATGAGACAGTTATGGTCTCGAAATCGCAATCTACTTAGAAGATTTATATGAGGAGAGGTAAGAAACATTTAATTTCACCATAAACCTCATAGTGTTATTTCCTACCTACGTAACACACATTAGAATTTAATTTAAAAGTAAATAAAATGGCTCAGACTAACCTTATATTATCTTTTTGTCTAGCGTATGTCATTAGTTAGTTTGAATTTCGGTTGATTGGTTTTTAAGATTTGCATGTTCTGTAAAAATGGTTATTTACTAAAACTTGAAGTATATTTAAAATTATTTTTCACTGAGAGTAATTAATATTATAATTACATAGAAATAAACGTTATCTCAGTCAAAGCATAAATTTATTGTGTCGACGTTTCAATCTCCATATGTGAGATCATTTTCAAGACATGTTTGTCTATAAATTTATGGTCTAGGCGAAAATTTTTCTCTTCAAATATTATGGTACATAGTTACCATCACCAAGACAAATTTTTTTTTTTAAATATATGTATACAATATTTAATTTTAGGAAGTTATATTTTGAGGTTTGGAAAGCAATGGGAGGCTACCACACCAACAATTCCCTAGTATAGCTGCAAAGCATAGCATGAAAATGCTATGATTGCAGTGAACGACCTGCCCTCGTGCAGAATTACTATGGATGGATATTTTGAGGTTATTTTAATTATATTATTTTTAGTCTGGACATCTTACCTCAATATTAATGTTGATTTGTTCTTGAACATGTTTCAAAACAATTCTGTTGGAAAAGCTGACGATAAAACAGAATTATTTTGAAACATGTTCAAGATCAAATCAACATTAATATTGAGGTAAGATGTCCAAACTAAAAATAATATAATATGTATACTTACTTACTTACTCACTGGCACTATCGAACCCGTAGGTTCATGGCCACGCGGACATAAGCTCTCCATATATCCCTATCCTGAGCTAATGCTTTCCAATCATTCCCTGTATAATCTACTTCCCTCAAATCATAGTTAATGTTGTTCTCCCACCTCATTCTTGGTCTACCAACTGGGCGTTTTCCTTCTGGGTTTCCTACAAGAAGTTTCCAAGCACGTCTTTCATTCCCCATACGTGCAACATGTCCTGCCATCGCAGTCTACGAGACTTAACTGTTCTTATTATATCTGGCTTCCTATAAAGACCATGTAGCTCATTGTTATGTAGTCTTCTCCATTCACCTGTCTGTTCATCTCTCTTTGGTCCAAAAATGTTCCTAAGTACTTTATTCTCAAATACTCGTAATCTCCTTTCCTCTCTTAAAGTAAGAGTCCATGTTTCGCACCCATATAATATAATTGGTAGAATAATAGTTTTATATATTTTCAACTTAACGTTTTTGAAAGGAGTTGGGACATACAAATTTAAATGAATAAATTGGAATTTTAAATTTATTCATTTAAATTTGTATACATATATTAAAAAAAAATTAAAATTGTCTTGGTGATGGTAACTATGTACAATAAATTTATAAACAACTATGTCTTGAAAATGATCTCACATAAGGAGATTGAAACGTGGACACAATAAATTTATGCTTTTACTGAGATAACGTTTATTTCCTTGTAATTATAATAAAACTTGAAGTATGCTTATAACAAGTGATGTCACTAGAATAATGTAAGTAATTACGCTGTATTTAATTAATGTTGGGAAGTAAACATTATGAGGTACAATCATTAAAATTTATCGGAGAACATATTGTTTAAACAACTCACCTCATAGGATTCATGCTTCCATGATATCGCGATTTCAAACATAGTCATGTTCATCTTCAGCCATAACTCCGACTGACGAAATTCTTCGGCCGTCAACTATTCTATTGTCGACATCTTCAGTGCTGCCATCTATGGTTGAATTTATGAACTTCGAAATCAATGTAATTTCGTTAGGGATATCAAAATTCATTGATCTATTTTTGTTTTTCTGAATGTATATTTTTTCCCAAACTGTCAATTCCAAAGGTTTCTCCACTTGTTTTAAAAGTTTAGCTTCTCTTCCAATTTTATGATGTTCTAATAAACTATGTGCAGCAATTGCAGATTTTTCAATTTCACAATTTTTAATATTTCTGAAATGTTCTTTTGTCCGAATTTCCAAATTCCTTTTTGTTTTTCCTATATAAACTTTATTACAATCTTCACAATTTATTTGATAAATTCCAGATTTCTTACTGTCTGGAACATTGACTTTTTTATTGGTACTTAGAAGATTACCCAGACTAAATTTATTTATTGGTGCCAAAGAAATATTGTATTTGTCAAAAATTTTTTGAAGAGAAGCTAAACTTTTAAAACAAGTAGAGAAACCTTTGGAATTGACAGTTTGGGAAAAAATATACATTCAGAAAAACAAAAATAGATCAATGAATTTTGATATCCCTAACGAAATTACATTGATTTCGAAGTTCATAAATTCAACCATAGATGGCAGCACTGAAGATGGCGACAATAGAATAGTTGACGGCCGAAGAATTTCATCAGTCGGAGTTATGGCTGAAGATGAACATGACTATGTTTGAAATCGCGATATCATGGAAGCATGAATCCTATGAGGTGAGTTGTTTAAACAATATGTTCTCCGATGAATTTTAATTACGCTGTAGTTCACTGAAATGAGGTAGTTGAATGGTGGTACGTCTCTACACAATTATCCAGATTTCATATATATTTCTTGACCTTCTATCCTGGATGGTGCATAGTTTTGTGATACTTACTGGTGAATTATATTATTTTCCCAGCTGACGATAAAACAGAATTGTTTTGAAACATGTTCAAGAACAAATCAACATTAATATTGAGGTAAGATGTCCAGACTAAAAATAATATAATTAAAATAACCTCAAAATATAACTTCCTAAAATGAAATATTACTTACGGGTGACTTTAAAATATCTTCAAATCGTTCTTTTAAATCCTTATTCTTCTTTTTTCTCAACAACAAATAAATATTATTAACATCTGGTGAAGCGCGAAGAATTTTTTCCACCAAAACTCGTCCCAAGAAGCCAGATCCTCCAGTAATAAATATATTTTGATTTTTGAAAAATTCAATTATACTCTTTGTCATGTTTTCCTTTATGTAATTAAGTGTCAAATATTAGTATTATAATCAGGTTGCAGACTGTAATCACCTGTAAACTGTAATAAAATGAAGTAAGAATTAGTAAGTCTTATTTCTATATACCGGTATTCAAAGTACACCAAGTTCAAGGATTTAACATGTTAATTATACTAACAAAATTTAAGGCATTGTATTCTTTTTTATGCAAATGAGTAGGAATTTGTTGTGAGAAATATAAACAGTTTCATAATAATATAATGAATTCTTTTCTTTCAGAAGCTAGTTGAAATAAATTACATATTGTATTTACACGTGTATAAGGCACACTTTTTTTAACCTGAAATGTATTTTTTTTGCAAGCCTATGTTTTCCCTTTACAGAGATTCAGGCGCTCTCCCCCTACAGGGAGGAATTTGAACCATACTAATTTTAAATTTGAAGAGAAAAATTTTCGCCTAGACCGGGACTCGAACCCGGGACCCTTGGCTTTCCGGGCCAAGTGCTCTACCAACTGAGCTACCAAGGCGAGTTACGATCTAGACGCAAATTTTTTTCTTATATATGTTGTAATTCCCTATCGCCAAATGCTTTTGAAACCATTGTTTCTATCTTTGCAAATGGCGGCTTCTTAGTTAAGAAGACATTTATTGGAAATTTAACATTACTTTAAAAGCCAGTAAGGCCTCTAATGATGTTTTTATTATTAATTTAACATTTCTCAATGAAAGATAAATTAAATTTGAAGAGAAAAATTTTCGCCTAGACCGGGACTCGAACCCGGGACCCTTGGCTTTCCGGGCCAAGTGCTCTACCAACTGAGCTACCGAGGCGAGTTACGATCTAGACGCAAATTTTTCTCTTATATACGTTGTAATTCCCTATCGCCAAATGCTTTTGAAACCATTGTTTCTATCTTTGCAAATGGCGGCTTCTTAGTTAAGAAGACATTTATTGGAAATTTAACATTACTTTAAAAGCCAGTAAGGCCTCTAATGATGTTTTTATTATTAATTTAACATTTCTCAATGAAAGATAAATTAAATTTGAAGAGAAAATTTTTCGCCTAGACCGGGACTCGAACCCGGGACCCTTGGCTTTCCGGGCCAAGTGCTCTACCAACTGAGCTACCGAGGCGAGTTACGATCTAGACGCAAATTTTTCTCTTATATACGTTGTAATTCCCTATCGCCAAATGCTTTTGAAACCATTGTTTCTATCTTTGCAAATGGCGGCTTCTTAGTTAAGAAGACATTATTGGAAATTTAACATTACTTTAAAAGCCAGTAAGGCCTCTAATGATGTTTTTATTATTAATTTAACATTTCTCAATGAAAGATAAATTAAATTTGAAGAGAAATTTTTTTTTTTCGCCTAGACCGGGACTCGAACCCGGGACCCTTGGCTTTCCGGGCCAAGTGCTCTACCAACTGAGCTACCGAGGCGAGTTACGATCTAGACGCAAATTTTTCTCTTATATACGTTGTAATTCCCTATCGCCAAATGCTTTTGAAACCATTGTTTCTATCTTTGCAAATGGCGGCTTCTTAGTTAAGAAGACATTTATTGGAAATTTAACATTACTTTAAAAGCCAGTAAGGCCTCTAATGATGTTTTTATTATTAATTTAACATTTCTCAATGAAAGATAAATTAAATTTGAAGAGCTCAGTTGGTAGAGCACTTGGCCCGGAAAGCCAAGGGTCCCGGGTTCGAGTCCCGGTCTAGGCGAAAATTTTTCTCTTCAAATTTAATTTATCTTTCATTGAGAAATGTTAAATTAATAATAAAAACATCATTAGAGGCCTTACAGGCTTTTAAAGTAATGTTAAATTTCCAATAAATGTCTTCTTAACTAAGAAGCCGCCATTTGCAAAGATAGAAACAATGGTTTCAAAAGCATTTGGCGATAGGGAATTACTACGTATATAAGAGAAAAATTTGCGTCTAGATCGTAACTCGCCTCGGTAGCTCAGTTGGTAGAGCACTTGGCCCGGAAAGCCAAGGGTCCCGGGTTCGAGTCCCGGTCTAGGCGAAAAAAAAAAAATTTTCTCTTCAAATTTAATTTATCTTTCATTGAGAAATGTTAAATTAATAATAAAAACATCATTAGAGGCCTTACTGGCTTTTAAAGTAATGTTAAATTTCCAATAAATGTCTTCTTAACTAAGAAGCTGCCATTTGCAAAGATAGAAACAATGGTTTCAAAAGCATTTGGCGATAGGGAATTACAACGTATATAAGAGAAAAATTTGCGTCTAGATCGTAACTCGCCTCGGTAGCTCAGTTGGTAGAGCACTTGGCCCGGAAAGCCAAGGGTCCCGGGTTCGAGTCCCGGTCTAGGCGAAAATTTTTCTCTTCAAATTTAATTTATCTTTCATTGAGAAATGTTAAATTAATAATAAAAACATCATACTAATTTTAGTTACATGTCATTTTGAGTGGTCCGTGGTCAGCATTCCGCCTCATACAGACATCTAGGAAACCAAGGTAGTACTAGGACGGGAAAATTCGGTAAATTTTGCTTAGAGGCCTTTTCGTTCAGGCTTAAGGATTTTTTACGAGCCTGAAAACTTCAGACTCGGGACCCACAGCTTAAAGTCCCTCCCGAAGGACTTGCTCCTTGGATTTTTCCGTCCTAAAAAATCCATCGACCCCAGCCGGGTTTGAACCCGCGCCCCTCAGGACCAGAGGCAAGGAGCATAACCACTAGTCCACCGCGGCCGACTGTAAGTTGCAAAATTGGGGTGTGACTTATACATGTTAGAACATAAAGTTCTAAGAACTGCAAATACATATGATTGGATAATAGCAACAGCTGAAGTTCGACTCGCAGCCAATATGATTGCAGGACATTTATTATTAACCCTTTTAGGTAATACTGGCCCTTCCCTTTCTGCCTCTCTTCAAATAACTAGAAAAGATGCTTCATTTTAAAACAATTTTATTGTCAATGCCACCGAATTACAAGGTTGTGACATGTCATAAATTGCCTTGCCCAGCTGTAACTTGCCTTAAATTCATTGCATGGGATTTCCATATTCTTAGCTATCTTAAGGCCTTCAAACTGAAAATCCATCTGCCCTTGTTTTCTGTACATAATCTAGGAGAACTCTTTCTAAATGTGAATATTTCGCTTTCTTTCCGTGGAAAGATTGTCGATTTTGTTATGTGTTTTCAAGTGCATGTTTTGTTTGGATCCACTGTAGCACACTTTTTTTTGTCCACATAGAACTTTCTTCCTGCTGTCCTATTTTCATGTTCTGCTTAGCGCATCACTTGTAGCTTGAATTTGGAGGTATAACTTACTCTGCACCGACCCATGTTTACACACTGTGAACAGAAATGACAATGAATACTGTATTATATTTGAAAATAAAAAATATATGCCTAGACTGGGGTTTGAACCCAGGACCTTTGACTCTCTATGTCAATGCTCTTCCATCTGAGCTACCTGGGCCTCCAAACTAAACGCATATTTTTCTCTTATACATAGTTAATTCCCTAACCCCAAATGCTACGAGCCGTTGCTACGATTTTTGCAAATGGCGGCTTCTTTATTAAGAAGACTTTTTATTGGTAGAGCATTTGGCCCGGCAAGCCAAAGGTCCCGGGTTCGAGTCTCGGTCTAGGCGAAAATTTTTCTCTTCAAATATTATTTATTTTGAGTCTGTTTATCTTATCTCTATATTAATGTTGATTTGTTCTTGAAGATGATTGAGATCCAATCGAAACATGTTCAAGAACAAATCAACATTAATATTGAGGTAAGATAAACAGACTCAAAATAAAATAAATAAGAAAATTTATTCACCTGTTGGAAGTCATACTTACAGTTTTAATAATAGGTTTAATTCCAATATTGCTATGCAATGTCATCAATGCATTTGGTTTTCTTTTCATTTATTCTAAGACAATGACTTGTACTTATTTTTTCTAAAATATTGAACAGTTCAAATAAGTCTAGTCATCTTTTCAGTTATAAGAACAATATTATGAGGATAAGTAAAAACTTGATTTGATTTATGAATAAAAATTGTCCCTCCAAATTAAAACCTGTTATTATTTAATGTTAGTTTATGCTGATGATGTAGTACTATTGGTCGACAGCGAGGAGGTACTAAAGGCCAACAAGCACACACTACTGAGTAACACTAAGGAATTGGGACTGGAAGTAAATATCAATAAAACTAAATATATGGTCACACGTAAAAATACATTATATAATGGAAATGGACAGCTAATGACAAATGAGGGAAATTTTGAGGAAGTGGCTGAATTCAAATACCTAGGAACAATAATCACAAACAGGAATGAGATGCACAAAGAAATTAAACATAGGCTCAATTCTGGAAATGCATGTTATTATGCATTGCAGAGACTCTGGACTTCCCAAATCCTTTCGAAAAACGTTAAACTGAAAATATATAAAACTATTATTCTACCAGTTATATTATATGGGTGCGAAACATGGACTCTTACTTTAAGTGAGGAAAGGAGATTATGAGTATTTGAGAATAAAGTTCTTAGGAAAATTTTTGGTTGAAAGAGAGATGAACAGACAGGTGAATGGAGAAGACTGCATAACAGTAAATTACATGGTCTTTATAGGAAGCCAGATGTAATGTGAACAGTTATGTCTCGCAGACTGCGATGGGCAGGATATGTGGCACGAATGGAGAATGAAAGACATGCATGGAAGCTTCTTGTAGGAAAACGTTCAGTTGGTAGACCAAGAATGAGGCAGGAGAATAATATTTAACCATGATTTGAGGGAAATAGATTATACAGGGGATGATTGGAAAACATTAGCTCAGGATAGGGATGTATGGAGAGCTTATGTCCACGTGGCCATGAACTTATGGGTTCGATAGTGCCAGTGAGTTAGTTAGTTAATTATTTATTATTTTAATTTTTAGTTTAATTGATTGTCATAAACCGGAATCCCATGAAAATTTAATTGCTTACGATATTTTTAGTGCTAAAAAAAATCCTCTGGGCCGGATTTGAACCAGCTACCTATGGATTACTGAAATTATATACCACTACAGTCCACCGCTCTACCAACTAAGCTCTTACAACGAAGACTAAAAAGTCGATAAGTCTGCAACCTATTATACCAGTTTTTATTTATTTTTTATTTTCTGATGATTCTGGCCAGGATTTTAGAAACAAAATATGAAATTATTGTATTGTCATTGGTCCTTAACAAGTATACAAAGTTTCAAGTCGATACAATGTTTTTAAGTGGGTGAAAGTAGTGTTGAAAGATTCCGTTACATAGACAGATAGAGGTCAAGCTAATATTAAGCATGTAAAAAGGGATGGGCACATGATTGTGATTTGATCAAGGACAATAGTTAATTAATTTTCAATTCCACACACCTGCTGCTTGTTGCCTAGAGAAAAATTATTCAGGTTCACTAATTTGAATGTATAAATACATTAACATTTAATGTATTGTCATTTATTTCCTCTTCCTGCATTTTTGTTAGGCTGAGTGTCATTAACTTACAAAGTTACTCTGTATTGGCCGCGGTGGACTATTGGTTATGCTCCTTGCCGCTGGTCCCGAGGGTCGCGGGTTCAAACTCGGCCGGGGTTGATAGATTTTTTTAGGATGGAAAAATCCAAGGAGCAAGTCCTCCGGGAGGGATTTTAAGCCATGGGTCCTGAGTCTGAAGATTTTCAGGCTTGTAAAAATATCCTTAAGCCTGAATGAAAAGGCCTCTAAGCAAAATTTACCGAATTTTCCCGTCCTGTACTACCTTGGTTATATTATTTTTAGTCTATTCATCTTACCTCAGTATTAATGTTGATTTGTTCTTGGACATGTTCCAAAACAATTCTGTTTTATTGTCAACTTGCCCAGACTCTGACGAAAAAACATAATTGTTTTGGAACATGTCCAAGAACAAATCAACATTAATATTGAGGTAAGATGAATAGACTAAAAATAATATAATTAAAATAAACTCAAAAATCACTTCCTAAAATTATATATTAACTACCTTGGTTTCCTAGATGTCAGTATGAGGCGGAATGCTGGCCACGTACCACTCAAAATGACATCTATACGAAAACAAGTATAACTAAATTAGCATGGTTCAAATTCTTCCCTGTAGGGAGAGAGCACCTAAATCTCTGTTAAGGGAAACATGGGCTTACAAGAAGAAGATAATCTGTTTATTTGGTGGCTTAGAAACGTTTACTTGTCCTATGAAATTAATCATGACACTAGAGGTTTTTCTACACTTGAGAAAATTTTTCCATTGATGTGATTTTCAGATCTGAAAGTCAAATAATTCAGTAAATTTTATCTGGGATCAAATCCACATATCTTGAATCCTTTTTTTAATTACATGCTTTATATTAGCTTGACCTGTATTTATCTATCTCTCTATGTAACAGAATCTTTCAACGCGATTTTCACCCACTTAAAATCATTGGATCGACTTGAAACTTTGTATACTTGTAAAGGACCCGTGACAATACAATAATTTCATTTTTTTTCTAAAATCCTGGCCAGAATCATCAGAAAATAAAAAAAAAGTCTCTTTGTACCTATGTAACGGAATCTTTGAACACAATTTTCACGCACTTAGAAACATTGGATCGACTTGAAACTTTGTATACTTGTAAAGGACCCATGACAGTACAATAATTTCATATTTATTTTCTAAAATCCTGGCCAGAATCATCAGAAAATAAAAAAAAATGAAAACTGGTATAATTGGTTGCAGATTTGTCGACTTTTTAGTCAATTGTTATAAGAGCTCAGTTGGTAGAGCGGTGAACTCTAGTGGTATATAATTTCAGTAATCCATAGGTCGCTGGTTCAAATCCGGCTGGGAGGATTTTTTTTAGAAGAGTATTACTTTTAGCTCATACTACAATAGTATCAAATTTAAATATATTTACATTTTTATCTTATTCTGTAAAATATTAAAACTAAAAAATAAATAATAGTTTTAAAAAACTAAAACAACACGCTTTATTAGAAAACTGAACTAAAAATGAAAAATAATTTTAATTTCCAACATGCTTGGGATAAAATGAAAGTGGTCAACAAAAAAATCATCTCCAACACATATAGAATAAAACTAGAGTTATCTACAAAAAGAAAATAATTTTACCATCAAAAGCGTGGGGTGCTTTTTATGATTTTTACATTTTCTTCTTAGAGACTTTACTCTCACCAATATCTGTTTATTATCAAATATATTAATAAAATAAAGTGGTCAACAAAAAAAATCTCCAACACATGTAGAATAAAACTAGAGTTACCTAGAAAAAAAAAAATCTATCAAAAACATGGGTTATGGTTTTTACGTTTTCTTCTTAGAGGCTTTACTTTTACCACTATCTGTTTATTATCAAATATATTAATTGATGGTAAAATTATTTTTTTTTATAGATAACTCTAGTTTTATTCTAGATGTGTTAGAGATGATTTTTTTGTTGACCACTTTAATTTTATCTCAAGTGCATTGGAAATTAAAATTATTTTTCATTTTTTAGTTTGGTTTTCTAATAAAGCGTGTTGTTATAGTTTTTTAAACTTTTTTTCTTCAAAATACTCACTTTACAGTCCTGTATCATATGTACAATTTTGATCTTTGATCTTAAAGTTTAGAAAAATTGTGTTTGTGTACAATCTTTTAAAATTTATCAAATTAAATATGTGTTAATTTTGATTGGTTTTTGTTTTAGCCGAGAGGTTTTGGCTTCTTTAAACTTGTTTAGAGATTTGAAAGTGTTCTGAGTTCTTATCAGTGTCTTAAAACAAAGACTTATAGCAGAAAGACAATTGCTAGTTTAAAGAAAAAATAGATGATTACAATTGGCAAAAATATTTCGAGAGTAGTTGATATCTTTTAATTGATATAAGAGCAAAAGTTAAGATACTAGAAATTAATTGCACAAATACTGATAATTCATTAATTGCAACGAAGAAGCAAACATTTATCTCTAAGATCTGAAAGATAGGAGATGTTATGAACTATCGTCTTGAGATTTCAAGCCAAATCTTGATAAATCATGTTTATTTCATGTTCAATAGCTTCCCAGGGGACAAAATGAAATAATTAATATGTTTGTTAAATATAATTCTCTGAGAGTAGTTAATAATAATAAAAATAATAAGAATTAATCATTATCTCAGTCAAAAAATTAATTTATTAAGTCAACGTTTCAATGTCCTTGTGTGAAATCATTTTCAAGACACAGTTGTTATGTTAAAATGTTTTTAATCATAAATTGGAATTTTAAATTTGTCCATTTAAATTTGTAAGTATATATATATATATACGTCTTGCTAACGGTAACTATGTATTATAGACAACCATGTCTTGAAAATTATCTCACACAAAGAGATTGAAACATTGACTTAGGGTCGTATGCAAATACATTAGTCTCTACTCAAATTACTTCCAATCACTGGTGAGCTGAGATCGAATTAACGGCCGCCTTACCGGTCATGCATGAATGTTGACGTTTTCGTAATATTGGCAACGAATTACCCAGAATTCTCAGCGATAAAACCACTTCCGTTATTTTCGTCTGCTATAGAGGAATGCATTTATGCTTGCATCCCGCAAATAATACCGTATACAAACACATCTGCGACGCGCAATATTACGCCGATTCTCTTGTTCTTCCAGTTGAATTCTTTGGTAGACTCTATCAAATTCCTCTTCTCCGCGTATACCGAAAACATGATCGAAGTCTTCAAGGTCCGACATCTTGGATAAGTTTCAAACTACATCGGTTACCATCGGTTCCCTTCGGGATTTTCACATAAGTTTATATCTTGAGCTACGATCTTAAGGTACCTTGTCAGGTAGCTTACAATTATTACCGCGTGAATAGATTTCTGAGTAAGAAAAATGTGTTTGGATAAAACTTTATCAGCAGAGAACGCCTTTTACTGTCTAATGCGTTCAAACATTTGACCCTTAATGTATTAATTTTTTGACTGAGATAACTGTCAATTCTTCTTGTTATTATTAAGATGAAATAGATATGAAAAGATGGGTAGGACCCCATACAAAGTAAAATCTGTCTCCAGAATAAAATTTTAGAGAGATCTAATCAATTTAAATATCTTGGATATTATCTCTCTATCTGGGATGAAAAGGATATCCCTGAAAAAATTACTAGTTATAATACAAGTTTAGGAATTATTAATCAAGTTATGAGACCATCCCTTGTACAAAAAAAACACCAGATTACGTTTACATAACACTTTGGCTAGACCATTGTTGACCTATGGTAGTGAAGCATGGACACTAAAAAGACGACATGAAAGCAGAATAACGGCTTGTGAAATGAGATTCATGCGCAGAACAGCTGGTTACACCAGATGGGATCGGAAAAGGAACACCGATATCTAAAAAGAATTGAAAACTACGCCAATTTTGGAATATATTAAACAGTACCAACTAAATTGGAAACACCATCTTGAAAGAATGAGTTCAAATCGGATCCCCAAAGCTGTTTATAATTATATACCATGAGGATGAAGATCTCTGGGTCATCCTATGAAACGCTGGAGGGAAAATTTTCTATAGGATCGTAACAGGCCTTGGTCTAATACTTGGAAGGAAGAAGAAGAAGAAATATGAAAAGAAAAACAAATTACAGAAGTCCAAACTTTTAAAGATATGCCATGTGAACCTCAAAAGAAACAATTAGCCAGTTATACTCTTTTGTTGGGCTGCACAGTTGTGGTCTCGGGTTAACAACATTGCCTTGAATGCCTGGGTTCAAACTCTGGCCAGAGCAAGTTTCCTGGGTGATGTTTCTTCAGGGTTTACCTGATCTGTAAGACTATTGTCAGGAAACTTTAAGGCTCAAATAGTTCCCCCAAACACAATCTGGCCATTTCATTCAGTATGAATGAATGAGTAAATGGTGCATCTTATCTAATTAGTTTGTATTGTCTCAGAAGTGGCTCCGGCATTTAGCTGATGAGTCCCTTGGAAGGCTGCCATGTTGTTGTGTGGTCAAAAAAGTATGTGTATGATCCAGAATTTAAAAATCTCCTCCTGCAAGTCATGTCCTGTAAGGTCTTGGGAGGCATGAGACACAAAAGGATCTACAAGGGGAAAGAAAGAAAATAAAACATAAAAAGAAAAGAAAAATAATAAAAAACTTATATTTTATACGAGTTCTTTGAAGAAAAATAACATTGTTCAGAAGAAATAGGGATTAATTTGATTGGGGACTGGAATATATTATTAACCTATTCAACTTGTATGACGTGACATTCACGCACGCTCTAGTGAGGCCCAGTCTTTGAATGACATGACATTCACGTCAAGCGCACGAGCTCATATATTTTGCAATAACATTCAAACTATTCCATAGATGTCTAATGTGTTAGCTTTGCTAGGTTCCTGAGAGAAAGCATGTTGGACGACCCACTTTTTTTTTTTAGAATTCGTGAAATTAGAAACTGTCTGTTTGTTGGAAGTATATAGAAGAAATTTGTAGTGTTAAGTCTTTGAAATGGCATCTAAGAGGGTGTGTGGTGATGATTGTGATGGGATTCTGAATTTATTAGAGAGTTTTGTCCTCAAAACATTACGCAGAACACACGGGAAAACTGAGGAGGGTAAAAGGGCAAAGACCTAGGGAAGAAAAACCAAGACTCTGCCTGAAGTACCAGGATGCAAGGTGTTGACTTGCAAGACCAGATCACTGACCTTTTCCTATAATGAATCGCACTGTAAAAGGATACAGAAATTTATTTTTCTATTTGCTTGACATATTTATGTTTAACTCTTTTGAGGTCTACAATAATTTCATAGATAGCAAGACAGCATATTCGACCTTCAGAATAGCTGTCACCAAGCAGTTATTGAAGACAATTCAGCTGCCATCCTACAATGTGAGAGGCCCCCTATCATCAAGTACAGCCCCTGTCAGGTTACAGGCAAGGAACTAGACTCACTTTCCATTGTATATCCCCAGCACAGACAATAAAAAGAAACCCTACAAAAGTGTGTTCAAAAGAGAACAAAAGAAGTGAAACTACATTTCAGTGAAAAAAGTGTGAAGTTCCACTTCTGATGGTAAAATTATTATTTTTTTCATTTTTGTTGGTTTTAATTATCTTCTGATTGAGGGTCTTTCCACTTTTCAGCGGTTGCCCTTTTACCAGCCGGCTGCTGGCCCTTCACATCCGCATGTGTCAATCACAGAGGTAGATGATCAACAGCCAGTGTAGGGGTGACATGTGGTTAGCATGTCGAGTCCCCCAGCCGTTAGCTGGTTCCTCAACCTGGAGCCGCTACTTATTGTAGCTACCCAATTGCCTCACGATGCTGGGTGGGCACCGGTCCCATACTGGCCGAAATACCATGAGAAAATTTCTTCCCCCATGGAGACTCGAACCAGCGCAAGTCCCGTAGCTCTGCGCCAAGGATTCCTACCTTAACCGCTCGGCTACGGCGCGGGACAGTTTTAATTATCTTACAAGTTTATATATTTATCATTATTATTATGTTACTGACAAATCATACTGTGAGAATAATATATTATTCTGTCCACGTGCCTTTATTTGAATATCTTATCAAACTTTTTTTTAAATTAAAAAAAAAAAATCTGAAAGTTAACTGCTTTTTCATTCATGAATTTCAAAGAAAAGTTATGCAAATTTTAAGAAATTTTAAATAGGAATGGTAATTCTCTTCACTAACAGGTTTTTCCAGCTAAAACATAAAAATTATTTTTACGGGTTTTACTTAATAATTAGCCTTGGCTAATTGATGAAAACAGCAGATATACATATACATACACAGTAAATTTATGGTTTGTTGTGTGACTGAGGATAACGGAACATGCTAGGTAAGGGAAAAGGTTTGTCTTATATAACACACAATAATCTTCAGAATACTGTACATATCGTCCTAAATTATCATCATCATCATGATGAACAAATTCGTTTTAGGCCATGTGGCCTGTACGGTAAACCTAGCGAAGATGGTCTTGATCTTTCCACCGATGTTTTGGTCTTCCTTGGTCCCTATGTCCAGTTGGGTTATATTGGAATGCCAATTTTGGAAGTCTATTTCTTGCCATTCTCCACAGATGATTTTTCCATTCTTGTTGGTATCTTTGTATATCTTCATTTAGGGTCGTATGCAAATACATTAGTCTCTACTCAAATTACTTCCAATCACTGGTGAGCTGAGATCGAATTAACGGCCGCATTACTGGTCATGCATGAATGTTGACGTTTTCGTAATATTGGCAACGAATTACCCAGAATTCTCAGCGATTAAAACCACTTCCGTTATTTTCGTCTGCTATAGAGGAATGCATTTATGCTTGCATCCCGCAAATAATACCATATACAAACACGTCTGTGACGCGCAATATTACGCCGATTCTCCTGTTCTTCCAGTTGAATTCTTTGATAGACTCTATCAAATTCCTCTTCTCCGCGTATACCGAAAACATGATCGAAGTCTTCAAGGTCCGACATCTTGGATAAGTTTCAAACTACATCGGTTACCATCGGTTCCCTTCGGGATTTTCACATAAGTTTATATCTTGAGCTACAATCTTAAGGTACCTTGTCAGGTAGCTTACAATTATTACCGCGTGAATAGATTTCTGAGTAAGAAAAATGTGTTTGGATAAAACTTTATCAGCAGAGAACGCCTTTTACTGTCTAATGCGTTCAAACATTCGACCCTTAAACTTGTTACTCCAAGTTTTCCTCTGATAATAGTGTTCCTTTCGTGATCCAGTCTATTAACTCCTAACAATGATCGTAAGAAGCGCATTTGGCTTACTTGAAGTTTATGAGAGTTTCTTTCATTTAAAATCCAAATTTCACTTCCATATTTTAGAGCAGCTTTTGATGTGATGTTATGTAATCTTAGTTTTGTCTCTGTCATCTGTTTACCAAAATGTCTTCGTATTACCCCATTCATTTTATTATATTTTTGTAATTTTGAATCAATGTCACTCTTATACTCTGCAAATACACTTCCTAAGTAAGAGAAATCTGACACTTGCTCTATAATTTTTCTATCAATCTCAATTTTCACCCGTTGTATGTTTTTTCCACACATTGCTATTGTTTTGGATTTTGAAGTGGAAATTTTCATATCAAAATTATGAATCTAATGAAAAGTTTCTTGTTACATTTATTATTTGCTTTACAATACCATAAATTGCAGATATTGATCAGTAATGTGAAATAAATAGTTATTAAATATTACAGAAGGCAGTGTCTAATAAGGATTTTTTGGTTTCTGATGTCTGTCTATACCGATATATCCTCATGTGAGGCAAGGGAACTCCTTTGTGGGAGTTACTTACACAAGGCTACTTTAGTTATGATTATTTCCCTATAATAGGAGTTATTACAAAAAATGTCATAATCATCATCATAGTCCATTCACGAATTTAGGCCATTTGTTGACCTGTTTCGGCCTCAAGAGAAACACCATCCAGAAGTCTTTTGAGTGGACATCCTGGTCTTCTTCTTCCTGCAGGTTGATATCTTAACATTTGTTTGGGTATTCTGTGGTCTTCCATTCGATGAACATGTTGCATCCATCTTGACTTATAATCAGAAATTTTGTTTTCTAAAGATAAAGGTAAAGTGATCCCACAACAGGCCTCAGGAGGCCTTTGGGGTAGTAGGAGGTAAAGGTTCCCACTTTTTCTAGACAATCGGCACTTGAAGTCAGCCGGGTTGTCAGCCCTGCGTGACGGCTGCCTTTACCCCAGAACAAGCGTCTGGTACTCATTTCCGTTAGAGGCTGAGTCAACTCCAGGGCCATAGTGCCGCCAGAGGGTTTGGGTCAGTTTAAAAATCCTGACCCCAACGGGACTTGAACCCTCGACCCTCTGGCTTGTAGCTCAGTGCCTTAACCACTACGCTACGGCGTGCCCCGTTTTCTAAAGATTCCATGTGTAATTCTTCTAAGATGTCTTCATTTTTTTTGTGATCTAGTAGTGTGTATCCTGCAGTCCTCCGAAGGTATCTCATTTCAGCAGATCTAAGTCTCTGTATATCCTTCTGTTTCAACGTCCATACTTCGCTACCATACAAAAGAGTGGGAAGAACCAGTGTTTTATACACTTTCAGTCTTGAATGCTTTTTTGGACTAACTCTGGCTTTAAGATAGAATTTATTAACCCTAAAATTCTTAAAAATGTAGATATTTTTGCATTTACATCCTTTTCTTCTTCATATGAGATATTGCATCCTAGATATGTAAAATTATTCACCTGCTCCAAAATTTTATTGTCCAGTACAATTTTACTTCTGACAGGATCTACACCTTGAAATGCCATAATTTTTGTTTTTTCTGTAGATATATTCAAACCATATTCTTCTGTAATTTTGTTAAGTTCATACAGACCTTTCTGTAGATTATCTTCAGAATTTGCTATTATTATTTGGTCATCTGCAAACAATAGGGTGTTTATTTTTCTATTTTCTGATATTCTTATTCCAAATTGATATGTTTTGTTCCAGCAACATATGTATAATACATTTATCTCTATTAGAATTTCAAGAAGAGAAAAAAATTAGAAACTCAGTTATAAGGGAGAAATTGAAGATTGAAGACACTATTTTAGATTACATTAAAACTCAGCAATTAAGATGGTACAGACATGTCCAGCGAATGGAAGAGGATCGGCTACCAAAATGTGTTTTGGAATGGAAACCTGAGGGAAGATGAGGCAGAGGAAGACCTAAAACCACCTGGAGTCAGGGAATATGTTTATACATGAAGGAGAAACATCTACAACCTGGAGATTGGATGGACTGACAAAATTGGCTATTAGGAATTGGACGATGTCAAAGACCGATGATATCTATAAATTTATGTTTATCTCAAATTAAAAGATCTACAGACCTTAGTAGGTCTTTGGGGTAAAAGAGATTAAGGCTCCTACCTTCCTAGACAATTGCCATGAGATACCACTGAGTTATCGGCCGTGTAACAGTTGTGATTAGACTCAGAATACATGTCTGGTACTCATTTCTGTTAGAGGTTGAGTCAACCCAATGGTCACAGTGCCATTAAAAGATTTTAGCCAGTTTAAAAATTCTGACCAAATTGGGAACAAAACTTTAGCTTGTAGAGTATTGAATATCAAATTAGAATGTATAATAATTCTCACAAAGACAGCAGGTGGCAATCTAGTTGATGAAGAGTTCTGTTATTCAATACACAAACTTAGCAAATATAAAAAATTCTATTATTCATATAAAATATACTGTACACTGAATTACAGAGAAACATAAAATATTTCTTAATATTTATGAATTCAATTATATATTGAATTCCTTTTCTTTGCATGTGTCGTCTTCACAATATCAGTCTGGTTATTTCTTTTCTGTAGATTCTGAGTATGTATAGAAATTTACTTACCATCCTGAAGTTCATAATAAATTTCAAAAACATTTCAGAAAATTTAATATAACATTGGCTCAATTAACAAATTCAGCCTGGGTAATCTTCTGTTAAATAATAATAAAGTTAACACCCCAGACAACAAAAAATTGGGAAAATATCAAATTGATTGGAAAGATTGCAATACAATGAATATAGAAAAACAAAAGGAACTTGGAAATTCGTAAAAAAATAACACTTTAGAAACATAAAGAATGGAGAAATTGAAAAACAAGCTATAGCAGCACATAGTTTATTAGAGAATCATAGAATTGAAAAAGAAGCAAAACTTTTGAAACATCTATCTAAACCTTTGGATTTAACAGTTTGGGAAAAGATATATATTAAAAAAACCATACTAGAACCATGAACTTCGAGATTCCAGACGAATCGAGCTTGATTACAAAGTTCTTCAAAAGTACAACAGATGGCAGTTTAGAATTATTATTATTATTTTTATGTCCACTGCTGTGGTCTTGGGGTAGCGTGCTGCCTTGTCATGTAGCGGGCCCGGGTTCGATCCCCGGTCGGGACAGTTTTTCTGGGTGAGGTTTTTATCGGGGTTTTTCCTCACCTGAAAGACAAATGTCAGGCCCAAACAGTCCCTGAAAATCATATGGCCATCACAATCATCATCATTCATATTCATCTTAGGTTAAGCTTAGGATTGGGGACTCTCCTGGCGCACCATTATCATCATCATCACGCATCATATCATCGGGGCAACGTAACCCCGCCTTCCAGGTGCCCCAACCTCAGAAGTGGGTTACAAGTACGCCATGCCAGGAGAGAAACCAGGAATGTCAAAAGACAAACCTGGGGCATTTGAAAAAAAAAAAGTTTATCATAATAAAGAAAGCACCTCCTTTTTAACATTCTGAATAGGTCATAGCATTATTTTGCAGTGACAGACTCATATTTACATCATACGACATCAGAAATGAATTAATATACAGTTTGATGTGTTTCATTTTTTCTCCACTAGAGTGCATTCTTACAATATTGCGTTACTTTGGCAATAAATAATATGATCTGGCTGCAGTGATGAACAAAAGAAGCAAATGAAGCGTACCAATAATTTCTCATTTGTTTTCAAACATCACCGTTTACATTAAATATATAAACATTTTAAAATAACTTTATTTAAATAATGATTTGTGAGTAAACAGCTTAATTTTATTTGTTAAATAGTCCTAACAAATACCACTCTTGATTTTCAAATTCTCTACATAAATTGGAAATCACTCATGGCATTACTTATGAGAATGGGCCTAATGCTGAATATTTCATAAAATGAGCTAACTCTGAAATACTCTAAACATTTGGTCTGTTCATTCTTAGAGTTGTTTTTGTCAAACATATGTTTCAGAGCTTCTTAGCCCCATCGTCAGCGATTACAGATGATGGGGCTAAGAAGCTCTGAAACATATGTTCGACAAAAACAACTCTAAGAGGTAAGAATGAACAGACCAAATGTTTTAATTATTAAACAAACCTCTTAATGTTACTTCCTATTGTATTTTAAAATAACTCTGGAATTTTTATTATTATTATTACTATTATATTAAATAAGTAAATTGACACATTCATAGTTAAATATGAGAAATAACATTATGAGGTTCTTAATTCATGAATGAACAAGTCATTTTTTTACATCTTACCTCGTAGTTTATGTTTTCTTAAGCACGAGAACTGCTGTTTTCAAGAGGAAACATCCCTCCCATTTTCAACCAACATTATGACTACCGGATTTTTGTTGGAATCTCCATCTATAACATTGTCATCTGGCGTTGATTTGATGAACTTAACGATATCAGGTCCCGTTCATTAGGAATTTTGAAATTCATGGATTTGAATTTGTTCTTCTGAATATACATCTCCCAAATTGTCAATTCTAAATGTTTTTTCCAAATGTTTTAGAAATTTGGCCTCTTTTTCAATATTATGACTTACCAACAAACTATGTGCTGCAATAGCTGATTTTTCAATTTCATCATTTTTAATATTTTTAAAGTGTTCCTTTGTGCAAGTGTCCAAATACCTTCTTCTTCTCCTTCTTTTTTTTTTTTAATGTATACTTTATTGTAGTCTCTACAACTAATTTCATAAATTCCAGATTTTTTACTGTCTGGGGTATTCAATTTCTTATTTGTTATTAATAGACTACCAAGGCTAAATTTATTTATAGGTACCAATATAATATTGAATTTCTTGTAATTTTTTTAAAATTTGTAATGTATTTCAGGATGATAAAAATTAACACATACTAGAAATCTACTTTGGTGACTACAATCTGCATAAATATGTTTACTCTAATAACATTTGAGCCTAACTTTTAATTAGCAATTTATTTTAGAGTGATTCTTGTTCAAATTACAACATAGGCCTATTTTTCCTTAAAGGGAATTATTCACCACCATTTCATCGGGGTAATGTAACCTCATTGATAGATGCATAGCACAATTTGTGTAAATTTATAAATATTTAAAAATTCTAAGAAATGTTTAAAGAATCATTGCAAAATGCATAAAATTGTAAGAAACATTATTACAAATGGTAAAAGTGTGTAGTGAAATAGAGACATAAGAATGTTTTATGGAAAATCACAGTGTCACTCTCTAAACTTCAGCCAAATGTCTAATAATTGTAAAAAATTCAAGTTTCCATATTAACATGCAAATTTTAAAATACAGTAATACAATATATGACTAAAAACTATAAAATAGTTACCTTGTAGGTCCGTCTCAAGTTGTTTTAAAACTCTGTAGGCCTTTCGGGATTAGTCCCATCATCAGCAGAATGCATTAAGTCCGTACTTGTTGACCGTTGTTGAAGCACTCATAGTTTTTAATCATACATTATATTACTGTGAATTAACACCTCAACAGAAACTTAACATGAATTTTACTAGTATCAAATTTTAAAATACTTACACATATTGAATATTATTTTACATTCAAGGGTTCATTTTTTAAAACATTAACTACCACTTAAAACATAGTTTAAACGTTTTATAAATATTTTTTGATTATATTTTTCTACAATATTTAAGTGTATATGAATCGAATTCCTTTTTCATCATTTTTTTCCCCAATGTAGCCAACATATAACTTACTTTCGAATTTCTACTTCCATTGTTTTCAAACTTTCGTCTGCTGACGCAAGCGCATGGTGTCGACAATGTACTATTATTTTAAACATCTTGTAAAGATTATTGTAACTTAAAAAAAATTAATAAAATACGGTAATCGCTATTGAGGATGCGGTAGCTATATTGATATATTTACACAAATATTGGGCTAATGTTTCCGACAGAAATTTTACACAGGTTATCCACTTTCATCTGTTGACGCATGCGCATGGTGTCGACGTGGAACTTACAAAACTGTGTGTTTTATCCCCATTTTTTTACGCTAAATGTGATCAAACTGCTAGCTAGGTCAAATCTTATTAAATCAGTATTTTTATTTTGGTTAGCTTTATAGTTTTAGAAGTTCGTTATTGGCAACTAGCGTTATGTATGTTGGCAGCATTGCATGATTATAAATTTTATCCAGCTTCATCTGCTGGCATATGTAATCCGTGCATGTTTTGTCAGCTTCGGTCTACGAAAAACTGTTTGCGTCCCAGCTAAGAAACTTTATCCAAATGTTTTAGGATTCGTTGCAAAATATTCAAAATACTACGGAATGTCGGTCAAAATGGAAAAACGTATGTAGGTACAACAGTGTTATATGAACATTGAGACGAATTCCCAAATAATTATAAGTTGGGGCGAATTTTTTTGTTATCTGTAGATTAAACTGACTTATGACTTGATGCAAATTATATAATGAAACCATGAACCGGTAGTTATCATGTGCCTGATTTCGTAGTTTGCACACATCCATTCCGAGGTTTTCATAGCTTCCGTGATATAGATTCACTCCAGACCAATTTCTGCTTTCCTTTCAGTTCACAGTGTAATTTATTGCTCGTACACTGTGGTGGATGGAAGTAGGAATTTACTTATGATTTCCTCTATGTATAATAATTCTCTTATGACGTAGCATAATCTTGATGCTTTGATATTTTTGATGAATCGCAAGTTTCTTTTCGATAGGTGTTTCCAAATAATTTATAGACTTACATGACTATAGGTGTGATTTTACCATGAAAAGTTTTTGTTTACACAGACGACTTTCTCACCCATTGCGATGATTGTTGCAGTTGCCTTGACTTTTACATGGTTCGTAAATGTATTACCGGTCCTATGTAGTGTAATTCCAAGATACTAGAAGCTGTTCTTGGCCATAATGGGTTCTCTCGCCTGTTTTATATTTAATAATAATAATAATAATAGCTTTATTTTACCTGGCAGAGTTAAGGCCTTAAGGCCTTGTCTACCACTCAACCAGGATGGTAAGGATGATGGCCATATGATTTCGGGGACCGTTTGGGCCTTAAAGTTTTCCTGACATTTGTCTTACAGGTGAGGAAAAACCCCGATAAAAACCTCACCCAGAAAAACTGCCCCGACCGGGGATCGAACCCGGGCCCGCTGCGTGACAAGGCAGCACGCTACCTCGAGACCACAGCGGTGGACACCACAGCGGTAAATCTCTCGAATTCTCCTGTTAATTGATTCTCTCCCTGTTTTATAGTAAATCCCGTCTTCCTCACTTTCGAAAGGTAATCTGAATGGTTTTCTTTTCAGTGATGAGGAAATATATTTTTTTCTGTCATTCCTCGAAATTGCCAAATGCTATAATTTATATTAATTTTTGTACATACATTGCCATAACACTATTCTCAAACATTTTAACATGTTGAGCCCACCTACCTCTGATGTTCACAATCACATGCTAAAATTACTATTATCAACACTTTTGAAATTATTGTTTTCGAAAGGCCTCCATATTAGAATAACTTGAAGAAGTTTAATAATTTAGTTGAGGACGACTGACTTACCAAGGAAAAATTATATAATTAACATCTTATGACTAGAGTCCGGATGTTAGGCACTTAAAAAATTCAAAATAGGCAGGCAAAAAGGCACTAAAACTCATTAATATAGGCACTAAAAAATTCAAAATAAGAATATAACTTTTCTCCAAGCCTTAGAGCTGGAGCAAAATACAATGGGACATAGCTTAGGACTATTTCGATTAACGGGAATGCATGAGGTGGAAAAATACAATATCTACCTAACGAGGGTGCATTGAGGGAGAAACCATCTACCTGCTAGGTTATTGGGTTATTGCCACCCTTATCTTAAAATATTCTAAGGGAATTTATAAAAAGAACACTTGAAAACTTCTATGAAATGATTTATGTCATGAAGTTTGTCCATTTCAATTGATTTCATTGAAAAACTGAGTTAATTTCGAGAAAAATTACAAATAGGCATTTATAGGCATTATAAGCTGAAATAGACATTTATAGGCAAAATGAACTTCACGGAAAACAACTCTAGGATCGTTGGTATGAACTTATATGAAGTCACTTTTACAATATTTATAATAAATAACCGTAGGCATTTTCCCTAACATCCGGTCTTTAGTTATGACTATTATCTCGATTGACGGAACGAGGACAGGGGATTATAGCCCGACCGCTGACAAAATGCAGTTCTAACTGCGCATGCGCTAGTCTCCCTTCCCACAGCAAACATGTGGTTACCTCTTGAGTATGTACTGAGTACAGCCGCGTCCAAGTTTAAGCGTATGCCGTAAATATAGTAAGCTTTAGATAAGTCTAATAAAAATAGTTAGAGTAAGTTACATTTTTGTAGTTACGATAGCACGTCTTCGTCACCTAGTCTGTTACCATTTTGTGCTAAACCCACGAAATCGTCCACTACGTGCATACGTTTTTTTTAAAAGAAGACTATTATTGTGTACGGAAGTGAACTTCATCTCCGTATGCAATGAAAACGAAGATAGTAGCGGTTCTAGTGTTCCGACGAGAGTTCAGAGAATGGTTCTGACTGGTGATCGACAGAGGGGAATGCATAGAGGAGAAGGTACAACCAATGGTGGGAGAAGGAAATGCGGTAAGTTTTCCACCATAACTGCTTTTTGTAAACGGTCCAGATGTAGATGAAGATATTTTTATTATCGCAATGTAACGTAGCCTGTTTGATAGACCGGTTATCCTACGCTACCGTACCACCTGTGAATATTCGATCGGAGAAGAAGTGACTGCTAGCGTCATATTGGCTATTGTGATAACACACGTTCCATTTTGATCCAATTTCCAACATGTTTATTAACATATAAGGGGATTATATCGTAGGAGTCCACCTATATTAGTGTGCAAATTAGGTTAAGAAAATGGGCAAGTAAGTGTTAGTTTAGGCAAGTTAGGGCGAGAAAATGGGCGAGTTAGTTTACATCAGATTAGAGTGCGTTTGCTCAATTAAGAGAATCTTCCCGCGTAACGGTTGCTGCACGGCCAGTCGGAGAGTGGGAGCAACTAGACGACGTTTCTAAATCAATTGTAAAAAAATAGTTATTATGTTATATAAGTAAAGTAAAGTGATCCCAGAACAGGCCCGGAGGCCCTTGGAGTAGTCGGAGGTTAAGGCTCCCACTTTTTCTAGACAATCGGCACTTTATGTCAGCCGGGTTGTCAGCCTTGCGTGACGGCCGCCTTTACCCCCAGAACAAGCGTCTGGTACTCATTTCCGTTAGAGGCTGAGTCGACCAGGGCCATAGTGCCGCCAGAGGGTTTGGGTCAGTTTAAAAATCCTGACCCCAACGGGACTTGAACCCTCGACCCTCTGGCTTGTAGCTCAGTGCCTTAACCACTATGCTACGGCGTGCCCCCTAATATGTTATATAGCAATCGAAATCTATGAATGCAAATTTTCTACCCGTAGTATAGTTTCTTCACAAATTAATATTGAAAATTGCACAAAATTGGTTACAGTACATTTAAATGGAGGCATATCTTGTTTACTTAAACTTTTTTTTAAGTGTTTCCTCGTGACAGTGCTTAAATCGGTTGGAATAACAAGGAAAGTAAACTTATAAATAATAAAAAAGTGCATGTTACATCCCATTTGGAATACTTATTATAATCTATGCTAATTATTCTCTTATCTGAAATAAGTTATCGTAAATCAGACTTCAAGAAACAAGCAATTAATCATCCTGACTGCTTGATAGTAATTAAGTACAACGTTTTATCATTAGAAATGGCATGTATGAAACTGTTGAATGAAATTGTAACCTTTATTCGATGTAAATCGTATTCAGTGCAAAAGTTATTAATGGGCTTCTTAAGTAGTAGATGATTGTTGCGTTTTGAACTTTTAATCACGTGATAGACCTATTTCATTTCAAGTGTAATATTGTTGGTTATCTCAATAAAACGATCTTTGAGAGATAATCTTTGGTGAAAACTGTAATTAAGTAATTGGAAATTCATGTTGGAACATGTGATCTTTAATTGACATTTGGAATGAGCTATTCGTGCTTGGAATTATCAGCAGTAATCTAACAAGATTTGTTTTTCTGAAAAAATCACGAACGACAAAGTCGCGAGTGATTTTGTCTAATGAAAAATTCATCCTCGCGTTGGATTTGGAGTGACTATTTAGCGAATAATACATCATAAGCTAAAAATAATCTTCTTCTTCTTCTTCCTTCCAAGTATTAGGCCAAGGCCTGTTACGATCCTATAGAAAATTTTCCCTCCAAAACCGGGAAATTCTCATATAAGACTTGAAAGCATAATAATAGTCCCTTCGATTGGTTGCTGGCCAAAGGAAGGCAAGACCAGTGACGGGGCTGCCATCATATAGCCTCTGGTCAGGCTTTTCTGGAGAAGAAATGGAAGAAAGGAAAGACTCCCTAGCCCTCGGATGCCCTAATAGCGTCGGGGTCGAAAAAAGCAAGAGTTAACCAAGAGAGGTTAGATAGTAAAGTTAAAAGAGTGCACAACACAAGTAAGTGGAAGAAATGTTTTGCTCAGCTTGGGTATAATATTTAATATTTACCAAATGTATTCCGATCTTACTTCCGGGCGATTTCTAAGCTGGCTGCATATTTATAAATAGCATATCTTTACTGTTAAATCTCTTTGGCTTGGGAAAAAATCAATAACAGATGATTGTATGGGAAATATCTATTAACAATAATGCAGATTCATTATACAACGTTTTTTAATATTTAATGGCCATCGCAATCATCATCATTCATATTCATCATCTTAGGTTAAGCTTAGGAATAGGGACTCTCCTGGCGCACCATTATCATCATCACCCATCATATCATCGGTGAAACGTAACCCCGTCTTCCAGGCGCCCCAACCTCAGAAGTGGGTTACAAGTACGCCATGTCAGGAGAGAAACCAGGAATGTCGAAAGACAAACCTGGGGCATTTGAAATATATATATATATATATATATATATATATTAGAGCAACAGAACTAATCTTTTTTTGGTAACTTTTACTTTTTTTTTTTTTTTTGGAATTTCTTGCTGTACCATTTCGAATCGACATCCTTGTCAAATAAGTTAAAAGATCTAATTTTTTCTTTTAGAAATTGTAGAGATAAATAAATTGAAGAATATCAATAGGCTGTTAAATTCACAACTAGATTTGAATGAATCGCCTCTTATAAATTTTTAAGAGAGACTGTAAAAAAATATATTTTTACATTCAGTTGCATAGTTACAGTAGTTATATACTGATATAATAACACCATTAATTTGTAATCATGTCTGAAGAAGGTACAGAGTACCGAAACTGCTGTTACAATTTTTTTTTTATTATTCCGGCTTTTACAATGAATATACATTTTTCAGGTACCCATGTTCACAGTTAACTACACATTTGTTTCAACACATTTTTCCATTCTTGTCTGTTCATCGATATATCTTCTTCTATTTCCCATTCCCTCTTAGTTTCATTGATTCCCTGAATCCACGTAATATTTGGTCTACCCTTCTTTTTCCGTCCGTGTGGTTCCCAATCCATGATTATCTTAGGTAGTCTTCGTTCTTCCATCCTTCTAATGTGTCCGTAGCAATTTAATTGTTTCCTCTTTATAAAATCTAATATTGAATATTGTACCTGCATTTTTTCTTTTATATATTAATTTCTGATTTTATCCTTCATGGATATTCTTGCAGCACGTCTCCAGTAGTCCATTTCAGTGGCGAGTATCTTTTTTTTTCATTTGTGCATTTAAAGCCCACACATCAGCTCCATAGGTAATAATGCTTCTGATTATTGTGTTACAAATTTATATTGTAATAAATATGAAAATCACATAAAACTTTAAGTTTTATTTTTATTTAATTAAATCTATATGGATTTTCTTCAAGTAAACGCTAAATAAATTGATTACTTAAATTTGTATATACATCTACATGAAACCACGTTGATATATTTAAATATGAATACACATATATGTACTCTATGCACCGCTGTGGTCTCGGGTTAGCGTGCTGCCTTGTCACGCAGCGGGCCCGGGTTCGATCCCCGGTCGGGACAGTTTTTCTGGGTGAGGTTTTTATCGGGGTTTTTCCTCACCTGTGAGACAAATGTCAGGAAAACTTTAAGGCCCAAACGGTCCCCGAAATCATATGGCCATCGCAATCATCATCATTCATATTCATCTTAGGTTAAGCTTAGGATTAGGGACTCTCCTGGTGCACCATTATCATCACCACCCATCATATCATCGGGGCAATGTAACTCTGCCTTCCAGGCGCCCCAATCTCAGAAGTGGGTTACAAGTACGCCATGCCAGGAGACAAACCAGGAATGTCGAAAACTTGGGGTATTTGAAAAAAAAATCTCATTTAGGCAAGAATTTAAGTAACCAATGAAAATAAGATCTAAATAATGTATTTTTTTTTCGTTTTCCTCTGTCGAAAAGGCAAATTCTGGTTTAAAATTTCATTTTCGAAACCTATTTCATCTTATTCACCATTTCACAGTATAACTTAAATAGCGTCGTTGCCTCTTATGCAGCAGGCCCGGATTCGATCCCCGATCGGGGCAAGTGTTCTGGGTGATTTTTTTAACTTAATTTCTCCTCATTTTTGAGACTAATGCCAAAGAAATTTAAGTCACAAACTGTCTCCAAACATGATCAGGTCATCATTATCACCATTATCACATTCGCCTTGTTTAACATGAATGTGTGAGTGAATGGTGTGGTTCGTGTTGACTCGGAGGTGGCCTTAGTCTAAGCTGTTCACTCATTCGGGGAGGCCCTTCATATTCTTGTATGGTCAAAAAAAGGTATGTGTGTGATCCAAAATTTAAAAACATTCTCTCCAAACAGGCCGTGCCACTGTAAAGTTGTGGTTTATCTACGACGCAAACCGGCAGCGCAAACCGTCGTTGTAATCGCTCTCCTTGTTTTTGAATGCAAGTGGTTTCTCTACAATGCGGAGCGCTGACGCCAGAATTTTACGCTGACGTGACGCGTTGTGTATTTGATCTATTTGAATTCCGGATACAATTTGCCAGCGTTTCCAAAGAGTACACAAGCTATTATCCGTACTCATTGATGTAACTGCTAATAACAAAGATGTCGGCAAAATGGAGCTTATTTTGTAACTTCAGCAAATTTAACGACGAAATTTTGATTAGTTTTGTTGCAAATCATCGAGTTCTGTACGATATGAGCATGAAGGAGTACAGAGATGCATAGAAAAAAAAACATTGTGGTTTGAACTTGGTCAAGAAAAAAATTAAAGCTACAAATAATGTATTGTATCTTAGGGATATTATGGATGTATATAAATTTCGTCTTCTATTAAATTCAAATCCTGATAAAACTGCTCAGACGAAAATCTGAAGCATTCTAAAATTTGGTATTATCTTCAGAAATGTTTATTTAAGACTTTAAGAATAATTTGTTCTATTTTTTTCCATACAACATTCTTATGATGCTGTTGCTCTAGGTACTTTTTCCATATTTACTAATATTTCGTACTATTTTAAACGTTTTGCAACGATACTTAAAAACATTTTTTTAAAATAATTATTATATATTTATCTATGTACCCAAATTATGTGTTGTCTCAATGACTTTCCTAAGTTCTTTGGAATTAAAGTGCGCAAGCGCGAACGCTTATAAAATTAAATCAACCAGATGGCAGGACATATGTGTGAATGACCAACATTCGCATTTAATTCCAAAACATATTTTAAGAAATAAAAGTTCAATCACTTCATTTTTTTAGGTTCCGACGGGTCAGTTTAGTGTACATCAGATTAGTTTATAAAAAAAACTCCTGGCGCGACAGGCTTAGAAGGCCCTTAGCCTACCAGCCGGCTGCTGGCCCCTCACATCCACATGTGTCAATCACAGAGATAGATGATCATCAGCCAGTGTAGGGGTGACATGTGGTCAGCATGTCGAGTCCCCCAGCCGTTATAGCTGGTTACTCAACCTGGAGCCGCTACTTATTGTAGCTACCCAAATGCCTCACGATGCTGGGTGGGCACCGGTCCCATACTGGCCGAAATACCATGAGAAAATTTCTTCCCCCATGGAGACTCGAACCAGCGCAAGTCCCGTAGCTCTGCGCCAAGGTTTCTTACCTTAACCACTCGACTACGGCGCGGGACAGAGTAAAGTGATCCCACAACAGGCCCGGAGGCCCTTGGGGTAGTAGGAGGTTAAGGCTCCCACTTTTTCTAGACAATCGGCACTTTATGTCAGCCGGGTTGTCAGCCCTGCGTGACGGCCGCCTTTACCCCCAGAGCAAGCGTCTGGTACTAATTTCCGTTAGAGGCTGAGTCGACCCCAGGGCCATAGTGCCGCCAAAGGGTATGGGTCAGTCTAAAAATCCTGACCCCAACGGGACTTGAACCCTCCACCCTCCGGCTTGTAGCCCAGTTCCTTAACCACTACGCTACGGCGTGCCCCCAGATTAGTTTATAGTTTACCAAATAATATTATGTGATTTATTTTCTTCGGTTATGCAGGGACAGGTTTGAATACATTCATTTTTTTATAAACACGCTTGGGAATTTATTATGAAAGATGGTTATTTCAATTTCCCATATATGTATTGCCATCTGGCGATAATTCCACGAACATAAAGCGATGGACGGTATGCGCTCGATGAGAAATCAGTATCACGCCGAGCGTAACGCGCGGACGGGACACGTCGGGCGTAAAACCAAGGATTTAGGCTCAATTCTGGAAATGCGTGCTATTATGCATTGCAGAGACTCTTGATATCCCAACTCCTTTCAAAAAACGTTAAACTGAAAATATATAAAACTATTATTCTACCAGTTATATTATATGGCTGCGAAACATGGACTCTTACTTTAAGGGAGGAAAGGAGATTACAAGTATTTGAGAATAAAGTACTTAGGAAAATTTTTGGACCAAAGAGAGATGAACAGACAGGTTAATGGAGAAGACTACATAACAATGAACTACATGGTCTTTATAGGAAGCCAGATATAATAAGAACAGTTAAGTCTCGTAGACTGCGATGGGCAGGACATATTGCACGTATGGGGAATGAAAGACTTGCATGGAAGCTTCTTGTAGGAAAGCCAGAGGGAAAACGCCCAGTTGGTAGACCAAGAATGAGGTGGGAGAATAACATTAACTATGATTTGAGGGAGGTGGATTATACGGGGAATGATTGGAAAGTATTAGCTCAGGATAGGGTTGTATGGAGAGCGTATGTCCGCGCGGCCATGAACCTACGGGTTCGATAGTGCCAGTGAGGAGTAAGTAAGTAAGTAAGTAAGTGGCGTACGGCACGTAAAATATGAAGACGGAGACTATTTAAATTTTAATGTTGAAGTTTTGATACACAATAAATGCATATTTTTAATTATTTTAGGTATCTGCGTACCTGTTTTAACACTCTTGTTGGTATCGAGAGGATTTTCGCAGTCCTGCCCGACTGCGACTGCTCCAAAATGTCCAAGCACACTGACAGCTACAAACATGTATTATGCTCATCCTAATAACTGCAGTTACTTCTACCAGTGCGGTTCTGGAGGACAAGCGTACTGCAAACAATGTCCAGATGGTCTTTACTTTAATACAAACGCCAACGTTTGCGACTGGCCCAACAATGTGAACTGCCGCTCGGAGACAACACGACGACCGCTTACATCGACGACAGCAAGAAGGAAGGACGTAACTACGACAAAAAGACCAGCATCACCGGATATATCGACGCTTGAATGTCCAGATGTTCCTCCTCTACAGGCTTGTCCTCAAGGAATTGAGGATGGTATTCATGCCTTCCTACCGCATCCTCAACGTTCCGATTGTTATTATGATTGTTTTGGAAACGGACCAGAGCTTCGCAAATGTCCAGGGGATTTGAAATTTAATTCGCAGGAACAATATTGTGGATAACATGTAATTGAAATATGGAAACTGTGAAATATAAATATTGATTGGTAAAGTTGTGCCACCATTTTTATATGAATTAACTTATGCATTTTCATCGCAGTCAGCTTCCCTCAGAACTTTTATTCAGGATTTTTTTGTCTTCAGCTTCCTTCCGGTCTTCGACCCTTACTTCCAATCCATTTTAAATCCTCCAGAAAATCATGCATTCATCCAAACTTTGACCGTCCAACACTTAGGCCTAACATTTGTTCAGGTCTACACACCAAAACTTTTAGGTATCTCATTCTCTGCGTTCTCTGAAGGTGCTTGCCCATCGCAACTGTGAAACTTTGATTGAGATTATATCATCATCATCCAGGGACTAAGCCTGTTGGCTCGTTCCGGTTTCATGAAAGCTAGAATTGTTAAAATTGTTCAGACCATCTTCTGTGTGTGCGTCTAACATTTATCTTTCCGTGCGGTTTATAATTTAGCAATAATTTTGGAAATCTTCCTTCTGGCATTCTATCAATATGTTCTTTCCAGTCGTTCCTATATTTAATTATTCGTTCTGTAAGTTTGAAAATATTTAGTTCCTTTCTTATATCTTAATTCCTTTTCTTATCCAGCAGAGTATATCCTGCTATATTTCTTAAAAATCGCATCTCAGCTGCTTCCAATCTTTGTTCTTGTCTTTTAGTGATCGTCCAACATTCTGATCCATACATCAATACAGGGACAGCCATTACTTTATAAAAATTTAATTTTTGTTTATTTTCTTGTGTTTTAAGGGTTCTTTTAATAGTGCCACACAATTAGATTAAATGTATTTATTTTGTCATTAATATCTTCAATTTTAACATATGATAAATTGAAACCTAGATATTTAAAAATGTTCGGCTGCTCTAAAATTTTATTATCAATTACTATTTTTGCTCTTAAGGAATCATGTCCTTTAAATGCTAAAATTGTAGTTTTATTCTTTGAAATTTTTAAATTGTAATTGGCACTTATTTTTTCCAAATTAAGAATAGCTCTTTGTAGATCTTGAGATTATACCATCAGGAAATATATAATTGGCACAATACATTGTTATATCTAATGTGCCATCCTCTAGGGAACATGTTCCAGGAACATGGAATGTTAGGACATTATATAGTAGTGAGGGACTAGAAATGTTAACACGCGAATTAGATAAATGTCCTTTGGATATAGCGTTTTGGAAGAAGAAAGTGACCAGGAGATGGTAGTCAGGAATCAGGAAACTTTGCATTATACTATCGGGGTAAGCGAGACCAAAATTCGGAGTTCTAATGAGGTTTTTAATTCGAAAGAGGATCCTCTCAACTACCTTGATATTAGTAGTGATAAGTAGGGCAAGGCAATTAATGATTTTGTATGTTTTTCTTATGAAGGCTGAAACATTGCTTGCATATATGAAAATGTATAACATTACAAAACAGATTAAATAAAAGCAATTCGTTAGGGATTTTTTTTGCATTTTCTTAACTTTTCTAGGGATAGGTCATTTTTTGGCAATTTTTAGGTCTTTTGAGCATTTTTTACACTTTTCCGGAACGCTGTGACATTCTTTGTATTTGATTTGAGATTTTTATTATAATTCAGTATTTTTCCTTGCCAATACTATTTTCTTGGAATTAACTAGATGTTCTGCTAACTACTACACCTATTTTTCAAGGTATGTGCATAAACTAGCTATTTTATTCAATTTCTTAGAACTTATGCTAGCTTCTCCCCTACTTTAATTAACTGCAATTCAAAATTGTTGTAATAGTGCACTGTGTAGTTGAAATGGATTTTCTGCAATAAAAGGTACTCTAATATGAATTTTTTAATACTTTTCTTTTAATATTTTGATGTTAAGTTACATTTTATGTAATTCAGTAATCAAGTACCTAATCTGATAAATAATATTTTTATTGGTAAATCTTAACTTCTTATTCATTTTTTATTTTTATTGGTCATTTGTTGTATTTTTTAGGTCATAAATGCATTTTTTATTTTACATTTTTTTACCAATTTATAAGTCATTATATGCCTTGCCCTAGTGATAAGATATACATAATTCTGAAGGGTAAACAAAATAATTTTGTAAATATAAATACAGTCTACATGGACCCATAGGAAGTAAGGATAACAAGATCAAGGACAAATTCAAATGCGTATTCGATAGGTTTTCTCGATATCATATGAAAATTGTGTTAGGACATTTTAATGAAAATGTGGGACAAGAAGATATATTCAAGCCAACAATAGGCAAAATTAGTCTTCACGACAAGGAGGTTAGATTTGTCATCTTTGCCAGATCAAAGATTCTTATTGTGAAGAGCACAATATTCCGGGATAAGAATATTCATATATACACATGCATATCTCCAGATGATGAAACAAAAAACCAGAACATAAAATAATCGAGATCAAGACTCGGCTCAATCTTTTTTTTTTTTTTGCTAAGTGTACTTACTGTAATTGTTAAACAGTCAATATTATTACAGCATTAACAATGTGTTGTTGGGAAAGTCTTTGTAAATAATCCTTATTTTTTAATCTAATTATGAAAGACAAAAATGTTTTTTGTGAGTTATCCGTAAAAGTAGACATATTCTGTCGTAGACTTTTTTGAAGATTGTTTTGAGATATTCAATTATGGCGTATTTGTTATGGTTAAACAAAATAAGCAATTCAGGAGTCCAAAAAGCGACTTTTCCGTGCAGCGATCCACTTTTTTAAATTTATTTTGCTCCGGTTTTATAGTACATACGGTAATATGTTACAACGTTATATTCCCAAAAAAATTCTCTAAATGATGGTGAAAACCCCATTAAATTCTGTTCAGCAGTTTTTGAGTTCATAAAAGACAAATTCACAGATGTTCATGTTTATATAATTTATCAAATATTAATATAAATAACCAACCATGTGTTCAATTGAAGACAAAAACAGCTCCTGAGTCCATTCCAGACGCATCAAAACACTCTAAGCACGCTTTAATAACTACTACAATTCTTACATATTGAATGTACTAATATTTATACACGACAGACGCCTGGTTTAGCCAAGGTACGCCTACAGTGTTGCAAATTAACAAAACACAATCGCTATGTGGCGTTGTTTGTGTCACCTTGACGCAATTCTGACAATATGAACAGATCGTCTATTAACATGGGAACGAAATATTTTAAAAACTTTGAAGATTATAATAAAATATATACTCTATGTAATTGTTTAGAGATGTTTTAATATTATTTTTGAATAACTTAATTTTTCATAATTGTATGAAAATGTTTATTTTTTATGCAGCTTTGATAGTTTTCGTGTAAATATTAAAAATAACGCAATATGTATATTTGATTGCAACTTTATGAAGGCCATTGAGTTACTTATTGATTTTTCCGGAGACAGAGAATGACAAGTAGAATGTTGCCACATCTAGATTATTTCTTAGACTACGTTGTGTAAACAGATTTCGCATGTTAAATTAGCAATTTTTTCAAACTTTATAAATATAAACCAAACGTAACATAAAATTACTGAAAAAATGGAAAAATCTATAATAATAAATATATTATTATAATACCATTTATAATTAATAATAAATAAATAAATTATAATTACTTTATAAATAATAATAATAATAATAATAATAATAATAATAAACAAGCTCATAGCAAAAGAATGAAGTAAATTTGGGCTCAAAGGAAACGCCTCTATGTACTTTGCGTAGTCCTACATGGGCTCATCCGCAGGTAAAAAATAATAATAATAATAATAATATGATGGAAATTCTGTACTATTTCAGAATAAAGTTCTTAGGAAGATTTTCAGGCTCGTAAAAGATCCTTAAGCCTGAATGAAAAGGCCTCTAAGCAAAATATACCGAATTTTCCCGTCCTAGTACTACCTTGGTTTCCTAGATATCAGTATGAGGCGGAACACTGATCACGGACCACTCAAATGACATCTATACGAAAACAAGTGTAACTAAATTAATATGGTTCAAATACTCCCCTGTAGGGGGAGAGCGCTTAAATCTCTGTTAAGGTAAATATGGGCTTAAAGAAGAAGAAGAAGAAGGAACATTTTAGAACAAAAGAAAGATGAACAGACGGGCGAATGCAGAAGACTACATAACAGTGAATTACATGATCTATATAGTAGGAAATCGGATATAATGACAGTTAAGTTTCGTAGGCTGCGATGCGCAGGACACGTGGTACGAATACGGAAAGAAAGGGAGGCATTGCAGCTTCCTATAGGAAACCGGAGTGAAAACTGCCATTCGGTAGACCAAGAATGAAGCGTGAGAATGATATTAACCCTAATTTGAGGGAAGTAGATTATGCAGGGGATGGTTGGAAAACATTAGTCCAGGATAGGGATGTATGGAGAGCTTATGTCCGTGTGGCCATGAACTTACGGGTTCCATAGTGGCAGTGAGTTAAACGACATGTTTTTATACAGTCAAGTATCGACGAAAGAGAGGTATGGAATATTATTGTAGCAAAACCAGAGGAAAAGCGGTCAGTTGGTAGATCAAGAATGAATTGGGAAAATAACATTAACCATTATTTGGGAAAAGTAGATTATAGTGGGATAAGTGGAAAACATTGACTCAGGATAGGGGTGTATGGAGAGTGTATGTCCGCGCGGCCATGAAACTACGGGTTCGATAGTGCCAGTGAGTTAGTTAGTTTAAAGGACATTGTTTTATACAGTCAAGTGTCGTAGATTTCGGTGAACAGGTCATGTGACACAAATGAGGAATGAAAGAGAGGCACGGAAACAATTTGTAGGAAACTAAAGCGCGAGCGATATCAGGGAAGTAGAATATACAGGAAATGATTGGAAAACATCTCAGTATAGGGATGTATGGAGAGCCTATATATATATATATATATATATATATATATATATATATATATAGGCCTATATAATTATGTCATAGACATCTTCATATTTTCCAAATTATAACATTTATACTCGACAGGCGCCTGGTTTATCCAAGGTACGCCTACAGTGTTGCAAATTAACAAAACACTATCGCTATGTGGCGTTGTTTGTGTCACCTTGACGGAATTCTGACAATATGAACAGATCGTCAATTAACATGGAAACGAAATATTTTAAAAACTTTGAAGTTTATAATAAAATATATACTCTATGTAATTGCTCAGAGATGTTTTAATATTATTTTTGAATAACTTAATTTTTCATAATTGACTGAGAACGTTTATTTTTTATGTAGCTTTGATAGTTTTCGTGTAAATATTAAAAATAATGCAATATGTATATTTGATTGAAATTTTATGAAGGCCATTGAGCTACTTATTGATTTTTCCGGATACGAAGAATGACAATTAGATTGTTGCCACATCTACATTATTTCTTAGACTATGTTGTGTAAACAGATTTCTCATGTTAATTAACAATTTTTTCAAACTTTATAAATATGAACTGAACGTAACATAAAATTAACTGAAAAAAATTGAAAAATCTATAATAATAAATATATTATTATAATAATATTTATAATTAATAAATAAATAAATTATAATTTTTATAATAATAATAATAATAATAATAATATAATAATAATAATAATAATAATCATAATATTAATAATAACAATAATAATAATAATACTTTTATTTATTTAGGAATATTCCTCAATTAAGTGTTTATCCTTCAACCGAAATTGAGTTGTCGCCAGAGGTTTCTTATCTAAAGCATCTTCTTCGCTCAGATCTCTAGCTTCCATACTTCTCTTCACTCCATCCATCCATTGTTCTCTAGGCTTGCCTCTTCCACTTCTTCCATTAGCTTTCCTATTAATGATCTTCTATGGTATTCTCTCTTCTTCCATTCTTATGAGGTGTCCATATCATTTCAATCTTTTTTTTTTCTTTCTATTTTTCCCAATATGTTTTCTCAACTTGCATAATTTCCATTATTGTGATGTTTCTGACCTTATCCATTCTTGAAATTCTTGTCCATCGCCTCCAAAAATCCATTTCTATTGCTAACAGCTGGTTGGCTTATTTTCTACCTACTGTCCAGGTTTCGGGCCCATTAATAAAATGCTTTGTAAGAGAACTTGAAATATAGTTTTCTTCGTTCTGTATAATATATTTCTATTCCAAAGTACTGAGTTCAACACACCAATGATTCTTCTTCCATCAGTTATTCTTCTTTAATTAAATTAATAATAATAAATAATAATAATAATAATAATAATAATAATAATAATAATAATAATAATAATAATAATAATAATAATAATAATAATAATAATAATAATAATAATAATAATAATAATAATAATAATAATAATAATAATAATAATAACAATAATAATAGTAATAATAATATTAATAACAATAATAAAAATAATAATAATAATAACAATAATAATTGTAATAATAATAATACTAATAATAATAATAATATAATGAAAATCTGTACTGTCTCAGCATAAAGTACTTAGGAAAATTTTAAGACAAAAGAGAGATGATCAGACGGGCGAATGCAGAAGAATACTTGATATATATAGTACATGATCTATATCGGATATAATAAGGACAGTTAAGTCTCATAGACTGCGATGCACAGGACAAGTGGTACGAATGCGGTATGAAAAGGAGGCAATGAAGCTTCTTATAGGAAACTAGAGTGAAAACGGCCATTCGGTAGACCAAGAATGAGGCGAGAGAATAATATTTATCATGATTTGAGGGAAGTAGTTTATACAGGGGATGATTGGAGAACATTAGCCCAGGATAAGGATGTATGAAGAGCTTATGTCCGTGTGGCTATGAACCTACGGTTTCCATTGTGCCAGTGAATTAGTTTAAATTACATGATTTTATACAGTCAAGTCTCAATGAAAGAGGGGAATGGAAGATTATTTGTAGGAAAACCAGAGAAAAACAGCCAGTTGGTAGATCAAGAATGAAGTGGGAAAATAACATTAACCATGATTTGGGAAAAGTAGATTATAATGGAATGAGAGGAAAACATTAGCTCGGGATAGGGGTGCATGGAGAGTTTATGTCCGCACGGCCATGAAACTACGGGTTCGATAGATCCAGTGAGTTACTTAGTTTAAACGACATCGTTTTATACAGTCAAGTCTCCTATATTTCGGTGAGCATTTCATGTGACACAAATGAGGAATGAAAGAGAGGCATGGAAACAATTTGTAGGAAACTAAAGGATAGACGATATCAGGGAAGTAGAATATACCGGGAATGATTGGAAAATATCTCAGTATAGGGATGTATGGAGAGCCTATATATATAATTACGTCATACACATCTTCATATTTTCCAAATTATAAGGTTTATACTCGACAGACGCCTGGTTTAGCCAAGGTAAGCCTACAGTGTTGCAAATTAACAAAACACTATCGCTATGTGGCGTTGTTTGTCACCTTGACGCAATTCTGACAATATGAACAGATCGTCAATTAACATGGAAACGAAATATTTTAAAAACTTTCAAGTTTAATACAAAATATATACTCTATGTAATTGCACAGAGATGTTTTAATATTATTTATGAATAGCTTAATTTTTCATAATTGACTGAAAACGTTTATTTTTTATGCAGCTTTGATAGTTTTCGTGTAAATATTAAAAATAACGCAATATGTATATTTGATTGAAATTTTATGAGGGCCATTGAGCTACTTATTGATTTTTCCGGAGACGGAGAAATGACAAGTAGATTGTTGCCACATCTAGATTATTTCTTAGACTATGTTGTGTAAACAGATTTCGCATGTTAATTAGCAATTTTTTCAAACTTTATAAATATAAAATTAACTGAGAAAATTGAAAAATCTATAATAATAAATATATTATTATAATACTATTTATAATTAATAATTTATAATAAATAAATAAGTTATAATTATTTTATAATTAATAATAATAATAATGGAAATTCTATACTATTTCATAATAAAGTTCTTAAGAAAATTCTCAGGCTCGTAAAAGATCCTTAAGCCTGAATGAAGAGGCCTCTAAGCAAAATTTACCGAATTTTCTCGTCTTAGTACTACCTTGGTTTCCTAGATATCAGTATGAGGCGGAACGCTGACCACGGACCACTCAAATGACATCTATACGAAAACAAGTGTAACTAGATTAGTATTGTTTAAATTCATTTCTGATTTGAGGGAAGTAGATTATATAGGGGATGATTGGAAAACATCCCAGGATAGGGATGTATGGAGAGCTTATGTACGCGCGGCAATGAAACTACGGGGTCGATAATGCTAGTAAGTTAATTAGTTAATTTAAACGACATGATTTTATACAGTCAAGTCTCAATGAAAGAGGGGTATGGAATATTCTTGTAGCAAAACCAGAGGAAAAGCGGTCAGTTGGTAGATCAAAAATGAATTGGGAAAATAGCATTAATCATGATTTGGGAGAAGTAGATTATAATGGGATAAGTGAAAAACATTAGCTCAGGATAGGGGTGTATGGAGAGTTTATGTCCGCGCGGCCATAAAACTACGGGTTCGATAGTGCCAGTGAGTTAGTTAGTTTAAAGGACATTGTTTTATACAGTCAAGTGTCGTACAATTCGCTGAGCAGGTCGTGTGACACAAATGAGGAATGAAAGAGGGGCACGGAAACAATTTGTAGGAAACTAAAGCGTGTGCGATATCAGGGAAGTAGAATATACCGGGAATGATTGGAAAATATCTCAGTATAGGGATGTATGGTGAGCCTATATATATAGGCCTATATAATTACGTCATACACATCTTCATATTTTCCAAATTATAAGGTTTATACTCGACAGGCGCCTGGTTTAGCCAAGGCACGCCTACAGTGTTGCAAATTAACAAAACACAATCGCTATGTGGCGTTGTTTGTCACCTTGACGCAATTCTGACAATATGAACAGATCGTCAATTAACATGGAAACAAAATATTTTAAAAACTTTCAAGTTTAATACAAAATATATACTCTATGTAATTGCACAGAGATGTTTTAATATTATTTATGAATAGCTTAATTTGTCATAATTGACTGAAAACGTTTATTTTTTATGCAGCTTTGATAGTTTTCGTGTAAATATTAAAAATAACGCAATATGTATATTTGATTGAAATTTTATGGGGGTCATTGAGCTACTTATTGATTTTTCCGGAGACGGAGAAATGACAAGTAGATTGTTGCCACATCTAGATTATTTCTTAGACTATGTTGTGTAAACAGATTTCGCATGTTAATTAGCAATTTTTTCAAAACTTTATAAATATAAAATTAACTGAGAAAAATTGAAAAATCTATAATAATAAATATATTATTATAATACTATTTATAATTAATAATTTATAATAAATAAATAAGTTATAATTATTTTATAATTAATAATAATAATAATGGAAATTCTGTACTATTTCATAATAAAGTTCTTAAGAAAATTCTCAGGCTCGTAAAAGATCCTTAAGCCTGAATGAAAAGGCCTCTAAGCAAAATTTACCGAATTTTCTCGTCTTAGTACTACCTTGGTTTCCCAGATATCAGTATGAGGCGGAACGCTGACCACGGACCACTCAAATGACATCTATACGAAAACAAGTGTAACTAGATTAGTATTGTTCAAATTCTTTCCTGATTTGAGGGAAGTAGATTATATAGGGGATGATTGGAAAACATCCCAGGATAGGGATGTATGGAGAGCTTATGTACGCGCGGCAATGAAACTACGGGGTTGATAATGCTAGTAAGTTAATTAGTTAATTTAAACGACATCGTTTTATACAGTCAAGTCTCAATGAAAGAGGGGTATGGAATATTCTTGTAGCAAAACCAGAGGAAAAGCGGTCAGTTGGTAGATCAAAAATGAATTGGGAAAATAGAATTAATCATGATTTGGGAGAAGTAGATTATAATGGGATAAGTGAAAAACATTAGCTCAGGATAGGGGTGTATGGAGAGTTTATGTCCGCGCGGCCATAAAACTACGGGTTCGATAGTGCCAGTGAGTTAGTTAGTTTAAAGGACATTGTTTTATACAGTCAAGTGTCGTACAATTCGCTGAGCAGGTCGTGTGACACAAATGAGGAATGAAAGAGGGGCACGGAAACAATTTGTAGGAAACTAAAGCGTGTGCGATATCAGGGAAGTAGAATATACCGGGAATGATTGGAAAATATCTCAGTATAGGGATGTATGGTGAGCCTATATATATAGGCCTATATAATTACGTCATACACATCTTCATATTTTCCAAATTATAAGGTTTATACTCGACAGGCGCCTGGTTTAGCCAAGGCACGCCTACAGTGTTGCAAATTAACAAAACACTATCGCTATGAGACGTTGTTTGTCACCTTGACGCAATTCTGACAATATGAACAGATCGTCAATTAACATGGAAACAAAATATTTTAAAAACTTTCAAGTTTAATACAAAATATATACTCTATGTAATTGCACAGAGATGTTTTAATATTATTTATGAATAGCTTAATTTGTCATAATTGACTGAAAATGTTTATTTTTTATGCAGCTTTGATAGTTTTCGTGTAAATATTAAAAATAATGCAATATGTATATTTGATTGCAATTTTGTGAAGGTCATTGAGCTACTTATTGATTTTTCCGGAGACAGAGAATGACAAGTAGACTGTTGCCACATCTACATTATATCTTAGACTATGTTGTGTAAACAGATTTCGCATGTTAATTAGCAATTTTTTCAAACTTTATAAATATAAAATTAACTGAGAAAATTGAAAAATCTATAATAATAAATATATTATTATAATTCTATTTATAATAAATAATAAATAAATAAATAGTTATAATTATTTTATAATTAATAATAATAATAATAATAATAATAATAATAATAATAATAATAATGTAAATTCTATACTATTTGATAATAAAGTTCGTAAGAAAATTCTCAGGCTCGTAAAAGATCCTTAAGCCTGAATGAAAAGGCCTCTAAGCAAAATTTACCGAATTTTCTCGTCTTAGTACTATCTTGGTTTCCTAGATATCAGTATGAGCCGGAACGCTGACCACGGACCACTCAAATAACATCTATACGAAAACAAGTGTAACTAAATTAGTATTGTTCAAATTCTTTCCTGTATGGGGAGAGCGCCTAAATCTCTGTTAAGGGAAACATGGGCTTAAAGAAGATGAAGAAGAAGAAGGAAAATTTTAGGACAGAAGAGAGATGAACAGACGGGCGAATGCAGAAGACTACATAACAGTGAACTACATGATCTATATAGTAGGAAATCGGAGATAAGGACAGTTACATTTTGTAGACTGCGATGCGCAGGACACGTGGTACCGAATACCGAAAGAAAGGGAGGCATTGAAGCTTCCTATAGGAAACCGGAGTGAAAACGGCCATTCGGTAGACCAAGAATGAAGCGTGAGAATAATATTAACCCTGATTTGAGGGAAGTAGATTATATAGGGGATGATTGAAAAACATCCCAGGATAGGGATGTATGGAGAGCTTATGTACGCGCGGCAATGAAACTACGGGGTCGATAATGCTAGTAAGTTAATTAGTTAATTTAAACGACATCGTTTTATACAGTCGAGTCTCAATGAAAGAGGGGTATGGAATATTCTTGTAGGAAAACCAGAGAAAAAGCGGTCAGTTGGTAGATCAAGAATGAATTGGCAAAATAACATTAATCATGATTTGGGAGAAGTAGATTATAATGGGATAAGTGAAAAACATTAGCTCAGGATAGGGGTTTATGGAGAGTTTATGTCCGCGTGGCCATGAAACTACGGGTTCGACGGATGCAGTAAGTTAATTAAAGGACATTGTTTTATACAGTCAAGTGTCGTAGATTTCGGTGAGCAGGTCATGTGACACAAATAAGGAATGAAAGAGAGGCATGGAAACTTTGTAGGAAACTAAAGCGTAGGCGGTATCAGGGAAGTACAATATACAGGGAATGATTGGAAAAATCTCAGTATAGGGATGTATGGAGAGCCTATATATAATTACGTCATACACGTCTTCATATTTTCCAAATTATAAGGTTTATACTCGACAGGCGCCTGGTTTATCCAATGTACGCCTACAGTGTTGCAAATTAACAAAACACAATCGCTATGTGGCGTTGTTTGTGTCACCTTGACGCAATTCTGACAATATGAACAGATCGTCAATTAACATGGAAACGAAATATTTTAAAAACTTTCAAGTTTAATACAAAATATATACTCTATGTATTTGTTTAGAGATGTTTTAATATTATTTATGAATAGCTTAATTTGTCATAATTCACTGAAAACGTTTATTTT
Source organism: Diploptera punctata (assembly GCA_030220185.1). Lineage (NCBI taxonomy): Eukaryota > Metazoa > Arthropoda > Insecta > Blattodea > Blaberidae > Diploptera > Diploptera punctata. Next base: position 2,410,313 of record JASPKZ010000446.1, read on the forward strand.
TTATGCAGCTTTGATAGTTTTCGTGTAAATATTAAAAATAATGCAATATGTATATTTGATTGAAATTTTATGAAGGCCATTGAGTTACTTATTGATTTTTCCGGAGACGGAGAAATGATAAGTAGATTGTTGCCACATCTAGATTATTTCTTAGACTGTGTTGTGTAAACAGATTTCGCATGTTAATTAGCAATTTTTCAAACTTTATAAATATAAACCAAACGTATCATAATATTAACTGAGAAAATTGGAAAATCTATAATAATAAATATATTATTATAATACTATTTATAATTAATAATACATAAATAAATAAATTATAATTATTTTATAATAATAATAATAATAATAATAATAATAATAATATGATGGAAATTTTATGCTATTTCAGAATAAAGTTCTTAAGATTTTCAGGCTCGTAAAAGATCCTTAAGCCTGAATGAAAAGGTATCTATGCAAAATTTACCGAATTTTCCCGTCTTAGTACTATCTTGGTTTCCTAGATATCAGTTTGAGGCGGAACGCTGATCACGGACCACTCAAATGACATCTATACGAAAACAAGTGTAACTATATTAGTATGGTTCAAAGTCTTCCCTGTAGGGGGAGAGCGCCTAAATCTCTGTTAAGGGAAACATGGGCTTAAAGAAGAAGAAGAAGGAAAATTTTAGGACAAAAGAGAGATGAACAGACGGGCGAATGTAGAAGACTACATAACAGTGAACTACATGATCTATATAGTAGGAAACTGGATACAATGACAGTTAAGTTTCGTAGACTGCGATGCGCAGGACATGTGGTACGAATACGGATAGAAAGGGAGGCATTGCAGCTTCCTATAGGAAACCGGAGTGAAAACGGCCATTCGGTAGAACAAGAATGAAGCGTGAAAATAATATTAACCCTAATTTGAGGGAAGTAGATTATACAGGGATGATTGAAATCATTAACCCAGGATAGGGATGTATGGAGAGTTTAAGTACGCGCGCCCATGAAACTACGGTAGTGCTAGTAAGTTGATTAGTTGGTTTAAACGACATCGTATATACAGTCAAGTCTCGTAGACTTCGGTGAGCAGGTCATGTGACACAAATTCGGAATGGAAGAGGGGCGTGGAAACACAGGAAAACCAAAGGGAAGGCCAAGAATGAAGTAGGGGATTGATATTAACATGATACTAGGGAAGTAGAATATACAGGGAATGATTAGAAAACATCTTGGGATAGGGATATATAGAGAGCTTATGTACGCGAGTCTTGGTGCCATGGTTCGATAATGACAATAAGTTAGGTGAGAAAGTTGACAGTTAATGTACACAAGATTATTGGATGATCTGGCGCTCCGTGAGTTCTCTCTTTCGCTTGAACGTTAAAAAAGAACAAGTTTAACTTTGTACATATGCCGTTCTTGCGCTATAATCAACTCAACTTCACATTTAATTTTCAGGCATTTTTTTTGGGAATAAATCAACATATAGGCGCAATTCTGGAAATGTGTGTTATTATGCATTGCAGAGTCTCTTGACTTCCATACTCCTTTGATAAAACATTAAACTGAAAATACATAAAACTATTAATCTACCAGTTATATTATATGGGTGCGAAACATGGACTCTTACTTTAAGGGAGGGAAGGAGATTACGAGTACGAGAATTTGAGAATAAAGTTCTTAGGAAAATGTTTGGTCCAAAGAGAGATGAACAGACAGGTGAATGGAGAAGACTACATAACAATGAACTACATGGTCTTTATAGGAAGCCAGATATAATGAGAACAGTTAAGTCTCGTAGACTGCGATGGGGAGGACATGCGGCACGAATGGGGGGAATGGAAGACGTGCATGGAGGCTTCTTGTAGGAAAGCCAGAGGGAAAACTTCCAGTTGGTAGACCAAGAATGAGGTGGGAAAATAACATTAACTATTATTTGAGGAAAGTAGATTATACAGGGGATAATTGGAAGACATTGGCTGAGGATAGAGATATATGGAGAGCTTATGTCCGCGCGGCCATGAACCTACGGGTTCCATAGTGCCAGTGAGTGAGTTATATATTTTCTCAGATAATTATTCACACATTGCTATAATAATTTATTCGTTTTTTACAAGTTTTAAATTCGATTAATGTGGGTGGACTTCTGGCATAGAATCCGCAACCATGAGATTGAAAATAAAATTATAAATATAATATGTTAGTATGGAGAAATCACGTATTGCTAATTTATAATATATATTACTGATCACAGTTATCAGCACAGCTATTAAGTTTAAAATCAAGAAATATTAAAAAAACTAACCAAAATATGATGTAATGAACGACATATCCTAGACAAAATAAAGTAAAAAATAAAGAATCGATGACTTATTTTTGTTAGTTTTTCATTTTAAGACACATATATAAATAATTACAATTGTTTAACTGCTTTTATAACTGTTATGATTGGTTATTTAATAATTATAACTGCTATTATTACGTCATACACATCTTCATATTTTCCAAAATATAACATTTGTACTCGACAAGCGTCTGGTTCATCCAAGGCACGCCTACAGTGTTGCAAATTAACAAAACACGATCGCTAAGTGACGTTGTTGTGTCACCTTGACGCAGTTCTGACATTACTAATGTATCCCCAATTAACATGGAAACGAAATATTTTAAAAACTTTGAAGTTTATAATAAAATATATACTCTATGTAATTGCTCGCAGATGTTTTAATATTATTTTTGAATAGCTTAATTTTTCAAAATTGTCTGAAAGTGTTTATTTTTTATGCAGCTTTGACAGTTTTCATGTAAATATTAAAAATAATACAATATGTAAATTCGATTAAGATATAACACAGGCCATTGAGCTACTTATTGATTTTTCCGGAGATGGAGAATGACAAGTACATTGTTGCCACATCTACTTTATTTCTCAGACCATGTTTTGTAAACAGATTTCGCATGTTAATTAGTCATTTTATCAAACATTACAAATATAAATGATAATTTAACATAATATTTACTGTAAAATTAGTAAAATCTATAATTTTAATATTTATATTATTATAATATTATTAAGAAATAAATTGTAAATTAAAATTATATTATAATTAATAATAATAATAATAATATAATAATAATAATAACAATAATAATATTTTTTATTTAGGAATATTCCACAATACAGTGTTTCTCCTGCAACCCAAAGTGATTTGTCGCCAGAGATTTCTTGTCTAAAGCATCTTCTTCCCTCAGATCTCTAGCTTCCATACTTCTCTTCACTCCATCCATCCAACGTTCTGTAGGCCTGCCTTTTCCACTTCTTGCATTAGCTTTCCAATTAAGGATCTTCTTTGGTATTTTCTCTTCTTCCATTCTTATGAGGTGTCCATACCTTTTCAAACGTTTTTCTTCTATTTTTGCTAATGTGTTTTTTTTTCAACTTGCTTAATTTCCCTTATTGTGCTCTTTTGACCTTATCCATTCTTGAAATTCTTGTCGATCGCCTCCAAAAATCCATTTCTACTGCTAACAGCTGGTTGGCTTGATTTCTACTTACTGTCCAGGTTTCGGACCCATATAATAAAATGCTTTGTAACGGAAATTGAAATATAGTTTTCTTCATTCTGTTTATTATATTTCTATTCCAAAGCACCAAGTTCAACATATCAATGATTCTTCTTCCATCAGTTATTCTTCTTTCATCATCATCATCATCATCATCATCATCATCATCATCATCTGATATCATGGCAGCTGCCGCCGTCTTCCGGAAACCAAACGCCATTCCTCTCTGCCCATCCATTGATCTTCCTCCAATCCTCTGGTATTCATCGCTGCGTGTGCCCCTTCTATCCAAGTTTTCTTCGGCCTTCCTCTCTTCCTTCTTTCAATAATAATAATAATAATAATAATAATAATAATAATAATAATAATAATAATAATAATAATAAAAACAACAATAATAACAATAATGTAATGAAAATGTGTGCTGTTTCAGCATAAAGTTCTTAGGAAAATTTTAGGACAAAAGAGAGTTGAGCAGACGGGTGAATGCAGAAGACTACATAACGGTGAGCTATATGATATTCTATATAGTAGGAAACCCGATATAATAAGAACAGTTTAGTCTCGTAGAAAGCGATGCGCAGCACATGTGGTACGAATGCGGTATGAAAAGGAGGCAATGAAACCTCTTATAGGAACCCAGAGTGAAACCTATCATTCGGTAGACCAAGAATGAAGAGTGAGAATAACATTTACCACGATTTGAGGGAAGTAGATTATACAGGGCATGATTGGAAAACAGCCCGTAGGGATGTATGGAGAGCTTATGCCCATGTGCCATGAACTTACGGGTTCCATAGTACCAGTGAGTTAAACGACATGATTTTATACAGTCAAGTCTCAATGAAAGAGGGGTATGGAATATTCTTGTAGGAAAACCAGAGGAAAAGCGGTCAGTTGGTAGATCAAGAATAAATTGGGAAAATAACATTAACCATGATTTGGGAAAAGTAGATTATAATGGGATAAGTGAAAAACATTAGCTAAGGATAGGGGTGTGTGGAGAGTTTATGTCCGCACGGCCATGAAACTACGGGTTCGATAGATCCAGTGAGTTAGTTAGTTTAAACGACATAGTTTTTTATATTCAAGTCTTGTAGATTTCGGTGAGCAGGTCATGTGACACAAATAAGGAATGAAAAAGAGGCATGGAAACTATTTGCAGGAAACTAAAGGGTAGACGATATCAGGGAAGTAGAATATACAGAGAATGATTGGAAAATATCTCAGTATAGGGATGTATGGAGAGCCTATATATGTAGGCCTTTATAATTACGTCATAGACATCTTCATATTTTCCAAATTATAAGGTTTATACTCGACACGCGCCTGGTTTATCCAAGGTACGCCTACAGTGTTGCAAATTAACAAAACACAATCGCCAAGTGTCACCTTGACGCAGTTCAGACAGTACAAACGGATCGTCAATTAACATGGATACGAAATATTTTAAAAACTTTGAAGTTTAATACAAAATATATACTCAATGTAATTGCTCAGAGATGTTTTAATATTTTTTTTGAATAGATCAATGTTTCAAAATTGTCTGAAAATGTTTAATTTTTATGCAACTTTGATAGTTTTCGTGTAAATATTAAAAATAATACAATATGTAGATTTGATTGAATTATTACAGAGGCCATTGAGCTACTTATTGATTTTCCGGAGGCGGAGAATGACAAGTAGATTGTTGCCACATCTACTTTATTTCTCAGATATGTTCTGTAAACAGGTTTTGCATGTAAATTATCCATTTTTCGAACTTTATAAATACAAACCATAACGTAACGTAAAATTGATTGCAAAATTTGAAAATCCATAATAATAAAAAAAATAATAACAATAATAATAATGATAATAATAATAGTAATAATATTTTTTATTTATTATTCCGGCTTTTACAATGAATATACATTTTTCCGGTACCCATGTTCACAGTTAACTACACATTTGTTTCAACACATTTTTCCATTCCTGTCTGTTCATCCATATATCTTCTTCTATATCCCATTCCCTCTTAGTTTCATTGATTCCCTGAATCCACATAATAGTTGGTCTACCCTTCTTTTTCCTTCGCTGTGGTTCCCAATCCATGATTATCTTAGGTAGAATAATATTAATAATAATAATAATAATAATAATAATAATAATAATAATAATAATGGGGCACGCCGTAGCGTAGTGGTTAAGGCACTGAGCTACAAGCCGGAGGGTCGAGGGTTCAAGTCCCGTTGGGGTCAGGATTTTTAAACTGACCCAAACCCTCTGGCGGCACTATGGCCCTGGGGTCGACTCAGCCTCTAACGGAAATGAGTACCAGACGCCTGTTCTGGGGGTAAAGGCGGCCGTCACGCAGGGCTGACAACCCGGCTGACATCAAGTGCCGATTGTCTAGAAAAAGTGGGAGCCTTAACCTCCTCCTACTACCCCAAGAGCCTCCTGAGGCCTGTTGTGGGATCACTTTACTCACTTTACCCCAAGATCCTCCGGGCCTGTTGTGGGATCACTTTACTTTACTTAATAAAAATAATGATGATGATGATGATGGTGGTGGTGGTGGTGGTGATGATGATGATGATGATAATAATAATAATAATAAAGTTTTATTTATTCTGGCAGAGTTAAGACCATAAGGCCTTCTCTTCCACTCAACCAGCACAAATACAAATAAATATTCGACAAATATAGATATACACTATACTAATTATAAACAGTTAAAGATACAATAAATGTAGCAATGTAAATTTCATGTACAAACAAACATTTTATACGATAATAACAATAATAATACTTACGATAATAATAATAATAATAATAATCATAATAATAATAGTAATATAAACATGATGAATTATACTAGAAACACCAATTAATATATATACCTTACACTGGGTAATGATGAAGTCGACGTTAGAGCAGATATAAATTTAGATTTCTTTTAAAAGATGCCAATGTCCGGCAGCCCCTTATTTCTTGTGGTAGAGAATTCCAGTTGCGAGAAGTGAAGGTAGTATGTGACATGGAGTGATGTGATGTCCTATGTTGCGGTATATTAAGCAAGAGACTATGTTGTGATCTTGTGTTTAAGTTATGGTTTGAGGATAGATACTGGAAACGAGATGATAAATAATTGGGAATCGAGGTATGTAGGATCTTAAATAAGAGAATTAGACAGCGCGATTTTCTTCTCTCTTTTAGATGTAGCCATGACAATTCGTGGAATAATGGAGAAATGTGATCATATTTTCGAACATTAAATATGAATCTGATACACATATTATGGACACGCTGCAGTTTGTCCGACAATCCGTCACTTATGTCAGTTAGTAGAACGTCACAATAGTCAAAATGTGGGATCAGTAAGGTTTGTATTAAAATTCTTTTAAGAGCTGTAGGAAGAAAATTTTTGAGACGCTGTAGGGAATGCATTAGTTACTCTTACTTACTCACTGGCACTATCGAACCCGTAAGGTCATGGCCGCGCGGACATAAGCTCTCCGTACATCCCTATCCTGAGCTAATACTTTCCAATCATTCCCTGTGTAATATACTTCCTCAAATCATAGTTAATGTTATTCTACCACCTCATCTTGGCCTACCAACTGGGCGTTTTCCTTCTGGCTTTCCTAGAAGAAGCTTCCATGCAAGTCTTTCATTCCCCATACGTGCAAAATGTCCTGCCCATCGCAGTCTACGAGACTTAATTGTTCTTATTATATCTGGCTTCCTATAAAGACCATGTAGTTCATTGTTATGAATCTTCTCCATTCACCTGTCTGTTCATCTCTGTTTGGTCCAAAAATTTTCCTAAGAACTTTATTCTCGAATACTAGTAATCTCCTTTCCTCCCTTAAAGTAAGAGTCCATGTTTCGCACCCATATAATGTAATTGGTAGAATAATAGTTTTATATATTTTCAGCTTAACGTTTTTTGAAAGGAGTTGGGACATCAAAAGTCTCTGCAATGCATAATAGCACGCATTTCCAGTTTATGCACGTCTGCTGTATGTATATTTAAAAGTCAACGGTTCACCCAACTCAGATCATTGTGGAAGGGATTCGCGAGTCGAGAAAGGTTGGGAACCGCTGTCTAATCTATTCTGTGTCAGTCTGTCAACATGATATTTCTATTTAATTTTTCTTCTATCACGTAACTGAGAAAATTTTCAGATCAGAGCTTATTGCATTATTATACGAGTATATGTACATTCTAATAGGAAAGTTTACAATAAAATTAAACACAGGCATTAATAATCTTGGAAATAAAGGCATTAGGAAGGCATTAAGATAATTAGTGGTTACAATATTTTTGAAAATTATATCATTGATTAATTTGATGCAATTACTTATACAAACAGTAATAATTATATAGTTTAAAAACTGAACACTTGCCTTTTAGCACGTAACTTCTGATAATAAGAAATTAATTGCTTGTTACTTCGTTAATTACAATTTGATGACAGTTAATTGGTCTATATCACGTTGCATGAGGAGCCATAAATGTACGAAGACACACACAATTTGTATACAGAGTGACTCAGAACTTATCAACGCAGATGGTAGAACGGATCAAATTGAATATTTTGAGATAGGGATCCATATCCAAGGACCCACGCCGTGTTTTTTTCTTAGTTTCCTCTTTTCGTTTACACTGTTTACCTTCTTGTTTTATCTTTTTGTTTTACCTTTTTGTTAACTTTCTGGTATTCTCACATATAGACACAAGGACAAGACACACACCCAGACCCAAGGTGCAGATTAAAAATCCCCTACCTCACCGGGAATCGAACCCGGGTCGCCGGTAAGGACTCTACCGACTACGCCACGGCGACGGATGCTAACACCATATCTTTTTTTTATTTCTTTCTTTCTCATTTTTTTTTTCGTTTACACCGTTCTTCCTTTTTGTTTTACCTTTGTTAACCTTTTTATCTTATTCACACATACAAACACAAGACAGGACACACACCCAGACCCAAGGTGGAGATTTAAAATCCCCTACCCCGCCAGGAATCGAACCCGGGTCGCCGGAGTGGAAGCTAGGGATTCTACCGACTACGCCACGGCAACGGACCTGTTAAATTAGGAATAGAAGGAAAAAGGTATAGAACAGGTCATGAAATTCAAATATTTAGGAATAGAAATTAATGGCAGCAACAGAATAACAGATGAAATCCTCCATCAAGCAAATAACGCAAACAAAATATTGGGATGTTTAAACAACACTGTTTGGAAAAATAAAAAATTAAGAGTAGATACAAAAGTAAGAATTTACAAATCTGTCATAAGACCAGTTTTAACATATGGTTGCGAACGCAACTCAAAAAAAAAAAAAACAAAACAAAAGCGAGACTCAGATGCATGGTCCATATGTAATAAACTATTTTAAGTTGTGGTACGAATGGGGAATGAAAGACGTGCATGGAAGCTTCTTGTAGGAAAACCAGAGGGAAAACGCCCAGTTGGTAGACCAAGAATGAAGTGGGAGAATAACATTAACTATGATTTAAGGGAAGTTGATTATACAGGGAATGATTGGAAAACATTCGACAGGATAGGGATGTATGGAGAGCTAATGTCCGCGCGGCCATGAACCTACGGGTTCGATAGTGCCAGTGAGTTAGTTAAGTTGTAATTATTGTTTGGCAACTAAAGTAAAGTAATCCCACTACAGGCCTCTAGAGGCCCTTGGGGTAGTAGGAGGTTAAGGCTCCCACTTTTTCTGGACAATAGGCACTTGATGTCAGCCGGGTTGTCAGCCCTGCGTGACGGCTGCCTTTACCCCCAGAACAAGTGTCTGGTACTCATTTCAGTTAGAGGCCCCAGGGCCATAGTGCCGCCAGAAGGTTTTGGTCAGTTTAAAAATCCTGACTCCACCGGGACTTGAACCCTCGACCTTCCGACTTGTAGTGCAGTGCCTTAACCATTACGCTACGGCGTTCCCCATTGATTAGGTATGTTTTAGAATATTTTCTATGTTTTGATTATTATTTTCATTCACGAAGAATAACAAGTATATTCAGAGGACATATTTTTAATTTAATTAAGGGAACTAGTTTTTCGCGTACTTATTGCTTCTACATCGTATGTCGGTGTCCATAACCAATGGAAATCGAGCAGGTCACATGATTTTGTTTTGATGAGGATCACAAGGGGACAGGGTACTCCCTATCTTACCAAAGTTAAATTTGCAATTTTTTGGTGCGCTTATCTCCCAAACTTGATAGGTCAATAAAATGTTTACTTCTTTCAAAACAACCTTTATTTAGCAATTTGAAAGAATTTGACGCACACATTTTTTGGTATTGATTTTTTTTTCATATTCAAATTTTTGCAAAATTTTAATAACGTTTGATTTTTTTATGACTAAACTATGAATCACAAATTATTTCAGATTGTTTTAAAGACTGTTTTTGAAAGCAGTAAACATTTTATTAACATATCTTTAGGAGATGAGCGCACCAGAAAATTACTAATTTAATATTGCTATGATAGGGAGTATCCAGTCCCCTTGAGCGGATAGCCTTTAGGTCCCGAGTTTATATCTCGGACGAATCGAGCTAGGCAATGATTTTTTAAATTTATTTAGGGCTAATTAATGTGTTTCAGTATATAATGGAAATGGACAGCTAATGACAAATGAAGGACATTTTGAGGAAGTGGCTGAATTCAAATACCTAGGAACAATAATCACAAATAGGAATGAGATGCACATAGAAATTAAACATAGGCTCAATTCTGGAAATGCATGCTATTATGCATTGCAGAGACTCTTGATGTCCCAACTCCTTTCAAAAAACGTTAAGCTGAAAATATATAAAACTATTATTCTACCAGTTATATTATATGGGTGCGAAACATGGACTCTTACCTCAAGGGAGGAAAGGAGATTACGAGTATTTGAGAATAAAGTTCTTAGGAAAATTTTTGGACCAAAGAGAGATGAACAGACATGTGAATGGAGAAGACTACATAACAATGAACTACATGGTCTTTATAGGAAGCCAGATATAATAAGAACAGTTAAGTCTCATAGACTGCGATGGGCAGGACATGTTGCGCGTATGGGGAATGAAACACGTGCATGGAAACTTCTTGTAGGAAAGCCAGAAGGAAAACGCCCAGTTGGTAGACCAAGAATGAGGTTGGAGAACAACATTAACTATGATTTGAGGGAAGTAGATTATACAGGGAATGATTGGAAAGCATTAGCTCAGGATAGGGATGTATGGAGAGCTTATATCCGTGCGGCCATGAACCTACGGGTTCGATAGTGCCAGTGAGTAAGTAAGTAAGTAAGTAAGAGTAATTAATGTGTTTTGCTATCATAGGTGAAATTGGTAAATTGTTGAATAAGCATTTGTGAAACCTGTACGGAGTCTAGAAAATAAAATACATATAGTGAAACAGTTCAAAATTTGATATCTGACAAATAAGCAGTCATGAATTCACCTTTTGAATACAGAGGCATTACGCGTAATCATATATTTAAAACCATTTCAAGTCTCGGAATAAATACTGGCCCACCGCTGTGGTATCGGGGCAGCGTCACCGGAAGTGACAACCGTGTGTAGGTCTTGAAATGACACTCCAATTTTAAACGATCTACATGTATAATGTTGAGTGATTCCGGGTTATGTGACCGTGGTCCGTAGTTGGTGTTGATACCAGACGTTTCGCCCTCAACTGCGGAGGGCATCTTCAGTGGCGAGTGCTTCTAGGCGTGTTTCCTGGTCGGAAGATCTACTTAGAATCAGCGCTGTGGACGTAGAGCATAGAGAAACTTCGAATAGAGGGGAAACTGAGTACAGTGACATCTAAAAAATTTCGGTCGTTTACGATGAACTACAATGAGCAAACTACAATGGTAGCGCTGTTTCGTAGTAACAGAATATGTAACTAAATAAAACAAATGCAAGGCACACGGCGTCGTTCACGGCCACAGAGTTTCTCTATGGTTCACGGCGTGTTTAACGGTGTTCACTCGGGATTATGGGAAGTTAGCCATTTTGTAAATTTAAATTTTTAACTGCTATCCTTTCGTTCTATGTAGACGGTACTGTAAATTATCGAAAGTTAAAATCATTACTTAGATTTTATTTTACTCTAATTTGTAAGTAAATTCAAGCTTGTTTACATTTTTAATGTGAATCTATTTTCAAAGATAAACCTACTAGAAGTGATAAAATTCTAAGATTTGTTAGGTTAGGAAGAGTGATGTTAGTGTACAGCCATTTCTAATAAACATTTTAAAAATGTGACTTTATAATGGACAGATGTACGACATGGCTAAGGTTATTTAATAAATATTGTATAAAATATGTATGTGAGAATAAGGGGGTAGGTCAATTGTACATATTTATTAAAAGAGCTCATAATGCACGTTTTAAAATTTTAATAAACGAAAATAAATTAACATGTTTTATTTATTTCCATTCTTCCATTCTGTTAAAATTAAAGAAAATCTGTAGGTCTGAGAGACTGGGTATACATAATTCCACAATTTAAGATTAATTAATACGTTATTTATTCCTATAAAAGTTAAATTCCATGATTATTCACCAGATGGCGTTATATAATTATAATTCATAATTTTACCACCAGGCGGTGCTGAATTTCATATTAGTACCAAAAAAAGAACCGAAAAAATTTAGGTGTCGTTAGTTGTATTACACTAGCGCCGCCTGTGGCATGTACGCGCAACTTGCCTACTTTCTTCTCTGGTACTCTGTGGTATTAGTGGTGGGTGCAGGGTGAGTGGGCGTGGCTCTTGCTGATTGGCTAATGGTCGTCTCCTTGTTGTCACTGGTGTTAATGCATTTATTTTCTAGTGTATGAAACCAGGCCTTAGACAGTTTGATACCTTCCTCTTTTCTGTTAATATTTCCCTTATGCTTGTATATTTCTATAGCCTCTCGGTATAATCTAGGGAAATAGTAGGAAGTTGTGGCTAAAACTTGTGTATCGTCGAATAGAATCTGGTGTCCATTCATAATGGCATGTTCTGCTACAGCTGATTTATAAATGCATTAACACCAGTGACAACAAGGAGACGACCATTAGCCAATCAGCAAGAGCCACGCCCACTCACCCTGCACCCACCACTAATACAACGTCCTCTACGTCCACAGCGCTCATTCTAAGTAGATCTTCCGACCAGGAAACACGCCTAGAAGCACTCGCCACTGAAGATGCCCTCCGCAGTTGAGGGCGAAACGTCTGGTATCAACACCAACTATGGACCACGGCCACATAACCCGGAATCACTCAACATTATGATTACCGGCCGTGAAAGCCTGCATTCAACGATCTACATGTATCATATATAGTTAGTAGTTCGTCACTTTAAATACGCTCCAGACTTGAATTTTTAAGATAGTTTGAAATATTTTTTTTCCCAACATCCCGAGAGTATCTAAACACAAACAGCCGACACATTACTATAAATAATGTAATTATCCCTTATTCTTCTTCAGTAATAGATCTTGCACTACATCTAGACGCAAATTTAATCTGGCAAACACAAGTGAAACACATATGTAAAAAGACTTTTTCCATCTTACATTATCTTAGACGTTTAAAGAATTTTCTCCCAGTTTCATCCATCTTTAACTGTCTTCAAGTATCGGTTTAAATCTAAATCCTAACAAGTCACAAGTAAAGAGAAATGAACAGACAGGTGAATGGAGAATACTACATAACAATGAACTACATGGTCTTTATAGGAAGCCAGATATAATAAGAACAGTTAAGTCTCGTAGACTGCGATGGGCAGGACACGTGGCACATATGGGGAATAAAAGACATGCATGGAAGTTCCTTGTAGGAAAACCAGAGGGAAAACGCCCAGTTGGTAGACCAAGAATGAGGTGGGAGAATAACATTAACTATGATTTGGGGGAAGTAGATTATTCAGGGAATGATTGGAAAGCATTAGCTCAGGATAGGGATGTATGGAGAGCTTATGTCCGCGCGGCCATGAACCTACGGGTTAGATAGTGCCAGTGAGTAAGTAAGTAAGTAACAAGTCACAAGTAATTCTAATGGGACAATAAAGACTGCTTACAACCTTTGACATATCTACACTTCCAAATATTACTATAAATAATATAATTATCCCTTATTCTTCTTCAGTAATAGATCTTGGACTACATCTAGACGCAAATTTAACCTGGCAAACACAAGTGAAACACATATGTAAAAAGACTTTCTCCATCTTACATTATCTTAGACGTTTAAAGAATTTTCTCCCAGTTTCGTTAAAACAAATACTTGTGCAGAATCTTGTGTTGCCACATTTCGATTATTGTGACATATATATAATGATCTAAACCATGACTTGTCGTGTTCATAATGCTTGCGTTCGATTCATTTTCAATATCCGCCGTTATGACCATATTTCCGAACACTTTAATAACCTCTCTTGGCTCCGTCTTACTGACAGACATAATTGCACTCTATTTCACTACTTTTCAAGCTTCTGAATTCCTACATTCCTACTTACCTGGCGTCCAGATTTGAGAAGTTATCCTCTTACCACAATATTGACACTAGGTCACAAGATAACAGTCTGCTAACAATTCCTCTTCATAGCACTTCCTCCTATTCTACTTCCTTCACAGTAGCCTCTGCCCGCTCCTGGAATTTCCTTCCTCAAGATATCAGGGGTTGCCGCACACTTGGTACCTTTAAGTCACGCTTATACAGTTACCTGTTGTCTAATAATTAATTTCTCTATGTTTATTTAATTTTATACTATGTCATTTATAATTTTTTTCTCGTTTTTTATATCTTGTACATATATATATATATATATATATATATATATATATATATTATATATATATATATAAATTCGTTAAATTTAGAGTAAATCAAACTACATTATAAATATTGATTGTATTGTATTTATAACATGTAATTGTTTATGTATATTCTAACTTAGATGTAAGACTATTTTTTTGTATTTTTTAAAACCTGGTTGAGTGGCAGACAAGGCCTTAACTCTGCCAGGTAAAATAAAGCTATTATTATTATTATTATTATTATTATTATTATTATTAGATTCCACTGTTTTTGACGTGAAACGTCTTTAAAATCACACCGGAACGTAGGGTACCATAAAATACATTTTTACCGTAATGAAAACGTCTATACGGCCTTGCCTTAATAACTCCCTGGTTATTAGTGTCAGATACATAAGTGCGGTGTCATTTCTAAGCATATATGGTCAGGTCGCTGATAACACCTGAAGTTTGTGTCGCGGACGAGCGGGTTGACGTGGAGGGCGTACAGCGCTGATTGACTAAAACCGGCGCACTCGCTCCTTTCCATTCTATAACTCACGACTTAGTCATGATAGCGGGGTGGTTCGTGTGTTTGTGTATGGAGTTAGTCGACATCGATGGTATTAAGTAACAATACATACAGGGTGATTCACAATAAATATTACAGGGGTTATAGAGGGGACTTAGTAGATAAAGATTTGATAATGAACACATCTCCGGAAACGTACCATTTTGATGTAAAATAAGTTTGAAGATCAAAACACAATGAGCTGATATCGTGTCTCTTGTGTTTCAGAATAAGTATTACAGACTCTTCTAGGGGTTGTACTGTTACCCATCAAGTGTTTTTGTGCAGGCGGAAAATATGTTAACTAACAAACTGTCTTTCTCTTTCTATTCCTTACTATGTTGCCACTTCCTGTCCTTTGTATTATGTTGTTTGATTGGCAGGTAGAGAGCTGACAAATAGTACTATGTATTTTAATGATCCGTCGTTCTGCGCGGTCAGTGGCAGAATGACTAATTTGACAACCCTGTTACTTTTGGGGTTACGTCTAGGAATCAGCTGTCCCTTCCTTGCCCTTCTCATTACATGTTGCCACTTGTGATTTATTGTGAGGCTGATAACAGAGAGACGACAAATAGTGTGATTTTAAATGATCCGATCGCTTGAGCGTTCCGTGCTTAAATTACTAATTTGACAACCATGTTAAGAACTTTCACACGTGTTTAGAGATTCTGCCCCCACATTTGAAGTTGGAAATTTTCAATACGTGATCGGATGTACAGTTTTCTCCTACATCCCTTCCACAGATTCAGTAGATCGGCGACACTAGCGCTAAAACTCTTCCCCTCTGCCCGTGAACAGTTAGCTTGGATGTGTACTACACCTGTACAGTGGGAGAAAGTTCTTCTTGCACGAGCTCTGGCGGCAGCAGAAATTATTGAGCACACACCAGGTCTTGTGTGGCGTGTGTATGAAAACATGCGTCGCAGGTACACTTTGTGCAACGAACAAGAGGGTCGCCACGTGGAACCACACTTGTAATACAACCCCTATAAGTCTATAATATTTATTTTGAAACACAAGACAGCTGGTTTTCATATAATTCGGAAAGTGAAATTAAATTATTCAGACTTACAGATCACATGAAATAGTCAGTACAATTAAGGAGACAAATTTCTGTTTAACTATTCTTTATTTATCGATGTTCTACAACAATTAATAATATTAGTATCGCATTTCAAAGTTAGGCCTTAAGGAAGCCATACTCAGAATTTTAAGCTCTGAAAAACACCAAAGCGGGTTGAACCTGCGAATCCCGGAACCAGGATCGACAATGTTAACATAGTACAAAATAAATTATACTTTGAAAAGACTAAAGAAGACCAAAACATCGGTAGAAAGATCAAGACATCTTCGTTAGGTTTATCGCCACAGGTCACATGACCTAAAACGGTTTTGTTCGTGATGATGATGATGATGATGGATTATGGCTGGGTGAGTTTTTTTAATAAGTCTTTTTTGCCAATATCAAGCCACTGATACCATTATTCATTATTAATGAGATTTTTCATAGGTATCAAAGGTCTACTAGGCTTGTCGCGCCATGGAGTTTGTTTCTTTATCATCGAGCAACACCTCCAACTTTAGTAAATAGAGTACCCTAAATTGAGGCGAATTTAGCCCATGTGTAAAAAGAGTTTAATTCGATATGGAAATTAATTTTTCCACAAACTGTCTGTAGACCATACAGAGTGATTCAGAAATATGGCTGTACGATTGATCGCATTTTGTGACGAAAATATTATTATTAAAGGAAATATGATGTTATCATTGGAAAGGGAATCCTTCAAATTACAACAATAGAACAAAACAAAACAAATCACTGCTCACGTGCAGCTTGGCGGGTTGATATTTGTGGGCTAGCGTCGAACGTGTCCACAATTCTCTTCGTTGTTTCTGCATCCGTGCTAATGCGAGGCCTTCCAGAAGGTTTGATTTTCTGCATCCTTCCCGTTTCCAGCAGTCGTTTTCTCCACTTCCCCACAGTCGACGGCTGTAATGCTACTTTAAACTCACGTCTTGCCTGTCTTGCGGCCTCACGATCATTAGCATACGTTATTGCCCATGCAGGAATTGTAATTTGGTGTTGCATATTCAACGCCATTTTGACTAATGACGTAAGTTCTACACTGTTTTGTTTTATTCCATTGTTGTAATTTGCCTTTCCAACGGCAATTTCATATTTCCTGTAATGGTCATATTTTCATCACACAACGCGATCAAACATATAGCCATATTTATGATTCATCTCCCGTAGCTACAATTTTTGTCAAATATCACCAGATAGTTTTACGACATTTCTGCTATTATCTTCTGGGATTTGCGGAATTGTAACCTACTTCTGAGGTTGGAGCGCCTGGAAGGTGAAGTTTCGCTACCCCGAAGGTACGATGAATGAAAAATTATAAGAAGGTCCAGTAGAGAATGCTTAAAAGTAAATTTAATTTAAATTGCAAGCCATGGCCAACCACAAGAAATAATTCCCTTCGAGGAAAAAGTCTTATGATCTGAGCAGGTATCGAACCCGGAACCTCATGAACTATAATCAGAAGCTCTGGTCATCTCCATAGATAACATAACTAGAGAAAATATACTTGAGATTTATATATTCACGTAGACTTTGCTATGAGTTGCTATGATGATCTTGAAGAAGATTTTCGGGCCGTAGGCCGTGGTCGTGAGGCTTGTAGTTCCCCGACGTTTCGGCAGAGACTGCGTCTGGCATCCTCAAAGGAAGGCTTGTAGTTCCCCAACGTTTCGCCAGAGACTGTTGATGATGCCAGACGCAGTCTCTGGCGAAACGTCGGGGAACTACAAGCCTCACGACCACGGGCTACACCCCGAAAATCTTCTTCAAGATCATCATACTTGAGATTATTTATCAAATTATAATTCAGATTTATTTTCATTTGTATTGCACACAACATGGCCCGGTAAATCACAAATTTTTTATTGTAGGATTGAATTTAAGTCCAGGGGGACATTTCCTATGGTAAAGCGTTCCTTGTGTACAAACGTAATAAGCGCCACATTCCTCAGGATCAGCGTAAAATGTAAGATTTGGCACATATTTACAGTCAACAAATTGGGAGTTGTAAGTATCGTTGGTTTCCTGACAACCTGCCAAGCACGGCACATCACATCACACTGTAACAGAGCCATGTTCCAATGTAGCCTATCATCATCACAATGTTTACACACTGCAGTACCATTATCACATTGATAGTAATAGTTACAAAATCTGGAATTTGGGAAAAATTTGCTAGAATCGCCATGTGGACAAACAGGGTCGATACATATAGAAGGATCAGGGTGGTTGCAATTGTCTACAGATGTATCCCAAATCAAAATACCACTGCATTCTTTTTCATATGGGACTCCATTGCCACACTGGTAGTATTTCGAACAGTTGCATGGATGAGGGAAATATTTTTGTTCATTATTATTCACAGGACACTGAAAAAAGGATGGAAACTCTTCTTCAGCTATCGATGACATTAAGAATGTTAGAGCAAGTAAACCTGTAACAAGAAATGCAATAGTAGTTAATACCACTTTCGTATATTCTGATGATAACATTTTACCAAAACATATGATGATTCATCATCATCAAGATCAACAATCACAGATTAAGCCCATGTGGCTTGTTCCGGTCTCATAGATTCTCATTCAAAAAGTTGGATCCATCTTTTTTTTGGTCTACCAACATTCCTGTCTCCTTTTGGTTTGTAATTAAGTATAATTTTTGGTATGCGTTCATCTTTCGTTCTTTGAACATGTTTTCTCCACTTTTTTTCTAGATTCCTCTATTTTATCTAAAAGTTTAAAAATATTTAGCTCATTTCTAATATCTTCACTTCTTCTTTTATCTAGAAGTTTGCAGTCAGCTGCACTTCTCAGAAATCTCATTTCAGCTGCTTCTATGATCTTCTCTTCTCTTTAGTTAAAACCCAAAAATCCCTACCATACAATAGTAAGGGGAGTTCCATTGCTTTATCAAATTTTGTGTTTTTAAATATTCTTTTAATTGTGCCATATATATATTTTTTTAATGTAAGCCCATGTTTCCCTTAACACAGATTTTGGCGCTCTCCCCCTACAGGGAAGAATTTGAACCATATTAATTTTAGTTATCAAATTATATATTCCGTATAGATGTCATTTGAGTGGTCCGCGGTCAGCGTTCCGCCTCATACTGACATCGAGGAAACCGAGGTAGTACTAGGACGGGAAAATTCGGTAAATTTTGCTTAGAGGCCTTTTCATTCAGGCTTAAGGATCTTTTACGAGCCTGAAAATCTTCAGACTCGGGACCCACGGCTTAAAGTCCCTCCCGGAGGACTTGCTCCTTGGATTTTTCCATCCTAAAAAATCCATCGACCCCGGTCGAGTTTGAACCCACGACCCTGGGGACCAGAGGCAAGGAGCATAACTACTAGTCCACCACGGCCGATATATATATTATATATATATATATATATATATATATAATTAAATTTATTAAGTTTGTTAAAAATATCTTCATTTTTAAAATAGGAGATTTCATAACCCAGGTACTTAAAACGGTTCACTTGTTGAATGGGGTTTCCCTTCGGAATTATTTTAGCTCTTCGTTTTACTTATTGATATTTTGAAATTATAATTCTGCGTAATGTTATTTAATTTAAAGAGTGATTTCTGTAGATCATCTTCTGAGCTAGATACTAGAAATTGGTCGTCTGCAAAAAGTCAAGTGTCTAAGATCTCATTTCTTATTCATTAATATTTCAATTATTTGACTGCATCGTTTACAGAATCATGGAATAATGAATTAAAAGTCGATCAAATACAGAGTTAAGCAATAATTGTAAACTTGAAACTATCAGAGTAGTACAGGAAAGTGGTGTTTCCATCGGATGAATAAGAATGCCAATTACATTTACCATACTTATTTAAGTTCACCGCTGTGGTCTCGAGGTAGCGTGCTGTCTTGTCACGCAGCGAGCCCGGATTCGATTCCCGGTCTGGACAGGCTCCTGGGTGCGGTTTTTTTTTTCGGGTTTTTTTTTCCTCACCTGTAAGATAAATGTCAGGAAGCTTAGGGTCCATCGGTCCCCGAAAATCATCCGGCCATCATCATTATCATTATTCTTAATCAGTGCGGAAAGCAACGGGAAGCTACCACATCTATAATTCCCTAGTAAAGCTGCAAAGTATAGCATGAAAATGCTATGATTGCAGTGAAAGACCTGCCCTCGGGCAGAATTACTATGGATGAATGCACCTATATAAAGAGGTATAACGTTCGATCGCCCAATTTTATTATTTTTTTTGACACTGAGAAATTAGTGACGCGTAAAATATTCGAACTCTTTTAGTTTTAGCGAATTTTGAAGAAATGAAGCTATTAAACTTGTTATCGTAAGTAATGCCACGAGTGATTTCCAATTTATCTAGAGAATTTGGAAATCAAGAGTGGCATTTGTTAGGACTATTTAACGAATAAAATTAAGCTGTTTACTCACAAATCATTATTTAACTATAGTTATTTTAAAATATTTATATATTTAATGTAAACGGCGATGTTTGAAAACAAATGAGAAGCGATAGGTACGCTTCTACTCCTTCTTTTGTTTATCACTGCAACCAAATCATACTATTTATTGCCAAAGGAACGCAATATTGTAAGAATGCTCTCTAGTGGAGAAAAAATTAAACAGATCAAACTGCATATTAATTCATTTCTGATGTCGTATGATGTAAATATGACAATTATATTTTTCTGGATTGTTACCTGGGAAAAAATAAATTTAAGAATGTGCAAACAGTGGTTTCTTTTTTTGGTGGTATAATCAATTGCTACAAATGTTTTTATATTAACTCCCGCATGTGGCATGTGTTGACATTCATGCACTATATATACAATCTGGTAGCCGTATTTCTTACAGGCTCAGTCACTGCAAAATAATGGTCAGACCTGTTCAGAATATTAAAAAGGAGGAGCTTTCTTTAATATGGTAATTATAACACTGATAAATATTTCGTGAAACACGACTCTGATTGGTTGTGAAACAGAAATCATTGAAACGTGATTGGTCATTGACTCCCATTTGGGGCATGAGTTAAATAGTCATAAAAATAACCTGTTAACAGAATGTTTCCAAACAAGTGAACTGTGAAACTGACGATTTTTATACAGATACAATGTTGGTTATTTACAATCGCCTGATGACTGGGCTATTAAAAAAAACCCCAAAATATGACCAAAATATGACTTTATCATAGAAATTAGCAGAAGTATGACCAAAGATCTGAAAAAGTGAGAAATATGACTTTAAAGACCCAATAAAAACCACCCAATTTTAATAACAAAGCATATATAAATGTTTTTACTTACTAGAAGCTTAGAATATAGGCTTTGGTAAAAAATATGACATGTCATAGGAATCCGCCCCTTTTAGATCGCTATTCGCTTGAAAGCCCTTTTAAAAATAAATTAAACAGGTCTGGAAGAGAGTACGGATATTAATAAATGAGTTGGAGAAAATGTTTTAACATCTCACCTCACAAAGTTGCGTGTCTTCACGATAACAATAAATAAGTTAAAGAGATTCCAACAACAAAGAATGCACCACCCTACAACCTGATTCAAAGGAAAATAAACATTTCAAGAAAATTACTTACCATCCTGAAACACACAGAAAATTTCAAAAAAATATTTAACAAATTTGATATTACATTAGCACCGATTAACAAATTTAGCCTGGATAATCTACTAGTAACCAATAAGAAAGTTAATGTCCCAGATAGTAAAAAATCTGGAATTTACGAAATCAGTTGCAATGACTGCAGTAAAGTATATATAGGAAAAACTAAAAGGAATTTAGAAATTTGTACAAAAGAACACCTTAGAAATATTAAAAATGGCGAAATTAAAAAAAAATGGCAATTGCAGCTCATACTTTGCTAGAAAATCATAAAATCGGAAAAGACACCAAACTTTTGAAACATTTGGAGAAACCTTTGGAATTAACAATTTGGGAAAATATATACATTCAGAAGAATAAATATAAAGCAATGAATTTTGATATCCCCAACGAGAATAATTTAATCTCCAAGTTCATAAAATCTACACCAGATGATGTTAACGACGAAAATTTCAACAGTTGGAATTTGAATGAAGATGGAAGTAATACTATACTTCTGAAACCGGTATCGTGAAGACACGCAACTTTGTCGGGTGAGATGTTAAAACATTTTCTCCAACTCATTTATTAATATAAATACCTCATAATGTTTCCTCCCACTATAAATTTAATTAAAAGAGTACGGATAGTTTTACATGCACTTACTCACTGGCACTATCGAACCCATAGGTTCATGGCCGCGCGGACATAAGCTCTCCATACATCCCTATCCTGAGCTAATGCTTTCCAATCATTCCCTGTATAATCTACTTTCCTCAAATCATAGTTAATGTTATTCTCCCACCTCATTCTTGGTCTACCAACTGGGCGTTTTCCCTCTGGCTTTCCTACAAGAAGCTTCCATGCAAGTATTTCATTCCCCATACGTGCAACATGTCCTGCCCATCGCAGTCTACGAGACTTAACTGTTCTTATTATATGTGGCTTCCTATAAAGACCAAGTAGTTCATTGTTACGTAGTATTCTCCATTCACCTGTCTGTTCATCTCTCTTTGGTCCAAAAATGTTCCTAAGTACTTTATTCTCAAATACTCGTAATCTCCTTTCCTCCCTTAAAGTAAGAGTCCATGTTTCGCACCCATATAATATAACTGGTAGAATAATAGTTTTATATATTTTCAGTTTAACGTTTTTTGAAAGGAGTTGGGACATCAAGAGTCTCTGCAATGCATAATAGCACGCATTTCCAGAATTGAGCCTATGTTTAATTTCTTTGTGCATCTCATTCCTATTTGTGATTATTGTTCCTAGGTATTTGAATTCAGCCACTTCCTCCAATTTTCCCTCATTTGTCATTAGCTGTCCATTTCCATTATATAATGTATTTCTACGTGTGGCCATATATTTAGTTTTATTAATATATACTTTGAGTCCTCATTTCTTAGTGTTACTCAATAATGTGTGCGTTATGTCCTTTAGTATCTTATTATTATTATTATTATTATTATTATTATTATTATTATTATTATTATTCTGGTAGAATAACAGTTAGATTACTAATTCACTGAAAACTCAACTTTAGAATTTTTGTGGATTAAATCTCTTTTCGGGGCAACTATTCAATTGCTTGTGCATTGATTGATGAAACTATAACTGGATACAAAATACTGACCAAATACCTGTATTATATTAAACCACGAAGTACAAAACATATGTGATTTACCGATATTATAATTTTCTTATTTTTACCCCGATTGACCTGAGCTTATTCCACGTAACAAATATTTTTTTCTCTTTAAAATGCTCTACTGTAAAATGTACAAAATGTGCATCACTCACTTTCTCCCGTGTATCCTTCGATAGCTTGTATTGGTTACAATATGTCAGTTTAAATCTGGAACGTACCTCCTAATTTTGTCATTTTGTCCAGGATGACAGTGATGCTTATGTCAGCTGTGTACTTCACACTGACTGAATTTTTTATGCTATTCTAGATAACAATCGATTTTTCTCTATACATTGTTTGAATAAATCAAAACCTCAATATCCATGTTATCTGTTATGATCTGTTTGTTCAACACGTATATCCACTTAGGATTACGTCAGGATAAAGTGTTTGCTTTATTTTTGTATTCCAATATCAGCTATATTAACTCTTGACCATTTGCGATTCACTGATTTATCTGCCACATTTTCTTTTATATTTATGGCGTGGATTAGTGTTTGATCCAATTTCGTGCTCTATTTACAGTAAAAGGTCCATATTCGAGATTCGCTTATTCGCAGGTTAAAAAATTGCTACACAGTTCCTGTATTCACGGATAAACATTTTTTTTATTCGCGGTACCAGTCGGTATAATAGAAGGATTCTATTCTGTTCTATAGTAATCCTGCCCGAAGGCAGGTCTTTCACTGCAATCATAGCTTTGCAGCTTTACTAAGAAATAATAGGTGTGGTAGCTTCCCGTTGCTTTCTACACCGGTGAGGGATGATGATTTTCGGGAACCGTTGGGCTATACGCTTCCTGACATTTGTCTTACAGGTGAGGAAGAACCTCGAAAAAATCTCACTCAGGAGTCTGTCCCGACCGGCGATCGAACCCGGGCCCGCTGCATGGCAAGGCAGCATGCTATCTCGAGACCACAGCGATGGACTTTGAAGGATTAGTATCCTTTATTAAGGCATCGACAAGGCGGCTTTTACAAAGAGTGATTAAAATCAAATGGACAAATTAATATCAAAGTAAAACAAACCTTATTGTTACTAAGCCTAATGTTCGTTGTTAAAAGCCACCGCCGCTGTATTTCACGTGCCGCTAAGTCCGTTGATAAATACCGCCCTCGCCACAATCGGCGTTTTATTGTTTCAACTTGTCATTCACTGTAATAATTTTGATTGAATAACACGCGTCTTTTCTGCTTTGTTGCCAATTTATAATGTTGAGTAAGAGGAAAATTGTTTAAAATACCTCATTAATCTATTTTATTTTGATGATGTTTATTTTATTTTGGAACCTTGGAACGTATCTTCTATATACCCATACAAATTACCATTCCATATTCGCGGTTTCTGTATTCGCGGCATATTTGGGGAACATATCCCCCGCGAATAAGGAGCTTTTACTGTACTATTGTCCATATGGTTTAACTTTGCAAGAAATTTGTAGAAAGAGGCAGCTGTGCTCACCTCTCTCACTCGCACCAGTGTTGGCGGTTTTCTTCACCAGGTGTTAATAGGGGATTCTTTCTTTGTTAACTGAGGGAAAGCGGTCAAGGATCTATCCTTATATCTCCATCTCTCTCTTTGCCAAGTTAGCCAGATATATTACACATCCAAGTTAACTGTTCACGGGCGGAGGGGAAGAGTTTTAGCGCTAGTGTCGTCGATCTACTGAATCTGTGGAAGGGATGTAGGAGAAAACTGTACATCCGATCACGTATTGAAATTTTTCAACTTCAAATGTGGGGGGAGAATCTCTAAACACGTGTGAAAGTTCTTAACATGGTTGTCAAATTAGTCATTTAAGCACGGAACGCTCAAGCGGACGGATCATTTAAAATCACACTATTTGTCGTCTCTCTGTTACCAGCCTCACAATAAATCACAAGTGGCAACACGTAATGAAAAGGGCAAGGAAGGGACAGCTGATTCCTAGACGTAACCCCAAAAGTAACAGGGTTGTCAAGTTAGTCATTCTGCCACTGACCGCGCAGAACGACGGATCATTAAAATACATAGTATTTGTCAGCTCTCTACCTGTCAATCTTCTTCTTTCTTCTTCCTTCCAAGTATTAGGCCAAGGCCTGTTACGATCCTATAGAAAATTTTCCCTCCAGCGTTTCATAGGACGGCCCAGTGATCTTCGTCCTCTTGGTATATAATTATAAACAGCTTTGGGGATCCGATTTGAACTCATTCTTTCAAGATGGCGTTTCCAATTTAGTTGGTACTGTTTAATATATTCCAAAATTGGCGTAGTCTTCAATTCTTTTAAGATATCGGTGTTCCTTTTCCGATCCCATCTGGTGTAACCCGCTGTTCTGCGCAGGGGTCCTCATCTAGGGGATATGTGGATGGCGACCACAAGGTGCCCAAGCTGAGCAAAACATTTCTTCCACTTACTTGTGTTTTGCACTTTTTTAACTTTACTATCTAAGCTCTCTTGGTTAACTCTTGTTTTTTTCGACCGACCCCAATGCTATTAGGGCATCCGAGGGCTAGGGAGTCTTTCCTTTCTTCCATTTCTTCCTTTCCTTTATTTTCTTTTCTTCTCCAGAAAAGCCTGACCAGAGGCTATAAGATGGCAGCCCCATCACTGGTCTTGCCTTCCTTTGGCCAGCAACCAATCGAAGGGACTATTATTGTGCTTTCAAGTCTTATACGAGAATTTCCCGGAAGGATCAAACTAATGACGACCTGTCAATCAAACAACATAATACAAGGACAGGAAGTGGCAACATAGTAAGGAATAGAAAGAGAAAGACAATTTGTTAGTTAACATATTTTCCGCCTGCACAAAACACTTGGATGGGCAATACAATACATACTCCTAACTTGCTTATTTTACGAGTATTATTATGCTTATGCTCAAGATGTTTTATTACGAAACTATCCATAACAGGCGTTGGAATTTTGCATAGAATATGCGAGCGCATATTTCGAAAACGTTATATGTCAATCTATGCATTAAATTAATAAAACAATCCATCCATCCATAGTAATTTTGCCCGAAGGCAGGTCCTTCACTTGCATCAGAAACTTGGACCATGTTGAAATCTGATGAGGAATTATTAGGGCGTTTTGAAAGGAAGATACTGAGATCCATTTTTGGTGCCGTGAAAGAAAATAATGCATGGAGAAAGAGATACAATAATGAATTGTATAAATTGTACGATCAGCCAGATATTTTGAATTTTGTTAAAGTTAATAGATTGGCATGGGCTGGACACGTTATTCGCATGGACAACAAAAGGATTACAAAAAGAGTTTACAATGAACAACCGCTATTGGCCAGTAAAGTTGGAAGACCTAAATTAAGATGGGAGGATGGTATAATTCAAGACATTACAATTTTAAAAATAAAAAACTGGAAGAATGAAGCGCAGAACAGGGAAGTCTGGCATGGATTTCTGAAGGCGGCCAAGGCCCACATGGGGCTGTCGAGCCAATTATGATGATGATGATGCAGGTCCTTCACTGCAATCATACCATTTCTATGATATGCTTGCAGCTTTACTAGGGAATTGTAGATGTGTTAGCTTCCCGTTGTTTTCCACACCGGTGAAGGATGATGATGATGATGATAAGGATGATGATGATAATGGCCATATGATTTCGGGGACCGTTTGGGCCTTAAAGTTTTCCTGACATTTGTCTTACAGGCGAGGAAAAACCCCGATAAAAACCTCACCCAGAAAAACTGCCCCGACCGGGGATCGAACCCGGGCCCGCTGCATGACAAGGCAGCACGCTACCTCGAGACACAGCGGTGGACAATAAAACAATAATGAATTGAATTTTAGTTTGGACAGCTCCGTGCCACAAGTGATTACACACTTCCCCTCCATTTCTGAGTCCCCAGCTCGAGTCTCGGTCACTCTATGTGGGGTATATGATGAAAGTTAAAAATTAAATTGTGCCTGTTGGTAGGTGCCGTCGTCCTCAACTTTGTTAAAATATTGTATATAAAATTAACTGGAGTTATCTTCCATCTTCTGCAGGTTGAGTTCGCGCTACTTGTAGTTGTTGTGTACGGTGATGTATACTCCAACTGTTTGTAGCAGCAACTGACTTGTTTTTGACGATATATAAAATTAACTGGAGCGCTTTCGGAAGTTATCATCCATCGTCAAAAACATCCGCCCGTTGTGGATAATCGTTCGCTTCCCCTCTCTTCTTATAGGCCAGCAGCTTACGTTTCCTGACTCTATCGTCTGGATCATTGGATACTGGCCCCCGCCCTCTGACCCGACAAGCCGAAAAAATTAAATGTGTGTTGATAAATTATACAGTATATGTAATGTGATATTTACGCAGAAGTGCCAGAAAGTCAAAATTAGAACATGTCACAAATAAGGAAATTAGAAACATAATGGAAGCAGAAGAAAGCATAATTGAAAGAACTGAAGAGAAGGAATTAAAGTGGTTAGGACATGTTTTAAGAATGGAAGATGAGCGATGGCCAAAGCAACTATATGAATGTCATCCGACCAGAAAGAAGAAAAGAGGGAGACCAAAGTTAACATCGAAGGAAAACATGAAGACATTAATGCAAGAAAGAGGGCTAAGCATTGAAGATGCCCAAGATCGTAGGCTTTGGAGGTTTGGCACGGGAAGACAGCAGCAGCTGTAAAAACCCGAAGGTAGATAGAATATCTATGTGATATCAAGGCATGATTAATACATTTATGCTGTACAACCAATAGAGAAACAAGAGATATTATGAGTTTATCTATAGTTAGAATGCTATTTACTTAATATCCACAAGAGTTATGCTTTTCTCAAAGAGAATATCTATTTCTTCAACAATGGTAATATTCCTAAATTTAGATAGGCCTATAAGTTATTACCTTAAAATAAAATTTCACCAACATGATGAAGAAACTTGAATAAATTATGTTTGACGATTGGTTATTTTTACATTTAAAGGATTCTAAGAAACGTATATACATATTTACTTACTTATTCACTGGCACTATCGAACCGGTAGGTTCATGGCCGCGCGGACATAAGCTCTCCGTATATCCCTATCCTGAGCTAATGCTTTCCAATCATTCCCTGTATAATCTACTTCCCCAAATCACAGTTAATGTTATTCTCCCACCTCATTCTTGGTCTACCAACTGGGCGTTTTCCCTCTGGTTTTCCTACAAGAAGCTTCCATGCAAGTCTTTCATTCCCCATACGTGCAACATGTCCTACCCGTCGAAGTCTAAGAGACTTTACTGTTCTTATTTTATCTGGCTTCCTACAAGACCATTTAGTTCATTGTTATGTAGTCTTCTCCATTCACCTGTTTGTTTATCTCTCTTGGCTCAAAAAATTTCCAAAGGAATTTTATTCTCAAATACTTGTAATCTCCTTTCCTCCCTTAAAATAAGAGTCGTATATACATATTTACGTAAATTATTGTAAGTCGGTTGTCTTCCATTCTTTCTATTTGACCTTTCCAATATTTTCGTTTATTATAGATAGACGAGAATATTGGAAAGGTCATATTGAAAGAATGGAAGACAACCGACTTGCAAAAAGAGCTAAAGAAGATAGGCCAATGGACGGGAGAAGAACAAGAGGAAGACCAGCCAAGAGATGGATGCACATCCAATACGTCTTCCTACGAGGAGCGATTTTGAAAATAAACTGGGTTAAAATCCTAAAAATTATGAATAAAAAGAGAGAAGAATATTGTAGGTAAGGAGGGGCCTATAAGTACTTCTTTTCCTTTAAATTAATTAACAACTAAAAAATTTTACTGTAATATATTTATTTTTATTAAATTCTATTATAATACATTTAATGTATTGAAGGAATTAAGTTTATTTAATAAGGATTTGTAAATATGGAAGATGAATAAAGCAGCAACTGAAGAAAATCTAGGATGAAAAATATATTATTGTAGTTACGTTCTTATACAATACAAAGTAAGTAATAAATCATTGTTTATATTTTTCAATCTAGCTGGTCATCTTACAGCCAGAATTCTCTGGATAATCACATACTTTAAGTTTGTCATTGAAGTATTCTCCCGCTGGACAAGGCATGCAGTATGGAATACCATTGCTACACTCGTAGTACCATTCACAGCTGGTAGGATGGGCTAGAAGAACAGCCGTTTTGGGGTCTTGTGCTGGGCATGCAGGAGCTGTGGTAGCTGGACAAACAGATTCACTTTGTTTTTCAGCGCCGCATGATACAGAATCAGCCTGCACTGTATTTGTACAACCAGACCGTTCAGGGTAGTCGCATACTTTTAGTGCGGAATTGAAGTACTCTCCTTCAGGACAAGGCATGCAGTAAGGAATGCCGTTGCTGCATTCGTAATACCACTCACAGCTTGCAGCGTGTGGTAGAAGGACTGCCGTCTTCGGATCAACACTAGGACATGCCGGAGCTTTACCGGTTGGACAGCAGCTGGATCTAGCTTCTACGAAAAGAATCACTGACAAAAGCAGGACTGCTCCTACAAGGTTTTTACCTGAAGTCAACAGAAAATGGAGAGATAATAATACAGTGTGTTAATGTAGCATAAGTCATTTCTTATATTAATGTAACTCAATCAATTGAGTTGGTGTTTACTTGATGAAAATCTATATATATTAATTAAATAAAAATAAAACGTAGTTTTATTTTTATTTAATTAATGATATAACTTAATTTAAAATTTTTGTATTGTATTGTAAGCCAATTCTGGAAATGCATGCTATTATGCATTGCAGAGACTTTTGATGTCCCAAATCCTTTCAAAAAACGTTAAGCTGAAAATATATAAAACTATTGTTCTACCAGTTATATTATATGGGTGCGAAACATGGACTCTTACTTTAAGGGAGGAAAGGAGATTACGAGTATTTGAGAATAAAGTTCTTAGGAAAATTTTTGGACCAAAGAGAGATGAACAGACAGGTGAATGGAGAAGACTACATAACAATGAACTACATGGTTTTTATAGGAAGCCAGATATAATAAGAACAGTTAAGTCCCGTAGACTGCGATGGGCAGGACATGTTGCGCGTATGGGGAATGAAAGACGTGCATGGAAACTTCTTGTAGGAAAGCCAGAAGGAAAACGCCCAGTTGGTAGACCAAAAATGAGGTGGGAGAACAACATTAACTATGATTTGAGGGAAGTAGATTATACAGGGAATGATTGGAAAGCATTAGCTCAGGATAGGGATGTATGGAGAGCTTATGTCCGTGCGGCCATGAATCTACGGGTTCGATAGTGCCAGTGAGTAAGTAAGTAAGTAAGTAAGTATTGTAAGCCTATGTTTTTCCCTTTACAGAGATTTAGGCGCTCTCCCCCTACAGGGAAGAATTTGAACCATAAATATTTAATTACACTTGTTTTCGTATAGATTTCATTTTGAGTGACCCGTGGTCAACGTTCCGCCACACACTGACATCTAGGAAACCAAGGTAGTACTAGGACGGGAAAATTCGGTAAATTTTGCTTAGAGGCCTTTTCATTCAGGCTTAAGGATTTTTTACCAGCCAGAAAATCTTCAGACTCGGGACCCACGGTTTAAAGTCCCTCCCGGAGGACTTGCTCCTTGGATTTTTCCGTCCTAAAAATTCCATCGACCCCGGCCGGATTTGAACCCGCGAATCTCGGGAACAGAGGCATGGAGCATAACCACTAGTCCACCGCGGCCGATCTAAAAAATTATGTTTAATATATGTGTATAGGAGAAGAAATGGAAAATATAAATTTAAACAATGGAGAAGAACTAAAACCTAGTATTGAATTCACTTATTTAGGAACAAAATTAGACCATTCAGGCGATAACACAGTGGAAATTAAAAATAGAATCGCACAAACAAAACAAGCAATAAATGCTTTAAACTGTTTGGTGGAGCAAAAATATTACAAAAAAACGCCATTCCTCTCTGTCCATCCATTGATCTTCCTCCATTCCTCTGATATTCATAGCTGCTTGTACCCCTTCTATCCAAGTTTTCTTCGGTCTTCCTCTCTTCCTCCTTTCCATTGGGATCCATTCCATAACAATGTTTGGCAATCTTTGCTCTGGCATTCGTTTGACATGACCATACCACTGCAATCTTTTCTTTTCTATGATGTCTATGATATCCGGCTCCTCTTGTACACCCATAATTTCCCTTACTTCTTTATTTCGTATTCTATCCATTCTAGATTTTCCAGCTGATCTTCTTAAAACATCCATTTCTGTACTTAAAATTCTTTTCATTTCCCTGGTAGGAATTTGCCAGACTTCAGCACCATATGTTAAAATGCTCTGAATTATGGTTTGATATATTTGCAATGTTCTATTTTTTGTAATATTTTTGCTCCACCAAACAGAGTTTAAAGCATTTATTGCTTGTTTTGTTTCTGCGATTCTATTTTTAATTTCCACTGTGTTATCGCCTGAGTGGTCTACTTTTGTTCCTAAATAAGTGCATTCAATACTAGGTTTTAGTTCTTCTCCATTGTTGAAATTTATATTTTCCATTTCTTCTCCTATACACAGATATTTAGTTTTCTCAATGTTTATATAATGTCCCCATTTTCATATTCTTCTTTTAGTTTTTTAGCCATATATTCTATGTCACCGTGGTCCTGTGCTATTAATACCTGGTCATCTGCAAAATTTAGTGAATATACATGTGTATTTTGGATAGGTTTGCCCATTTTTTGACATTTTTTCCTCCAGTCTCTTAGTACTCTTTCGAGATAAATTTTAAATAGAGTTGGAGATAAACTGCAACCTTGTCTTAAACCTTTTGTAATAGTAAATCCCTTTGCTATATGATTTCCAACTTTTATTTTCGAAATAGATCCTTTGTATAATGCTTTTATAGCTTCTACTAAATAAACAATAATATATGAAAGGCACAGTTGAATAAAAAGCCACGTTTTCCCTGAAACCTAGAAAATATAGTATTAGTTGCACAACATGCATACAGCCTTTACTGTATGTCAAACTTTGGATGCAAATAAACCCATTATTTAACTGTATATTTTACTTCTTCGCACTTTTAAAAGATATTGCTTTCCATGCAGAGACTAATATGTCAAACTTCGTTTTAATATGAAAGCGGCTCACGTGGTTGATTCCATGTCCTTTCAAATAATTCCTATTTGAGTATACTGTTTGGCTCTGTTACTACAACTTTGACTCAAACAAAATATAGTTTTGCATCTGCTCGATGGATAGAACTTTCACAAGATTATTTGATTGGTCGATATTTTGTGATATCATTTTCAATTATTGTAATACTTTTTTATATAAATTTAATACCAGGTGGCAAAAATATTCCAGTGTTTCATTTAGCAATTCTCTAGGTATATGGAAATGGACAGCTAATGACAAATGAGGCAAATTTTGAGGAAGTGGCTGAATTCAAATACCTAGGAACAATAATCACAAATAGGAATGAGATGCACAAAGAAATTAAACATAGGCTCAATTCTGGAAATGCATGCTATTATGCATTGCAGAGACTTTTGATGTCTCAACTCCTTTCAAAAAACGTTAAACTGAAAATATATAAAACTATTATTCTACCAGTTATATTATATGGGTGCGAAACATGGACTCTTACTTTAAGTGAGGAAAGGAGATTACGAGTATTTGAGAATAAAGTTCTCGCCGTAGCCGAGCGGTTAAGGTAGGAAGCCTTGGCGCAGAGCTACGGGACTTGCGCTGGTTCGAGTCTCCATGGGGGAAGAAATTTTCTCATGGTATTTCGGCCAGTATGGGACCGGTGCCAAACCAAGCATCGTTGACCCGCAATGCACAGTAGATACAATAAGTAGCGGCTATCCAGGTTGAGGAGGACCCAGCTATAACGGCTGTGGGGGAATCGACCATGCTAACAAAACATGTCACCCCTACACTGGATGTTGGATCATCTACCAGTGTGATTGACACATGTGGATGTGAAGGGACAGCAGCCGGCTGGTAAAAGGGCAACCGCTGAAAAGTGGAAAGACCCTCAATCGGAAATCGGAGGAAAATTTTTGGACCAAAGAGAGATGAACAGACAGGTGAATGGAGAAGACTACATAACATTGAACTAATTGGTCTTTATAGGAAGCCAGATATAATAAGAACAGTTGTCTCGTAGACTGCGATGGGTAGGACATGTTGCGCGTATGGGGAATGAAAGACTTGCATGGAAGCTTCTTGTAGGAAAGCCAGAGGGAAAACGCCCAGTTGGTAGACCAAGAATGAGGTGGGAGAACAAAATTAACTATGATTTGAGGGAAGTAGATTATACAGGGAATGATTGGAAAGCATTAGCTCAGGATAGGGATGCATGGAGAGCTTATGTCCGCGCGGCCATGAACCTACGGGTTCGATAGTGCCAGTGAGTAAGTAAATAAGTATAAAAAATTGAGAATACTTTATCCCAGATGCATTGGATTCACGATAACAGTGAAGAAAAGCTCACTGGTCTGAAGTTCCCAATCTCAGGATATTAGTCCAAAATGTTTAAATTAAATAGTTCCTATGTATTTGTGTGACTGAACTGTAATATTGGTTCACATTTCAAGAATACTAACTAACTTACTGGCTCTATCGAAGTTCATTGCCACGCGAACATTAGCTCTCCATACATCACTATCCTGAGCTAATGTTTTCTAATCATCCCCTGTATAATCGACTTGCCTCAAATCATGGATAGTGTTATTCTCCCACCTCATTCTTGGTCTACCAACTGAGCGTTTTCCCTCTGGTTTTCCAGCAAGAAGCTTCCATGAACCTCTTTCATTCCCCATACGTGCCACATGTCCTGTCCACCGCAGTCTAAGAGACTTAACTGTTCTTATTATGCCGGGCTTCCTACAAAGACCATCTAGCTATTAAATGGTTTTCTCCATTCACCTGTCCATCTCTTTTTGTCTCAAAAATTTTCCTAAGAACTTTATTATCAAATACTCGTAATCTCTTTTCCTCCCTTAAAGTAAGAGTCCATGTTTCGCATCCATATACTATAACTGGGAGAATAACAGTGTTTTATATTTTCAGTTTAATATTTTTTGAAAGGAGTTGGGACGACAAGAGTATTTTAAGAATACTAGGAATCAGAGATGAATTACAAATATATAATATAAACGAGAGAATACACAGAAATAAACGTAATTGGTTTGAACATATACAAAGAATGCCAAATAATCGTTTATCAAAGCAGCTGCTTCATTATAGGCCTCTTACTTACTTACTTACTCACTGGCACCATCGAACCCGTAGGTTCATGGCCGCGCGGACATAAGCTCTCCATACATCCCTATTCTGAGCTAATGCTTTCCAATCATTCCCTGTATAATCTACTTCCCTCAAATCATAGTTAATGTTCTCCCACCTCATTCTTGGTCTACCAACTGGGCGTTTTCCCTCTGGCTTTCCTACAAGAAGCTTCCATGCACGTCTTTGATTTCCCATACGTGCAACATGTCCTGCCCATTGCAGTCTACGAGACTTAACTGTTCTTATTATATCTGGCTTCCTATAAAGACCATTTAGTTCATTGTTATGAAGTCTTCTCCATTCACCTGTCTGTTCATCTCTCTTTGGTCCAAAAATTTTCCTAAGAACTTTATTCTCAAATACTCGTACATTATAGGCCTCTAGGCCGAAGAAATGTAGGAAGACCAAAACGTCATTGGAAAGACGACCTGCACCTGCAGCATATAGTGCACTGGGGAGCGGAACGTGCCAAAAGGCCCATACCTTGAAGAAACTGATGATGATGATAGGAATGAAAACTACTAATAAACACTGATTTCATAGAGAACACTATCCATAGTAATTCAGCCCGAAGGCAGGTCCTTCACTGCAATCATAGCATTTTCATGCTATTCTTCCAGCTTTACTAGGGAATTGTGTAGGTGTGGTAGCTTCCCACACCGGTGAAGGATGATGGTGATGATGATAATGATGAGGAGATGATGATGAAGATGATGGTCGTATGATTTCGGGGACCGTTTGGGCCTTAAAGTTTTCCTGACATTTGTCTTACAGGTGAGGAAAAACCCCGATAAAAACCTCACCCAGAAAAACTGCCCTGACCGGGGATCGAACCCGGGCCCGCTGCGTGACAAGGCAACACGCTACCTCGAAACCACAGCGGTGGACAGAACACTATAGTGTGTATAAAATGCAGAGACAAAGTCAGCTAAAGTCCGATTTTACAGTGGGTTTTATAATAAAACAACGTAGGCCTAATTTTGGCCTAGAAACTCGGCCAGAATCAAAGGGTCTTAAGCCAATAAGTGTACTTAAGGATGTACATTGACATCTAACAATTAAACTGTGCGTGAAGGGTCTCCATACGTTCTTTTTATTAATTAAATAAAAATAAAACGTAGTTTTATTTGATTTTCATATTTATTATATAATTCAGTGACAGCTGTTTAGGTACACTGTACCTTCTTCAGACATGTTAACAAATTATGAATTGTGTTCCAACTGATCTAAGCAACAATACAACAATATTTATTTAAATTTTTAAATTTATAAGGGATTCATTCAAATCAAGTTGAGAATTTAACAGTTTTTTTACTACTTTTAAATTTATTAATTTCTACAGCCTCCAAAACATCTAACTTTTTACCCTTATCATAAATATGTAAAATTTGAAAATGTGGATCGAAACAATGATTAAATTGGAATAGGTGGTTAGCATATTTTGAATATTCTAAATTTCTGTTATATGCTCTCATGTGTTCCTTTATCCGAGAGATAAAAGGTCTACCAGTTTGTCCTATATAGACATTGTCACATGTGCCACACTTCAATTTATATACACCTGATAATTTTTCTTTTTTTGTTTTGGTTTTATTGTTTTTTATTATATTTTGTAGAGTTTTATTAGTTTTAAATGCCACATTAATGTTCAACTTTTTAAAGTGGTTACCTTCTTTTTGTCTCATAAACGTACGACACGGGGCGCACACATTTACTTCCCTTCCAAAGGAAGCCACATTTAAAAATTGTGAAGTAAACAAGAATAGAATTAAAATAAAATATAAATCAGATAATATATTAATTGTAATTTGTTAAGGAAAATTAATAAAATAGCTTTATCTCACCCATCATTTTCTTCGGTTGTTGCAATGAAATTCGTGCACCTGCAAAGATCCCGGATAAATTTATAATAATTTTGAAGCAGATAATGTACAGGCTAATGAGTAGCTAAGATAAATTATCTATCTACGTATTTTGAACCTCTTGAGATTCTAAGTGCTGCTTCTACATATTTCGCACATTAAAGAGGAATGTTATGAAATAATTATCTTGAGTTTTAACTTTCAACCATTTTTAAAAAATGCTGCACTAAATTAACATTTAATTATAGTGCAAAATCATCTAGACAATTTGTTTGTATTTAATTTCACATTGCGCAAGTAAGCAATATTTTTTTTGCCCGATAGTGCGTTCTGTCGTCATCATCATCATCATCATCACTCCAGGGATTAGGCAATTGCCCGTTCCGACTTCATATTGCATCAGCCCAACGTCTTCTAGGTCTTCCAACATACGCCTTCCTCTTGCTTGATAATTTCTTGCTAACAATGGATATCTCTCCTTACTCATTCCATCCATGTGATCAATCCATTTCTGTCTGTAATTCGTGACTTTATCCAATAAAGGCTGTACTTTCAATTCTTCTCTTATATCCTCATTTCTTATTCTATCAAGTCTTGTACACCCTTTTACTTGTGTTAGGAACCGCATCTCTGCCGTCTGTATTCTATCCTTCTGTCTTTTCACTGGAGCCCAAGTTTCACATCCATACAATAATGTGGGAACCGCCATAACATTATACTTACAGCAATGGCGACCATGATGGAAAGTTAAATTTTCTAAATTTCGAACCTAAATAACTATATATAATTGTAGGCTTTCACGGCCGGCGTCTTGATCCATATTTGGTTCGTCTTCCGGGCTTATAGGCCGTGGTCTGGTTGTCTTCATACTCGACGTTTCGTCTACTGCTGCCGTAGACCTCATCAGGAGATACTGTAATATTACATATTACCTACCTCGTGCCCTTTATGTATGCTTGTAC
The DNA here is from genome assembly GCA_030220185.1 of Diploptera punctata. Lineage (NCBI taxonomy): Eukaryota > Metazoa > Arthropoda > Insecta > Blattodea > Blaberidae > Diploptera > Diploptera punctata. The sequence continues at coordinate 2,447,603 of JASPKZ010000446.1, forward strand.
AATATATTTTTTTTTCAAATGCCCCAGGTTGTCTTTCGACATTCCTGGTTTCTCTCCTTGCATGGCGTACTTCTAACTCACTTCTGAGGCTGGGGCGCCTGGAAGGCGTGGTTACGTTGCCCCAATGATACGATGGGTGATGATGATGATGATAATGTTGCGCCAGGAGAGTCCCTAATCCTAAGTTTAAGATGAATATGAATGATGATGATTGCGATGGTCATATGATTTCGGGGACCGTTTGGGCCTTAAAGTTTTCCTGACATTTGTCTTACAGGTGAAGAAAAACCCCGATAAAAACCTCACCCAGAAAAACTGTCCCGACTGGGGATCGAACCCGGGGCTGCTGCGTGACAAGGCAGCACGCTACCCCGAGACCACAGCGGTGGACATACTATGTAAAATATATCCTACAAAAATATATCCAAATGAGCTCTTAATGTACATTATACGAAACAAATCACTACATTTTAAATTAACTGAACTTTATTTGAAACAATATATAAAACAATAAATTCGTACTTGCCGCCATTTTGTGACAGATTGGTGGCACGGCCTGCTGATGCTGTAGTCTCAACTAATAAACTTTGGTCACACTGTTAACGTTAGTCAGTTGTTTATAACGAAAGCAAATATTTCCGACAAAGATGCTATTATTTTAGTATTATTTATTATTTTGAGTCCACCGCTGTGGTCTCGAGGTAGTGTGCTGCCTTGTCACGCAGCGATCCCGGGTTCGATCCCCGATCGGACCAGTTTTTCTGGGTGAAGTTTTTATCGGGGTTTTTCCTCACCTGTAAGACAAATGTCAGGAAAACTTTAAGGCCCAAACGGTCCCCGAAATCATATGACCATCATCATCATCCTTCACGGTGTTTAAAGCAACGGGAAGCTACCACACCTACAATTCCCTAGTAAAGCTGCAAAGCATAGTATGGAAATGCTACGATTGCAGTGAAAGACCTGCCGTCGGGAAGAATTACTATGGATGAATGAATATTATTTTGAAAACACCATCGCGCAAAAATATAATGTACAACGCACGCTTTAATAAGTGTTTTACAGAGTCTCGAAAATTAAAAACCTCGCTCGGTTTTTAATCATATCCTCGATTCTGTAAAAACCAGTTTCCAATATCGCATCGTAATATACTATTGTGTTTAATTTCACATTGCTTAAATAAAGAATAGAACTTTGTTAAACACGATTTCATAGTTTTATTTTATTACAACGATATCGCGATCGTATCATTCGGTATAGACATTATATGGGAGAAACTGGCGTTAAAACGATCTCGAAAGGAATATAGAAGGTTAAGGCACGTTTCCTTAAAGTGGCACCGAGGGCCGAAAAAAAAAAAAAAAAGCTCATTCGAGACTTGTATATGAATTTGCAAGAGAGACGTTTTAAACAGATGACTTGAGGAAGCTCCTTCTGCCATCTACCGGCCATTACACGGAACTGCTACACCAAAACGAATTAAAGAAGAGGCAGATTTCAATTCGATACTATGGGTGCCAAGATAGGAACTAGACAAAAGCTAAGCAGGACCAGCGGCATGTTGTGACACTCTGCTATCCACAGTTTTCCATTACGACGTTTATGAAAGTGAGAAGTACAACGACCCAAATGAGAAGTGTATCTGAGCTTTGTGCGGCGGTAGATGCGAACTATACCACATACTGAAGTGCCCAAAGAACGAATACAACAAAGATTGAATCAATGCCAACTAGGGCGAACTTTTATTATTATTATTATTATTATTATTATTATTATTATTATTATTATTATTATTATTATTATTATCGGCCGCGGTGGACTAATGGTTATGCTCCTTGCCTCTGGTCCCGAGGGTCGCGGGTTCAAACCCGGCCGGGATCGATGGATTTCTTTTTAGGATGGAAAAATCCAAGGAGCAAGTCCTCCGGGAGGGACTTTAAGCCGTGGGTCCCGAGTCTGAACATTTTCAGGCTCGAAAAAGATCCTTAAGCCTGAATGAAAAGGCCTCTAAGCAAAATTTACCGAATTTTCCCGTCCTAGAACTACCTTGGTTTCCTAGATGTCCGTATGAGGCGGAACGCTGACCACGGACCACTCAAATGACATCTATACGAAAACAAGTGTAACTAAATTAGTATGGTTCAAATTCTTGCCTGTAGGGGAAATCTCTGTTAAGGGAAACATGGGTTGATCGATCGATCGATCGAGCGATTATTATTATTATTGTTATCATTATTATTCCTCTACCCATAAAAGCTGGCAGCTTGTTGCGTGTCCATCACTTCAGATCCGGTGTATGGTGACATCCTTTCATCGAAGTTGTGGTCTTCCTAAAGGCCGTTTTCTGCTGAGGTGTCCAGTCACGTACTTCATTCACTAATCTACTGTTCTCCATTCTATCTACGCGATCGTTACAACTTAGTCTTCTACCGCTTGTCACGCAGTGGAGATTATATACAGGGCAAGTCAAAATGTTGTGCAGGTTTTCAGAAATTTATTATGTGAAATGTAATGAACATATAATATCGTGAGACATATTGTATGAAAGGTAAACTCTCAAAGTTTAGTTGTCCACTTCTAAAGTTCCGCGTTCACCCGCAAGATGTCAACAGCAGAGCAGTAAAGGAAAATGGCGTTGACTGGGGATCAGAAGTCTTTCTGTGTGCTTGATTACCATGTAAACAACTCTGTGACTAGTGTTCAACGACATTTCCGTACCAGATACGATAAAGACCCGCCGGATGGGAGATCCATTCGTAAGTGGTACACACAATTTAGGGATTCAGGCTGTATCTGTAAACGAAAATCGACTGGCCGTCCGTCGACGAGTGAAGAGACAGTCGAACGCGTTCACACATGCTTCGTGCGAGTCCACAGAAATCCACCTACCGGGGAGCGACAGAACTTCAACTACCACAAAAAACTGTATGGCGGATTCTCCGGAAACGTTTACAGATGAAACCCTACCACTTGCAACTGGTTCAAGCCTTAAAACCCGCCGATTATGCTTTGCGAGCGTCCTTCTGTGTTGATTTTCTCGCATTAATGGAAGAGAATGAGTTCCATGAGAGGGTAGTTTACAGTGATGAAGCGACTTTCCACCTTTCAGGAAAAGTGAATAGACACAATGTAAGGATTTGGGGAACTGGTAACCCCCATGCAACTCTGGAACATCAACGCGATTCTCCGAAAGTGAATGTCTTTTGTGCCATTTCCCATGCAAAGGTTTATGGGCCCTTTTTCTTTCATGAACGTACTGTGAACGGACATGTTTTCCTTGATATGCTACAACAATGGCTCCTTCCGCAGCTTGAAGCGGATAGTCCAGATTTCATTCTGCAGTTGGATGGTGCCCCTCCACATTACCATGGCAGTGTTCGAGACCATTTGAATACGGCTTACCACAACGCTGGATAGGCCGTGCATCTCAGGGTGATCAACAACTCATTCATTGGCCACCTCGTTCACCAGATCTAACCCCGTGTGATTTCTTCATGTGGGGTCTTGTAAAGGATCATGCTTACGTACCACCACTTCCAACAACACTGCATGAACTGCGTGCCCGCATCACAGCAGCCATTGCTGATATCGACCGCGGACTGCTACAGAAAGTTTGGCAGGAGATTGAATATCGGCTTGACATCTGTCGTGTAACAAAAGGCGCTCACATAGAACATCTGTGAATATTTAAAAAAAAACTTTGAGAGTTTACCTTTCATACAATATGTCTCACAATATTATATGTTCATTACATTTCACATAATAAATTTCTGAAAACCTGCACAACATTTTGACTTGCCCTGTAAATGCATGTCATGGTGACTTCTGAAAACTTGTTTTGAAGATTAATAAAATTCGTGATAAAATTCTGTTGAACTATTATTCATCAAATTAAAATTATAATGTAAAATTATAAACGGTCTCCTCAACTTAAAAATTGCTTATTGTCAGTAGCGCTTTCAGGACTAGACCCATCATCAGCAGAAGTAACAGGATGTGGGTTGTTATCAGTTGATCCTTGCGGCCATTTTTATCAATAATAATGGTTTCACGGCCTCCTGTACTTTCAACTAATAAACATTGCCCACACTGTTAACGTTACTCAATTGTTTATAATGGACGCACAAATATGTTATTTTATTTTACTACTATTTATTATTTTGAAAACACCATCGTTTGTGTAGTGTTTTACAGAATTGGAAATGAAAGACCTCGTTATCACTCGGTTTTTAAACATTTTCCTCGATTCTGTAAATACCACTTCCCAACCTCGCATCATAATGTACTATTGTTTCTTTGTGCATTGAAAATTCACACCACGATGAAATACATGCAATGAAGACTACGTAATTTTGTTATAGCTAACACTGGTAGATTAAGGCTAAATGATGTGTATTTTTATCACACCTTCAATTTTTTCTTACAATTACGGTGGATTCCTTGGGAACTGATACAACATTTACCAGACAGGCCATCTGTAGCCTACAGTAAACATTTTAGTCCAACATCACCAGCTTGTCTTATGAGATTCGTGTTTTTATCTTCTGGCATTTGCGGAATTGTAACCTAGTACTGAGGTTGGAGCGCCTGGAAGTAGAGTTACGTTACCCGGAAGACACGAGGAATGATACATGATAAGAAGGACCAGTAGAGAATGCTTACAAGTAAATTAACCTAAATTGCAAACAATGGCCGACCACAGAAATAATCCCGTTGAAGGAAAAATCCGATCCCTAAAGGGTAGAGAATGACTGAGGCGGATCTGAGGATAAGCTCTCAGACTCTACAAAATGCTCCAAATAGTCAGTGCAAAATATAGCCTCTCTCTACCAAACCCTTCCATCTACCTTCACGTGATGGGACTGTTTTTACTGAAGATGGAGGGTGAATGGCGAGTTTCTTGCGCCATAAAACCAGATGCTCGGGGAAGACAGAGCTCTGTAGCCTTGTAAGGCAGTCTGTCTAGGAGAAAGACAACTCCGAAATTAAACTCTGGTCCTCCAGGTTGGGGGTTTTGCGACTGGGCTGGTAACCCACTAAAATAAAAAAAATATCACTCAGAAGTCTCAAGTGCGAACGATGGACTTGAGACCGGAACAGGTCACATTGACCCAATCCTGGAAATAAAGAAGAAGAAGAAGAAGAAAAAATCCCTGTACCGAACCCGGAACCTCATGAACTGTAATGAAAAGCTCCATATTTAACATCTTCTTCTTCTTCTTCGGCTTTCCCCCACTTATAGGTTTGCCGTCTTCAGTTTCCATTTATCTCTATCATTCCAATCTCCCACTTCCAAATTCCTATCATCCATTATAGTTCTGACGTAGGTTTTCCATTTCCATCTTGGTCTGCCACGTTTATTTCTTCCAGGGGGTGACCATTGGTGTATATTTTTTGGCCATCTTTCATTTTCCATTCTTTGTACATGGCCATACCATTTAAGCGTTTGATTTTCAATCCTCTTAACAACAGATGTGGTGACATTCATTTCTCTCCAAAGGAATTCATTTCTTATTTTATCCTGTCTTGTTTTTTGGAGGCTTCTTCTAAAATAATCAAATTCAACTGTTCTAATTTTGTTCTTTTGTAATTCCGTCAAATACCAAGTTTCACTTCCATATGACAAAATATTCTGTATTATGCTCTTATAAATTTTCATTTTAGTTTCTTTTGTAATATTTTTATTCCAAATTATTCCATGTAATGTCTTAGTTGAATTTTTTGCCATTGCAATTTTAGTCTGTACATCTCTCTCACAGGTACCTAAACTTGTAATTATTGACCCAAGATATTAAAAAAATTCACACTTTTTTATTTTCCGTATTTAATATAACTAGAGAAAAAAAATACTTAAAATTATATATAAAATTATAATTCAGATTTATTTTCATTTGTGTTGCACGCAACATGGCCCGGTAGATCACAAATGTTTATTGAAGGATTGAATTTAAGTCCAGAGGGACATTTTCTGTGGTAAAGCGCTCCTTGTGTACAAACGTAATAAGCCCTACAGTCCTCAGGATCAGCGTAAAACGTAAGATCTGGCGTAAAAGTACAGTCAACAAATGGATTGTTGTTAGTATTATTGGTTTCCTGACAACCTGCCAAACATGGCAAATCACACTGTAACAGAGCTATGTTCCAATGAAGTCCATCATCACAATGTTTACACAATGCAGTACCATTTTCACATTGATGATAATAGTTACAAAATCTGGAATTTGGGAAAAAAATGCTAGAATCGTCTTCTGGACAAATAGGGTCGATACATATAGAAGGATCAGGGTAGTTGCAAGTGTCTAGAGATGTATCCCAAATCAAATTATTTTGACAAATCTTTGGATATGGGACTCCATAGCTACACTGGTAGTATTTCGAACAGTTGCACGGATGAGGGAAAAATGTTGGTATAAGATTATTCCCAGGACACTGAAGAAAGGATGGAAATTCTTCTTCAGCTATTGATGACTTTAACAATGTTAGAGCAAGAAAACCTGTAACAAGAAATGCAATAATAATAAATGCTACTTTCGTATATTCTGATGATAACTTTATAAGAAAATATATCGTTAACATTTAAATTATTTTACTTGATAACTTTCAGAACAATGGACTAATGAATTAAGTCCTTCAAATACTTAATTAATAAATAATCTACATTCGTAACTACACAATATTCGAACATTCGGAGTCACCTAGAAAGTAAGAAATTACTATTTTCTGCTATATTTCGCCTGTGGAGCATCCCTCTTGATGGTCCAACAATAATCGGCCAGCATATTAGGATTCCATTTGCCTTGATATCTCTTTTCCATAGCTGAAATCTCCTGAATTAGCTCATTTGGTTTAATTTTACAATGGACAAATGGACGAAAAAACGTTTATTAAAAAATAATTATTTAAATTCATTAATTGAAATTGGAATAAAAAAACTGTGAGAAATTCCGAAAACATATTTGAAAACACGATAAAAAACTGCATTAAGTTCAACTATTTGTACTCATGAGACAAAAATCATGTTGGCCAGTGTTATTGTAAACTTGAAACTATCCGAGTTATATAGTAAAGTAGTGTTTCCATCTGATGGATAAGAAATACAGGTTTTAATATCGCACCAATCGTTCAATCAATATTTCAGGTTTTCTTCATACGAACAAACATTGAACTTTTCCAGGGTGAAGTTTTTTATCGGGGTTTTCCTCACCCGTTAGCTAAATGTCAGGTAACGTTTGGGTCCAAACGTTCCCAAACAACATATGACCATCATAATCATCATTCATTTTCACCTTATATTAAGTTTAGGATTAAGGACTCTACCGGTGCACCACTATCAACATCATCGTTACCCCCTCCTATCATCGGAGTAATGTAATTCCGCCTTAAAGGCTCCCCAACCTCAAAAGTGGGTTACAATTACGCCAATACCAGGACAGAGAAAACCAGAAATGTCGAAATGACAACCTGGGGCATTGAATAAAAAATGAAATATTTCCATGATTACATTCTTAGAGAGTTGAGTAATGAAATATCACTCCTTGGATGATAAATTCTAGTTACACGCCAATAGGAACAACACAATTTTCCTTCAATACTTACCATAGCGTGAGTGAAAAAAAAAAGTCATGGCTTTTAAAAACTAAAAAAATAATAGGCAACAATCACCTTTCTATCATAAGTAATGCAACGAGTGATTTACAATTTATCTAGAAGATTTGGAAATCAAGATACTCCTTACTCACAAATCATTATTTAAATATAGTTCTTTTAAAGTATTTATATATCTAATGTAAACGACAATATTTGAAAACTAATGAGAAATGCTTCCCTCCATGGTATCTTGCCGATAGGGTTACTCATGCCGGACTGGTCGAAGGTGATAAGCCAGACGAAAAAAGTACCTTGGTAGAAAGAGTGACGATCTTTCACCGTAAAAATAGAACCGTCAAGAAATGCGGACATGGGTTCAACTGGGGTAAAATTTTCCGGAGGTCAAATAGTCCCCCATTAGGTTCTCCGGGCGGGGACTATTTCAGGGAACCCATGCCAAAGAAAAAAAAACGAATTTCAAAAAAACGTTAAACTGAAAATATATAAAACTATTATTCTACCAGTTATATTATATGGGTGCGAAACATGGACTCTTACTTTAAGAGAGGAAAGGAGATTACAAGTATTTGAGAATAAAGTACTTAGGAAAATTTTTGGACCAAAGAGAGATGAACAGACAGGTGAATGGAGAAAACTACATAACAATGAACTGGTCTTTATATGAAGCCATATATAATAAGAACAGTTAAGTCTCGTAGACTGCGTTGGGCAGGACATGTTGCACGTATGGGAAATGAAAGACTTGCATGAAAGCTTCTTGTAGGAAAGCCAGAGGGAAAACGCCCAGTTGGTAGACCAAGAATGAGGTGGGAGAATAACATTAACTATGATTTGAGGGAAGTAGATTATACAGGGAATGATTGGAAAGCATTAGCTCAGGATAGGGATGTATGGAGAACTTATGTCCGTGCGGCCATGAACCTACGGGTTCGATAGTGCCAGTGAGTAAGTAAAGTAATGAGAAATGCTTGGTTAAGTTTCATTTGTTCATCACTGCAACTTGATCATGTTATTTATTGGCAATTAGGATCGCAATATTGTAAGAATGCACCCTAGTGGAGGAGAAATAAACACATAACACTGTATATTATAACCAGTATTATAGGTTATTAATTATTTAAAAACACAATTATTGAACACACAATTATCAAATGTGTAGTTCGAAGGAATCTGTTCATTATTTGCTATATTCAACGTATCTGTTGGAGAGCAAAATAATGCTCTGACCTGTTGAGAATATTAAAAGGACGAGCTTTCTTTATTTTGGTAAACAGAATTCGATAAATATCTAGGTGAAATACGACTGTCATTGGTTGTAAAACAATATTCATTGAAACGTGATTGGTCATTGACTCTCATTTGGGGCATGAGTTAAATAGTCTACTGTAAAATTTACAAAATGTTCACCAGACACATTTTCCCGTGCACCCTCCAGTAGCTTGTAATGTCTCACAATATGTCAGTTTAAATTTGGAACGTACCTCTTAATATTACCATCTTGACGAGGATGGCTCTGACGCAGAGTGTTAACAGAGTACTTCACACCGACTGATCTTTTGATGTTGTTCCAGAAAATAATCCCTCTCTCTCTATATATATTGTTTCAACGAAACCTCAATCCTCCAATATCCTTCCATGTTATCTGTTATGTCTATTTTTCAATACGTATATCCACTTAGGATTACTTTAGGATAAAGTGCTTGCGGTATTTTACTCTGTATTCAAATATCAACTACCTATATTAACTATTGGCCTTTGCGTTTCACCGCTTCATCAGCCAGGTATATTTTTATTTTAATATCTAGAGTGTGAATTAGTGTTTTATTCAACATATTTTTTAATACTCTTAACTCAGGATGTATTATTACGGAATTATTCATAAGTCATCAACTTTTTCGTAGCATAGTGGCTAAAGCACTGCGCTACAAGCCGGAAGGTCGAGGGTTCGAGTCCCGATGGGGTCAGGATTTTTAAACTGACCCAAACCTTCTGGCGGCACTATGGCCCTGGGGTCGACTCAGCCTCTAACGGAAATGAGTACCAGACGTATGTTCTGGGGGTAAAGGCGGTCGTCACGCAGGGCTGACATTAAGTGCCGATTGTCTAGAAAAGTGGGAGCCTTAACCTCCTACTACCCCAAGGGCCTTTCGGGGCCTGTAGTGGGATCACTTTACTTTTTTATATTGACTTTTTACATAGAATATGTGAGCGCATATTTAGCATATGTAGAGAACAGGCATGTGTCAATCCGTATATTGAATTAATAAAACAATAATTAATATTCTTGAAATGTATGTGTCCCGCGCCGTAGCCGAGCGGTTAAGGTAGGAAGCCTTGGCGCAGAGCTACGGGACTTGCGCTGGTTCGAGTCTCCATGGGGGAAGAAATTTTCTCATGGTATTTCGGCCAGTATGGGACCGGTGCCCACCCAGCATCGTGAGGCAATTGGGTAGCTACAATAAGTAGCGGCTCCAGGTTGAGGAACCAGCTATAACGGCTGGGGGGACTCGACATGCTAACCAGATGTTACCCCTACACTGGCTGTTGATCATCTACCTCTGTGATTGACACATGTGGCTGTGAAGGGCCAGCAGCCGGCTGGTAAAAGGGCAACCGCTGAAAAGTGGAAAGACCCTCAATCGGCAATCGGAAATGTATGTTTGGGGAGTTCCGTGCCGCCAGTGGTTTGACACTCCTCCTCCATTTCTGAGTCACAGTTTTTGTAAGGGGAAACGTGAAGAAACCCTGAGAGAAACCTGTCCTGGATCCAATTCCTTCACCAACTCCACATTGACTGACGAGACTCCAGTCAATGTGGAGTTGGTGGTGAAGGAATTGGATCCAGGACAGGTTTCTCTCAGGGTTTCTTCAAGTTTCCCCTTCCAAAAAACTACATTACACCATCTCTCCCATACTCACATCATTAATTTCGTTCTATTTTATTTTTGTTCACCTGTGATGTTGCACAGTAGACATACTTACCACTCACTTCAATACTGGGGCTTCATCTCCTCTCATTCCTTGACCTGGTATTATGGCGGTTACGAGTAAGTAAAGTAAAGTGATCCCACAGTGGTTAAGGCACTGAGCTCCAAGCCAGAGGTACGAGGGTTCAAGTCCCGTTCGGGTCAGGATTTTTAAACTGACCCAAACCCTCTGGCGGCACTATGACCCTAGGGTCGACTCAGCCTCTAACTTAAATGAGTACCAGACGCTTGTTCTGGGGGTAAAGGCGGCCGTCACGCAGGGCTGACAACCCGGCTGACATAAAGTGCCGATTGTCTAGAAAAAGTGGGAGCCCTAACCTCCTACTACCCCAAGGGCCTCCGGGTCTGTTGTGGGATCACTTTGACTTTTATGGTTAGAATGCCATTCACTTAATACACACAAAAGTTATGCTTCTTTCAAAGATAATACTTCATTTCTTAAATTTTTAATTTCTCTAAATTTAAGTAGGTATATTATTTTCATTAACATGAAGAGGAGACTAGAATAAATTGTGCTTTTGCTTTTAATTGATTCTAAGAGAAGTATACAAATCCATCCATAGTAATTCTGCCCGAGGACAGGTCTTTCACTGCAATTATAGCATTTTCATGCTATGCTTGCAGCTTTACTAGGGAATTATAGGTGTGGTAGCTTCCCGTTGCTTTCCATACTGGTGAAGGATGATGATGATAATGATAAGGATGATGACGATGATGGCCTGATGATTTTCGGGAATCGTTGGGCCCTAAGCTTCCTGGAATTTATCTTATAGGTCAGGAAGAACCCAAAAAACCTCACCCAGGATCCTGCCCCGACCGGGAATCGAACCCGGGCCCGCTGCGTGACAAGGCAGCACGCTACCTCGAGACACAACGGTAGACTGGTATACACATATTTAGGTAAATTAATATTGTAATTACGTGTAAGCTCTTTCTCATATAGTTTAATTAACAATAATGATTATTTACTGTAACATTTTCATATTTATTCTTCTTCTTCTTCTTCTTCCTTCCAAGTATTAGGCCAAGGCCTGTTACGATCCTATAGAAAATTTTCCCTCCAGCATTTGCGGGAAATTCTCATATAAGACTTGAAAGCATAATAATAGTCCCTTCGATTGGTTGCCGGCCAAAGGAAGGCAAGACCAGTGATGGGGCTGCCATCTTATAACCGCTGGTCAGGCTTTTCTGGAGAAGAAAATAAAATAAAGGAAAGAAGAAAATTTATTAAATACTGTAATAATACATTTAATAAATAATATTTTATCAAAAATAGTAGATTATACAGGGAATGACTGGAAAGCATTAGCTCAGGATAGGGATGTATGGAGAGCTTATGTACGCGCGGCCATGAACCTACGGGTTCGATGGTGCCAGTGAGTAAGTAAGTAAGTTAGTAAGTGTAATCAAAAAATTTGTTAAATTATTAATAATAAAGGCCTTTCAATAACATATTTCACCTTCAGCATGCTAATTGGTACTCAATTAGCATTCCGATGACCAAACATGTTTTTGAAACGCCTTAAAGATTAATAATTTAACACATTTTTTATTAATAATCAATTCTAATTGAGGAAGACGGATAGAATAAAATGTACTATATTATTATTTATAACATTTTATTACATAACCTCAATTGTGATAACAATGCACATTAAGAATGTTGACATTTAATGTGTTGAAGGGATTAAGTTTATTTAATAAGGATTTGGAAATATGGAAGCTGAATCAAGCAGCAACTGAAGACAATTTGAACCGAAAGTGCGTTTTTCGGCTCATTACTGCAGCGTCGTTCTCCTCCCTAGACTGGGATATTCATGAACTATGCCAATATTCCTTTCTCCTTGCATCTACCCCCACTCTCCCTCTTTACCTCCCCTGCTGCGCTGTGTCTACGGCGCATCTCCCCTCTACCTCGGAACCTTCATATACGTGGTGCACAGGCAGAACGTTATCATTCAAGCAGATCATTGATTCAGCATTCAATCTTTGAATCATCGATCCAGTCCGAGATGGGATTGGAACTCTAAAATGGACAAGGTCGTCTGAAGCCGAGAAGCGGCGCAGTTTTAGTTGGTCCTGTAGACCAGGGAAGAAGCCGCCCCTGGCTTGGACTCTAGCATGAGTGTGGTATGTGGTACGATGTGGTTTTTTGTCCTGTAGAAGTATTATCATTTATTTATTCACTTTATATTTTTTTTGAATGATCAAATGTTTATCTTGATTTTGTTTTTAATTCAGACTACTTGTTTGCATTAAATATCATCTTTATATTATTAATGTTCTAATGATTTATGTGCACGTAGTTGTTTACATATCCTATACGGACACTCACTCAGATAGGAGATCATTCCCGCTCCCTTTATTTTTCTGTCTAGCTTTCTTGATTGATTGATAATTATAGTGAAAACAATCATTTTCAGTCACTCTGTGGATTTGAGAAACATTATTGATTTATGTTAATACGCCTTGGAAAGAAAGATGAATCAATCCTTGCCTTCCATGGGCCCGAGGCAAGTAATTTTGTGATTAATAACCTTGGAGGTAATCAGATCTACTCCAATAGAAGCAACAGGAACAAAACTCAATCCGGCACCAATTATGGTCGCAGTCAGTGTGGTTCTAACCCGCACAAATTTATCATGAAAAATTATTGTAGTTACATTCTTATACAATCCAAAGTAAGTAACAATAAATGTTTATATTTCGTTTTATACTTTTTAATCTTGCACCCAGAATTCTCTGGATAATCACATGGTACTTTAAGTTTGTCATTGAAGTATTCGCCCGCTGGACAAGGCATGCAGTATGGAATACCATTGCTACACTCGTAGTACCAATCACAGCTAGTAGGATGAGCTAGAAGTACACCCATTTTGGGATCTTGTGCTGGGCAAAGTAACAAAATCACTTTCATTGATCACAATAACACTCGTGTTAACAGTGGGGGAAACAAATAGTGTCTTCTACACTGGATATGTTCCATACGAAAGTGCACATTACAACAGAGGCTCGATGTGATGATGACCGACGTCATTGTACCGACGAATCATGTTCCGGTACACTCGTTCCATCACATCTCGTGTCCTGTTAATCTCTTGTGCAGCGACCATAACTCATGCCAATAGTTCTTCCTCGGTCTCTACAGGAATCTCTTACACCATACTCTTCATACGACCCCACAAGAAATAGTTTAATGGCGTTAATTCTGGCGGTCGTGGAGGCGGCCATGGAATAGGACCACCCTGGCCTATTCACCTTTACCCGAATCTTCGGTTAAGATGTCCCCGAACGTCACATGTAAAGTGCGGCGGTGCGCCATCGTGCTGAAACCACAGTTCCTGACGGACATTCAATGGCAGGCATTCCAACAACAGGGGCAATATGTACTGTATTAAGATCAAGTACGCAGCACTCGTTAATCAGGTTGGAAGAAGGTACGGCCCGATCACATGACCCTCAAGAATACCTGCCCACACATTGATTGAAAACTGTGTTGGAATTCCCTGACATGTGTCGCATGCGGATTTTCGTTTGCCCAGACATGTCCTTGTCGAGAATTGAGAACACATTCCCTCGTGAATTTACATTCATCGGTATGCAGACTCTTCGTGGTAATTTGTGCTCATCAATACAGCAGTGATGAAACCACGTGCAGGAGTTACCCATGGTACAAAATCGGCTGGTTGCAATGTCTGTACCCTTTGCAGGTGGCAAGTATATAGTTGTTACTTGTGCAGAACATCCCACACTATGCTGTTAGACGCACGCGCCATTGTTCGCGCACTTGTTGACAGATCCTGTTCATAAGTAATGCCACGAGTGATTTCCAATTTATCTAGAGAATTTGGAAATCAAGAGTGGCATTTGTTAGGACTATTCAACGAATAAAATTAAGCTGTTTACTCACAAATCATTGTTTAACTATAGTTATTTTAAAATATTTATATATTTAATGCAAACGGCGATGTTTGAAAACAAATGAGAAACGATAGGTACGCTTCATCTGCTTCTTTTTTTATCACTGCAACCAGATCATACCGAACTTCGAAGCAACCGAACTTCGAAACCTGTACACACGTTTCGCAGCCCATGGATTTCATGGGGATATATACCTCAAACAACATGTACCGTGAACCCAAGGAGGACTACGTCTGTAAATTATGCAACAATCCATGTCCCAAATATCATCTAGCGAAGTGTGAAAACAGGACTCTACCACCACTAAACACTGTAACTAAAGACTGGTAAAAAGCTAAATTAAATTTATTATACACATTGTGTTTAATAAAGTCAAAAAAAAACTAACATAACAAGAGAAAAAATTGTTTCAAAATTATTTATCAAATTATAATTCGGATTTATTTTCATTTATATTACACACAACATGTCTTGGCAAGTCACAAATTTTTATTGTAGGATTGAATTTAAGTCCAGAGGGACATTTCGTATGGTAAAGCGTTCCTTGTGTACAAACGTAATAAGCGCCACATTCCTCAGGATCAGCGTAAAACGTAAGATTTGGCACATATCTACAGTCAACAAATTGGGAGTTGTAAGTATCGTTGGTTTCCTGACAACCTGCCAAGCACGGCACATCACACTGTAACATAGCCATGTTCCAATGAAGTCTATCATCATCACAATGTCTACACACTGCAGTACCATTATCACATTCATAGTAATAGTTACAAAATCTGGAATTTGGGAAAAATTTTCTAGAATCGCCATGTGGACAAACGGGGTCGATACATTTAGAAGGATCAGGGTGGTTGCAATTGTCTACAGATGTATCCCAAATCAAAATACCACTGCATTCCTTTTCATATGGGACTCCATTGCCACACAGGTTGGAGTGCCTGGAAGGTGAAATTTCGCTATCCCGAAGATACGATGAATGTAACATTATAAGAAGATCCAGTAGAGAATGGTTAAAAGTAAATTTAATCTAATTGAAAACCATGGCCAACAACAGAAATAATTCCCTTCAAGGAAACATTCTTATAATCTGAGCAGGTATCGAACCCGGAACCTCATGAACTGTAATCAGAAGCTCTGGTCATCTCCATAGATAACATAACTAGAGAAAAGATATTTGAGATTTATGTATTCACGTAGACTTTGACGGCCGGAGTTGCTATGATGATCTTGAAGAAGATTTTCGGGCTGTAGACCGTGGTCGTGAGGCTTGTAGTTCCCCGACGTTTCGCCAGAGACTGAGTCTGGCATCCTCAAAGGAAGGCTTGTAGTTCCCCGACGTTTCGCCAGAGACTGAGTCTGGCATCCTCAAAGGAAGGCTTGTAGTTCCCCGACGTTTCGCCAGAGACTGAGTCTGGCATCCTCAAAGGAAGGCTTGTAGTTCCCCGACGTTTCGCCAGAGACTGAGTCTGGCATCCTCAAGGGAAGGCTTGTAGTTCCCCGACGTTTCGCCAGAGACTGAGTCTGGCATCCTCCAAGGAAGGCTTGTAGTTCCCCGACGTTTCGCCAGAGACTGAGTCTGGCATCCTCAAAGGAAGGCTTGTAGTTCCCCGACGTTTCGCCAGAGACTGCGTCTGGCATCCTCAAAGGAAGGCTTGTAGTTCCCCGACGTTTCGCCAGAGACTGAGTCTGGCATTCTCAAAGGAAGGCTTGTAGTTCCCCGACGTTTCGCCAGAGACTGAGTCTGGCATCCTCAAAGGAAGGCTTGTAGTTCCCCGACGTTTCGCCAGAGACTGAGTCTGGCATCCTCAAAGGAAGGCTTGTAGTTCCCCGACGTTTCGCCAGAGACTGAGTCTGGCATCCTCAAAGGAAGGCTTGTAGTTCCCAGACGTTTCGGCAGAGACTGAGTCTGGCATCCTCAAAGGAAGGCTTGTAGTTCCCCGACGTTTCGCCAGAGACTGAGTCTGGCATCCTCAAAGGAAGGCTTGTAGTTCCCCGACGTTTCGCCAGAGACTGAGTCTGGCATCCTCAAAGGAAGGCTTGTAGTTCCCCGACGTTTCGCCAGAGACTGAGTCTGGCATCCTCAAAGGAAGGCTTGTAGTTCCCCGACGTTTCGCCAGAGACTGTTGAGGATGCCAGACGCAGTCTCTGGCGAAACGTCGGGGAACTACAAGCCTCACGACCACGGGCTACACCCCGAAAATCTTCTTCAATATCATCATACTTGAGATTATTTATCAAATTATAATTCAGATTTATTTTCATTTGTATTGCATGCAACATGGTTCGGTAAATCACAAATTTTTATTGTAGGATTAAATTTAAGTCCAGAGGGACATTTCCTATGGTAAAGCGCTCCTTGTGTACAAACGTAATAAGCGCCACAGTCCTCAGGATCAGCGTAAAACGTAAAATTAGGGATGTAGGTACAGTCAACAAATTGGGAGTTGTAAGTATCGTTGGTTTCCTGACAACCTGCCAAGCACGGCACATCACACTGTAACAGGGCCATGTTCCAATGAAGTCTATCATCACATTGTTTACACACTGCAGTACCGTTTTCACATTCATGGTAATAGTTACAAAATCTGGAATTTGGGAAAAAAGTGCTAGAATCGCCATCTGGACAAACAGGGTCGATACACATAGAAGGATTAGGGTATTCGCATCTGTCTAAAGATGTATCCCAAATCAAATTATATTGACAATTCTTTAAATAGGGGATTCCATAGCTACAGTGGTAGAATTTCGAACAGTTGCATGGATGAGGGAAATATGTTTCAATAACATTACTCGAAGGACACTGAAGAAAGGATGGAAATTCTTCTTCAGCTATTGATGACATTAACAGTGTTAGAGCAAGCAAACCTGTAACAAGAAATGCAATAATGATTAATACTACTTTCATATATTCTTATGACTATTTAACTCATGCCCCAATTGGGAGTCTATGACCAATCACATTTCAATGATTTTTTTATTTACAACCAATCACAGTCGTGTTTCGCCGAGAATTTACCACCTAAAGTTTATCATAATAAAGAAAGCACCTCCTTTTTTAACATTCTGAATAGGTCATAGCATTATTTTGCAGTGATTGACTCTCTAAGAAATATGGCTACCAGATTGTATATATAGTGTATGAATGTCAACACATAGCGCATGCGGGAGTTATTATAAAACATTTGTGGCAATTGATTACACCACCGAAAAAAGAAACCACTGTTTGCACTTTCTTAAATGTATTTTTTCCCAGGTAATAACATTACAGAAAAGTATAATGGTCATAGGACATCAGAAATGAATTAATATTCAGTTTGATGTGTTTAATTTTTTCTCCACTAGAGTGCATTCTTACAATATTGCGTTCCTTTGGCAATAAATACTATTCTCTGGTTACAGTGATGAACAAAAGAAGAAAATGAAGCGTACCAATCGTATCTCATTTGTTTTCAAACATCGCCGTTTACATTAAATACATAAATATTTTAAAATAACTATATTTAAACAATGATTTTTAAGTAAACAGCTTAATTGTATTCGTTAAATAGTCCTAACAAATGCCACTCTTGATTTCCAAATTCTCTAGATAAATTCACTCCTCACTTCGTGAGTCGAGAATTTATCGATAATTTAGAAATCATTCGTGGTATTACTTATGATAACATTATAAATAAATAATAGTTTGAAAAAACTAAAACAACACGCTTTATTAGAAAACCGAACTAAAAAATGAAAAATAATTTTTAATTTCCAACGCGCTTGGGATAAAATTATAGTGGTCAACAAAAAAATTATCTCCAACACATGTGGAATAAAACTAGAGTTATCTACAAAAAAAAATAATTATACCATGTTTTTTATTTTTGTGCGAAAAATTGATTTCATCATTATTCTGTGATAGTAGGCCTACAAATTTCTAACTAACTCACTGGCATTATCGAACTCGTAGTTTCATGGCCTGGCGGAGATAAACTCTCCATACGTCCCTATCCTGAGATAATGTTATTCAATCATCTCCTGTACAATCTGCTTCCTCAAATCAAGTTGATTATTCTCCCACGTCATGCTAGGTATAGGCCTACTAACTGAGCGTTTATTATTATTATTATTATTATTATTATTATTATTATTATTATTATTATTATTATTATTATATATGGCTTCTATACATACCATGTAGCTCACTATTATGTAGTTTCCTCCATTCACTGTCTGTTCATATCTTTTTGACCCAAATATTCTCCTAAGAACCTTATTCTCAAATACTCGAAATCTCCTTTCCTCCCTTAAAGTAAGTCCATGTTTCGCATCCATGGATCCATGCATAGCATGCATTTCCAGAATTGAGCCTATGTTTAATTTTTTTGCGCATCTTATTCCTATTTGTAATTATTGTTCCAAGAAACTTGATTTTTTTTAAATAGTCTACTGAAAAAATTATAAAATGTTCACCAGTCACTTTTTCCCGTGTACCCTTCAGTAGCTTGCAATGGTTACAATATCCATCCACTCACAGCAATTCTGCCCGAGGGCAGGTCTTTCACTGCAATCATGACATTTTCATTCTATGCTTTGCAGCTTTACTAGGGAATTGTAGATGTGGTAGCTTCCCGTTGCTTTCCACACCGGTGAAGGATGATGATGATGGTAAGGATGATGATGATGGCCATATTATTTCGGGGACCATCTGTGCCTTAAAGTTTTCCTGACATTTGTCTTACAGGTGAGGAAAAACCCCGATAAAAACCTCACCCAGAAAAACTGCCCCGACCGGGGATCGAACCCGGGCCCGCAGCGTGACAAGACAGCACGCTACCTCGAGACCACAGCGGTGGAAGGTTACAATGTATCAGTTTAAATTTGGAACGTACCTCTTAATATTACCATTTTGACGAGGATGACTCCGACGCAGAGTGTTAACAGAGAACTTCACACTGACTGTACTTTTGATGCTATTCCAGATAACAATCGATCTCTTCTGTACATTGTTTGAATAAAACAAAAACCTCAATACAGCAATATCTTTCCATGTTATCTGTTATGATATATGTTTTCAACATGTATATCCACTAGGGATTACTTCAGGATAAAACTTTTATATTCCAATATCAACTGTATTGACTGTTGGCCTTTGTCATTCGTTGATTCATCAGCCATATATATATATATATATATATATATATATATATATGTTTATAGTAATGGAAGAACAGTCTGGTTTTAGAAGTGGTAGGTCATGCACAGATAATATATTTTGCATAACACAAATGATAGAAAAAAAGAGCAACTAACAGAGATTTACATTTGCTTTTTGTCGATTTAACCAAAAGCTACAAGCCGGAGGGTCGAGGGTTCAAGTCCCGTTGGGGTCAGGATTTTTAAACTGACCCAAATCCTCTGGCGGCACTATGGTCCTGGGGTCGACTCAGCCTCTAATGGAAATGAGTACCAGACGCTTGTTCTGGGGTAAAGGCGGCCGTCACGCAGGGCTGACAACCCGGCTGACATAAAGTGCCGATTGTCTAGAAAAAGTGGGAGCCTTAACCTCCTACTACCCCAAGGGCCTCCTGAGGCCTGTTGTGGGATCACTTTACTTTATATGATAGTATTCCCCAGAAAATGTTATGGGAAACTTTAGACGATTCTAACATTACCAAAAAATTAGTAGAAGCTATAAAAGCATTATACAAAGGATCTATATCGAAAATAAAAGTTGAAAATCATATAACAAAGGGATTTACTATTACAAAAGGTTTAAGACAAGGTTGCAGTTTATCTCCAACTGTATTTAAAATTTATCTCGAAAGAGTACTAAGAGACTGGAGGAAAAAATGTCAAAAAATGGGCATACCCATCCAAAATACACATGTATATTCACTAAATTTTGCAGATGACCAGGTATTAATAGCACAGGACCACGGTGACATAGAATATATGGCTAAAAACTAAAAGAAGAATATGAAAAATGGGGACTTAATATAAACATTGAGAAAACTAAATATCTGTGTATAGAAGAAATGGAAAATATAAATTTCAACAATGGAGAAGAACTAAAACCTAGTATTGAATGCACTTATTTAGGAACAAAATTAGACCACTCAGGCGATAACACAGTGGAAATTAAAAATAGAATCGCAGAAACAAAACAAGCAATAAATGCTTTAAACTCTGTTTGGTGGAGCAAAAATATTACAAAAAATAGAAAATTACAAATAATATATCAAACCATAATTCAGAGCATTTTAACATATGGTGCTGGAGTCTGGCAAATTCCTACCAGGGAAATGAAAATAATTTTAAGTACAGAAATGGATGTTTTAAGAAGATCAGCTGGAAAATCTAGAATGGATAGAA
Source organism: Diploptera punctata (assembly GCA_030220185.1). Taxonomy (NCBI): domain Eukaryota; kingdom Metazoa; phylum Arthropoda; class Insecta; order Blattodea; family Blaberidae; genus Diploptera; species Diploptera punctata. The sequence goes on from JASPKZ010000446.1 coordinate 2,468,473, forward strand.
TACGAAATAAAGAAGAAGTAAGGGAAATTATGGGTGTACAAGAGGAGCCGGACATCATAGACATCATAGAAAAGAAAAGATTGCAGTGGTATGGTCATGTCAAACGAATGCCAGAGCAAAGATTGCCAAACATTGTTATGGAATGGATCCCAATGGAAAGGAGGAAGAGAGGAAGACCGAAGAAAACTTGGATAGAAGGGGTACAAGCAGCTATGAATATCAGAGGAATGGAGGAAGATCAATGGATGGACAGAGAGGAATGGCGTTTGGTTTCCGGAAGACTGCGGCAGCTGCCATGATACCGGATGTTGATGATGATGATGATTGTAATATGTAGTGTGGATCAATGTTTTATTCAACACCGTGCTCTGTTTGCTACATAACTAGCTTATCTTTTTAATACATTTAAGTTAGGATGTTTTCCTACGAAATTATTCGTAACAGGCATTGGTTTTATTCATAGAATATGTGAGCGCATATTTTGATAACACGTATGTGTTAAACTGTATAATAAATTAATAAAAGAACAATTAATATTTTTAATCAAAGATTAATGAACAAGTATTTGAGCATAAAGTACTTAGGAAAATTTTTGGACCAAAGAGAGATGAACAAACAGGTGAATGGAGAAGACTACATAACAATGAACTACATGGTGTTTATAGGAAGCCAGATATAATAAGAACAGTTGAGTCTCGTAGACTGCGATGGGCAGGACATGTTGCACGTATGGGGAATGAAAGACGTGCATGGAAGCTTCTTGTAGGAAAGCCAGAGGGAAAACGCCCAGTTGGTAGACCAAGAATGAGGTGGGTGAATAGCATTAACTATGATTTGAGGGAAGTAGATTATACAGGGAATGATTGGAAAGCATTAGCTCAGGATAGGGATGTATGGAGAGCTTATGTACGCGCGGCCTTGAACCTACGGGTTCGATAGAGCCAGTAAGTAAGTAAGTAAGTAAGTAAGATTAATGAACAAATTATACGTGTAATAACAAAATCTACTTTAATAACAAATGTAGAGTTAAAATGGGCTCAGAATTAACAGAAGAATTGATAACTACAAAGGAGTTCTTACAATTAATTTTTTTCGACTATTTAACTCATCCCCCAAATGGGAGTCAATGAACAATCACGTTTCAATGATTTCTGTTTTACAACCAATCACAGTCGTGTTTCACGAAATATTTATCCATGTTAAATTTACCATATTAAAGAAAGCTCCTCCTTTTTAATATTCTGAACAGGTCTGACCATTATTTTGCAGTGACTGGGCCTATGAGAAATACGGCTACCAGATTGTGTATATAGTACATAGATGTCAACACATAGCGCTTGCAGGAGTTAATATAAAAACATTTGTAGCAATTGATTATACCACCAAAAAAAGAAACCACTGTTTGCACTTTCTTAAATGTATTTTTTCCCAGGTAACAATCCAGAAAAATATAATTGTCATATTTACATCATACGACATCAGAAATGAATTAATATACAGTTTGATGTGTTTCATTTTTTCTCCACTAGAGAGCATTCTTACAATATTGCGTTCCTTTGGCAATACATAGTATGATCTGGTTGCAGTGATAAACAAAAGAAGCAGATGAAGCGTACCAATCGTTTCTCATTTGTTTTCAAACATCGCCGTTTACATTAAATATATAAATATTTTAAAATAACTATAGTTAAATAATGATTTGTGAGTAAACAGCTTAATTTTATTCGTTAAATAGTCCTAACAAATGCCACTCTTGATTTTCAAATTCTCTGGATAAATTGGAAATCACTCGTGGCATTAGTTATGATAACTAAATTTATTCTTAGTCGTTAATAGTTTTTTATCTGACTTTTATACCTTCAACGTTTTATACTTCAATCCTAAATCTAGATTGAATAAAATATTTTGTATATTATATAATATTATATAATAATTATGTTGTAGACGTACTGTACAATGTTTATTTATGATTGAATATCTCCAATATTGTTTTATTATTATATACAACTTTCCTCATCAGAGGGTTGCCTCAAGGACAAAGTGATACAGACAATTAACTTTGGAATTGATTAAATACATTTTGTAAATACATTAAAAAAAATTCAAATTGTAGGCCTAATTGAAGTATACATACTACAAAGTAGACATTTTGTAAATATGGTTTCTTAAAATTGAAATTGATCCTCTAATGGCAGCGATGGTAATTTTAGAAAGATACACCCTGTCCATATCTAAGGAATTCCAAAATTTGGCTAAGAATCCTGGTATAGTACCTCTTGCCCCGATCATCAATCCTGTGACAGTTATACTATCTAGTTGGTATTTATCTTTGTAATAGTCAATTGGTTAAATGACAAAACAATCCCATTTATATTGTTCTGGCATTAGCTGGTAGTTGGCCGGCAAGAAAGAGAGAAAAATAAATCTGATAGCGAAACTAATGAGGGGAAAAAAAATACAACGTATTTAGATACACCATTTACAATTTTGCAAGTCAATCTGCAGGTATATAATAATTTAGTTGAGGACGACTGACTTACCAGGTATCTATTCTATATTTAACACCTGCCATTGAACAGACAGCAACAATTGTGGTTTCAACAAGATGGAGCTACTCCTCACTATGCTGTAACTGGAACAATTTGAATAGGAAATTTCGATATGTGTGGATTGGACGGGGTAGCCCAAGGCCTTGGCCTGCACGGTTACCTGATTTGACGCCCCTAGACTTCTTTCTTTGGAGATATGTAAAGCAACATGTGTCCCAGACTCAGCTCGCATCACTGGTAGACTTGAAAGACCGGATCAGTTATGTCATTCGGCATATTTCACCAGATACACTTTCAAATGTGAGTGCTGAGTTTCGAGATCGAGTCTCCAGGTGGATGGACGTCACTTTGAACATCTGCGTTAACTCTGAAATGAAACCCATGAACATGACAATTCAAAAAGTGTGGTTAGTTTTAACATTTTAACATCAGCCAAATTTCTCCCAATTGTCAGGCGACTTTTCGGCCACACGGTATAATGACTTCTTTTACATTTATTTATTTTATTTATTTATTTATTTATATTATCTGATGGGGTTAAGACTATTCCACTTCACCAGGGTTAATTATACATACAATAACAATTACTAATTGTCTACGCGATTAATGATACGTAACATATATAGGAAGGCTACACAATATAAAGTTGGCAATGGAAAGAATTAAAATTATGAATAATAATATAATAATAATAATCGCAGAATGAAGGAAGAAGAATGAAGAAAGAAGAAGAAGGAAGAAGAAGAAGAAGAAGAAGAAGAAAAGAATAAGCAAGAAGAAGAAGAAGAAGAAGAAGAAGAAAGAGAAGAAGAAATAGAAGAAGAATAAGGAAGAAGAAAAGAAGAAGAAAGAGAAGAAAGAAGAAGAAAATAAGAAGAAGAAGTAGAAGAAGAAGAATAAGAAGAAGAAGAAGAAGGAAGAAGAATAAGAAGAAGAAGAGGAAGAAGAAGAAGAACGAATAAGAAGAAGAAGGAAAAGAAGAAGAAGAAGAAGAGAAGAAGGAAGAGAAGAAGAATAATAAGAAGACTAATAAGAAGAATAAGAAGAAGAAGAAGAAGAAGGAAGAATAAGAAGAAGAAAGAAGGAAGAATAAGGAATAAGAGAAGAAGAATAAGAAGAAGAAGAAGAAGAAGAGAAGTAGAAGAAGAAGAAGATAGGAGTAATAAGAACAGGAGAGAAGAGAAGAGAAAGATAGAAGAAGAAGAAGAAGATGAAGAAGAAGAAGAGCAAGAAGAAGAACAGGAAGAAGAAGAAGAATGAATAATAATAATTAATATTAATAATAAGAAAACGTAATAATAATAATAATAATAATAATAATAATAATAATAAATAATAATAATAATAATAATAATAATAATAATAATAATAATAGTATAATAATAATATTAAAAACAGTAATAATAATAATAATGATAATAAGTAGTTTAATAATAATAATAACAGTAATAATAATAATAACAATAATAATAATAATAATAATAATAACAATTAATAACAATAATAATAACCATAATAATAACAATAATAATAATAATAACAGTAATAATAATAATATTAATAATAATAACAATAATAATAATAACAGTAATAATAAATAATAATAATAATAAAAATAATAAACTCTAATTTGATTAAGTAATTGGCTTAGTAAAGGAAGTTTAAAATATAAAGAAATAATAAAAGTATGCGTGAGACATAGTTATATATTATATTGTCTAAAGAAATAAGTACTTATTTACTTACTCACTGGCACTACCGATCCCGTAGGTTCATGGCCGCGCGGACATAAACTCTCCATACATCCCTATCCTGAGGTAATGCTTTCCAATCATTCCCTGTATAATCTACTTCCTACAAATCATAGTTAATGTTATTCTCCCACCTCATTCTTGGTCTACCAATTGGGCGTATTTCCTCTGGTTTTCCCACAAGAAGCTTCCATGCACCTCTTTCATCCCCCATACGTGGTACATGTCCTGCCCATCGCAGTCTATGAGACTTAACTGTTTTTATTATATCTGGCTATGGTCTCGAGGTAGCGTGCTGCTTTGTCACGCAGCGGGCCAGGGTTCGATCCCCGGCCGGGGCAGTTTTTCTGGGCGAGGTTTTTATCGGGGTTTTTCCTCACCTGTAAGACAAATGCCAAGAAAACTTTAAGACCCAAACGGTCCCCGAAATCAAATGGCCAACATAATCATCATCCCTATCATTATCATCATCATCCTTCACCGGTGTGGAAAGCAACGGGAAGCTACCACACCTACAATTCCCTAGTAAAGCTGCAAGCATAGCGTGAAAATTCTATGATTGCAGTGAAGGACCTGCTTCGGGCAGAATTACTATGGATGGATGGACATCATCGGGGTAACGTAAGTCCGCATTTCAGGTGCCCCAACCTAAGAAATGGATTACAATTCCGCCAATGCCAGGGGAGAGAGCCAGACATGTCATAAAGGTCAACCTGGTGGCATTAGACAAAAAAAAAATAAACATGAATTGAATTCCAATAAATTATAAATCAGGTAAAATATTAATTATAATTTGTTAAAGAAAATTATTATAATGACTTTTATCTCACCTGTTATTTTCTTCTGTTGATGCTGATTTCAATTTCACCTATGAAATCCGTGCACTTTCGTGTAAATTTATAGTAATTTTGAAACAGATGATATTATACCTGTTGAGTAGGAAAGATAAGTTATCTACATCACCTTGATAAATAACACACCTCTAAACATCTTTTTTGCTGCCCTGGATATCTCAGCGAATTTCTATGTTTTCAAGAGCACAGTTTACGAATATATTCATGAAAGTGCTGAATGTGTTCTAGTTTTTATGATTTTTGCGTATTTTTTCGCGTATACAAACATCACGTGATCCCCACTCTCACACCCCTCACTCCGCACATCGGCCGTGATCTCAGTTATTTGACAAAATTAAAGTACTCACGACGTGCATCTGGATGTGATAAAACAATTCGTCAAAGCGTTGGACAAGGAAGGAAAATGTTTCAAATACATTTGTAGAAAATTTCCTAAGCTCAGTTTGTAAAAGTTAAAAGGCGGAATATTTGATGGTCCTCAAATTCGGCAATTGATGAAAGATGCAAAATTTATCAAAGTTATGACTGTTCCGGAAAGTGAAGCTTGGAAGGGTTTTGTATTGGTAGTAGACAATTTCCTAGGCAACTATAAAGCACCAAATTATAAAGAAATTGTGCAAAATATGTTGATAAGCTTCAAGATTCTGGGAGCAAATATGTGTATAAAGTTACACTTTCTCCACGGTCACCTGGACAGATTCTGGATAATTTAGGAAATTATAGCGACGAACAGGGAGTCCGCTTTCACTAAGATCTAAAAGTAACGGAGGAAAAAGGTATTAGGGTAGATGGGACCGTCACATGATGGCAGATTACTGCTGGTCTTTAAAAAGAGATTGTCCCCTAAAAAAGTATAGAAGAAAATCTTATAAAAGGCGTTTCACTGAAGTATAACATGGGTTTTCGATATTTTTCTTTGTATTTACGTCAGTGCATACTAATTTTTTAAAAAAACAATTGACATTATGGATATATCTGTTATATTTTTTCATATTTTTAGATTTTTGTAGTGTAAAATGAAAATAAAGATTTTAAGAAAACACAGCAAATCTTCCAAAATCATTGATAGTTTCATGAATTGTGAGCATAAATATATCCGAAATTAATCTTATATCAAGGGCAACAAAACCACTGTTGACCAGTGTAATCTATCAATATTGAGATTTTAAATGCTTCTTCAAGATTTTCCGCACATTAATGAAGAATATTATTGAGTTTTACCTTTTAAGGGGACCGACTGGTGAATTAAATTTTTTTTTTTTAGTTTTCATCTGATTGTTTTAAAATTTTTATCACATACAGTATGTGCTTATAAAAGTGTTTCTGTAAAATTTGGTGTTTATAAGTAGAATAGTTTCAGAATTATGATTTTTTAACCCCTCCATGGTATCTTTACCTTGTCGTGGTGGAGTGGCTTGCGTGCTTAAATGATCCTAAGAGCTATGCCGGCGGTAGCATTGCTGCCGATAGGGTTACCCATGCCGGACTGGTCGAAGGTGATAAGCCAGACGAAAAAAGTACCTTGGTCGAAAGAGTGACGATCTTTCACCGTAAAACTACAACCGCCAAGAAATGCGGACATGGGTTTAACTGGGGTAAAATTTTCCGGAGGTCAAGTAGTCCCCCATTCGGTTCTCCGGGCGGGGACTACTTCAGGGAACTCGTGCCAAAGGCTCAAACATAGGGACATGTTCCTAGGAACATGGAATGTTAGGACTTTATACAATAGCGGGGCACTAGAGATATTAACGCGGGAATTAGATAAATCGCCCTTGGATATAGTCGCTTTACAGGAAGTTAGGTGGCCAGGAGAAGGTAGTCAGGAATCAGGAAGCTTTACATTATACTACTGGGGTGCAGAAAGACCTGAATTTGGAACGGGGTTTTTTAGGGCCATGAACCTACGGGTTCGATAGTGCCAGTGAGTAAGTAAGTAAGTATTATGATTTTTTGAAACTATTCAGTATAAGACAGATTTTAGAGAAGAAATGGGAATATAATGGTACTGTACATCAACTATATGTAGACTTCAAAAAAGCATATGATTCAATTAAGAGGGAGAAGTTATATAGTATCCTGCTGGAGTTCGGAATTCCTAAAAAGTTAGTTAGACTTATACGAATGTGTCTAAATGGCTCAAAGAGTAGGGTGTGTGTAGGCAAACAGTTTTCAGACACTTTTGAAATCCAGAATGGGTTGAAGCAAGGAGATGCTCTATCTCCTCTACTATTTAATTTTGTACTAGAGCGTGCCATTAAATCTTTAGAGAATGAGGAAGGCGTACAACTCAAAGGTACCGTATTAATAAGCTGTTAGTTTATGCTGATGATATAGTACTATTGGCCGATAGCGAGGAGATACTAAAGGCCAACACGCACACACTATTGAGTAACACTAAGAAATTAGGACTGGAGGTAAATATCAGTAAAACTAAATATATGGTCACACGTCGAAATTCAGTATATAATGGTAATGGACAAGCTAATGAGAAATGAGGGGAAAGTTTGAGGAAGTGGTGAATTCAAATACCTAGGAACAATAATCACAAATAGGAATGAGATGCACAAAGAAATTAAACATAGGCTCAATTCTGGAAATGCATGCTATTATGCATTGCAGAGACTTTTGATGTCCCAACTCCTTTCAAAAAACGTTAAGCTGAAGATATAAAAAACTATTATTCTACCAGTTATATATTATGGGTGCGAAACATGGACTCTTTCTTTAAGGGAGGAAAGGAGATTACGAGTTTTTCCAGAATAAGTTTTTCTTAGGAACATTTTTGGACCAAAGAGAGATGAACAGACATGTTAATGGAGAAAAGACTAACATAACAATGAACTACATGGTTTTTATAGGAAGCCAGATATAATAAGAACAGTTAAGTCTCGTTAGACTGGGATGGGCAGACCCTGTTGCGCTTCTGGGGAATGAAAGACGTGCATGGAAGCTTCTTGTAGGAAATCCAGAGGGAATACCGCCCAGTTGGTAGGGCCAAGAATGAGGTGGGAGAACAACATTAACTATGATTTAAGGGAAGTAGATTATACAGGGAATGATTGGAAAGCATTAGCTCAGGATAGGGATGTATGCAGAGCTTATGTCCGCGCGGCCATGAACCTTCGGGTTCGATAGTGCCAGTGAGTAAGTAAGTATATTTTTAATATTTTCTAAAAAATGCTCCTTACGATGCATTTTAAAATATTTTCTGAGGAAATTTGAGATTCGGAGTCTTTATGATTCTACTACACACATTTGCTGTGCAAAAATATTCATAAAGGGAACGTACTGCTTATTTTTCATTTTTTGAAAAAAAAAAATAGTCTCAATATTTTTTTCATCTCAATTTAAAAGAATACATGTGTCTTAGACTAGTAACTGCATAGCAAATGTGAATTAGCGTATATTGCAGAGTCTAACCACAGCATGAAACGTGCATCGTAAGGAGCTTTTTAAGTTTTGGAAAATGCCAAAAAAGTGGAAACAGAAAAAAAACGCATATTAAAATTTAAGTAATAATGCTGACCATACGTGGAAGGGTATTACGCCAAGGACTCAATTTTGCTCCTACAATAAAAATGTTTACATGAAAATGATCCTAAAGAAATCATTATTTAAATATAGTATTTTTTGACCAAAGAGGTGAACAGACAGGTGAATGGAGAAGACTACATAACAGTGAACTACATGGTCTTTATAGGAAGCCAGATATAATAAGAACAGTTAAGTCTCGTAGACTGCGATGGGCAGGACATGTTGCACGTATGGGGAATGAAAGAGGTGCATGGAAGTTTCTTGTAGGAAAACCAGATGGAAAACGCCCAGTTGGTAGACCAAGAATGAGGTGGGAGAATGACATTAACAATGATTTGAGAGAAGTAGATTATACAGGGAATGATTGGAAAACTTATCCCAGGATAGGGATGTATGGAGAGCTTATGTCCGCGCGGTCATGAACGTACGGGTTCGATAGTGCCAGTGAGTTAGTTAGAAATTGTCAGACTTTTGAAGTTTTTTCTATAGTTATTAGAGAGAGTGTTTATTTTTTATGGACTACAACAATAGTTCTAAATTGTACTCCGCGAACCCTGGGATCGTCATAAGCAGAGAGCGGAACCTGTTCCACTGTATCCAAGGCTTATTTTTATTTGTATACTACTGCCCGTACGACCCATATTTGTAAATATCTTACTTTTAGTCTAATAAAAGTCCTACTACTACTACTATTTGTATAGACTATATAGAATCAGAGTTATTAAAAAGCAAAAAAATACAAATAATGCATTTTTTTGCCATTTTTAAAATATTAGTCTCACCAGTCGGTCCCCCTTAACTACTTGTTAAAGAAACAGAACAAATTAAACATTTAATTAGAGTGGGAAATGATCATGAAAATATATTCGTATTTAAATTCACGTTGCTTAACTAAGCAATATCATTTTGTTAATCTTGATTTCATTGTATTATTTAAGAAATAATGAAACATGATATAGAGTCGGAGTTTCGACGATTTATACACATTTCATATACTTGTAGACATTTATAAGTTTTTATCAAAAATATTTTGAAATATATTTGAAATTTATTATTAAATAATGAGGAATGAAGTTTTAAGTTGCATTTTCTGTAAATTATCACTGATAGACATACTTATTTGTAGTAAAATAATTATATTTTTTATGTGAAATATTAGTAAAGTTTAAAGAAAATATGAAATAGTCATGATGTAGATTACTTGGAAATTACATTTTGCAGATTTATATTAATAAAGTGTTGTGAAATCAAATTAATAACACAATCTATATTATATATTTTTTGCAAATGATATTCCTGGTTTCTATCCTGCCACGGCGTACTGGTAACCCACTTCTGAGGTTGGGGTGCCTGGAAGGCGGGGTTACGTTGCCCCGATGATATGATGGGTGATGCTGACGATAGTGGTGCGGCAGGAGAGTCCCTAATCCTAAGCTTAATCTAAGATGAATATGAACGGCGATGATTGCGATGGCCATATGATTTCGGGAACTGTTTGAGCTTTAAAGTTTTCCTGACATTTCTCTTACAGGTGAGGAAAAACCCCGTTGAAAGCCTCACCCAGAAAAAACTGTCCCTACCGGGGATCGAACCCGGGCCCGCTGCGTGGCAAAGCAGCACGCCACCTCGAGGCCACAGCGGTGGACATATTATAATCTATAAACGTGTATGTTTTAGATGTAACAATTAGGAATACTTGTTGCTCAAGAGATAATTGATTGGAAGATGAGAAGAAAAACTTCCTCTAACGTTGTTCAATATTGCGATTAAAATTTTAATCAATGGATCAATTATTTATGGACATAATGTGCAGATGTGAGAAAATAAAAATAAAGAGGAAGAAATAGAGAGGGAAAGAGAAAGAGAAAGAGAGAGAGAGAAAGAAAGAAATAGATAGAGATAGATAGATAGATAGATAGAGATAGAGAGAGAGAGAGAGAGAGAGAGAGAGAGAGAGAGAGAGAGAGAGAGAGAGGGGGGGAAGAGAGAGCACTGAGTTTATAACTGAATATATTCCTAATATGGTACACTTCGTATTTGAAAAGAATTGATGGAAAAGTTTGAATATCTCTAATATTTTTAAAAATTAAATGACAAACTTTTAATTCAGTAATGCAGTATATTTATTTTCATTTACAATAACATCATTCAAATTACAGCTAGAATAATCGTTTTAAGTGAAGAATAGGTAGGGTGATATCGTGGTTACTTCAAAGAACAAGTTTTCAAGTAATGAAATATGAATAATTCTTCACTTATTCACGGCATGACATACATTTAATTAGAATACTCGGAAACCTTACATCCAGAATATCTTCTGTAACCGCATACTTTCAGATTAGGGTTAAAATACTCTCCTGCGGGACAAGGCATGCAGTATGCGATGCCATTGCTGCATTCGAAGTACCACTCACAACTTGTAGGATGTTCTAGAAGAACTGCCATTTCAGGGTCCTTAGATGGGCATGCTGGGGCTTCTACAGCTGGGCAAGCATTTAACGCATTACTTTCAGATTCTGAACCATTTTCGACAACAGTTTCCTCATTAGTTTTGCTATCAGTTCCTGATTCAGCGATGATTTGAATTTCGGATCCAGTTTCAGATTCGCTAACTGCATAGTCACAAACACTGAGTTTAGTATTAAATACTAGTCCAGATGGACATTGCATACAATAAGCAATACCATTACTGCATTCATAAAAGAAGGAGGTGCTTGTGGGATGAGCAAATAAAACTGGAGTTCTCTGGTCATTTTCTGGGCATGAAGGAGATGTTGCAAGTGGACAAATAGACGATTGTACTATTTCTGTTTCTGCTCCATTTCCTGATACTGATCCGTCATTGCTCGAAGATTCGGATCCTGATGCAGTATCTGTTTCGCTTACAGCATAGTCGCACCGTTGTCTATCTGCATTGAACACAAGACCAGATGGGCAAGGCATACAGAAAGGCACACCATTGCTGCATTCATAGTAGAAAGATGAGCTTGTGGGATGAGCTAGAAGAACTGACATTTTTGCTCTATCGGAAGGACATTCGGGAGAAGTTGCAGCTGGACATACATATGTTTCAACATTTCCGGATACTGCTCCATCTCCATTTCCAGATGCTGATCCTTCATTGCTAGAAGATTCGGATCCTGATGCAGAATCTGTTTCGCTTACTGCATAGTCGCACCGTTGTCTATCTGCATTGAACACAAGACCAGATGGGCAAGGCATACAGAAAGGCACACCATTGCTGCATTCATAGTAGAAAGATGAGCTTGTGGGATGAGCTAGAAGAACTGACATTTTTGCTCTATCGGAAGGACATTCGGGAGAAGCTGCAGCTGGACATACATATGTTTCAACATTTCCGGATACTGCTCCTTCTCCATTTCCAGATGCTGATCCTTCATCGCTAGAAGATTCGGACCCTGATGCAGAATCTGTTTCGCTTACAGCATAGTCGCACCGTTGTCTATCTGCATTGAACACAAGACCAGATGGGCAAGGCATACAGAAAGGCACACCATTGCTGCATTCATAGTAGAAAGATGAGCTTGTGGGATGAGCTAGAAGAACTGACATTTTTGCTCTATCGGAAGGACATTCGGGAGAAGCTGCAGCTGGACATACATATGTTTCAACATTTCCGGATACTGCTCCTTCTCCATTTCCAGATGCTGATCCTTCATCGCTAGAAGATTCGGACCCTGATGCAGAATCTGTTTCGCTTACAGCATAGTCGCACCGTTGTCTATCTGCATTGAACACAAGACCAGATGGGCAAGGCATACAGAAAGGCACACCATTGCTGCATTCATAGTAGAAAGATGAGCTTGTGGGATGAGCTAGAAGAACTGACATTTTTGCTCTATCGGAAGGACATTCGGGAGAAGCTGCAGCTGGACATACATATGTTTCAACATTTCCGGATACTGCTCCATCTCCATTTCCAGATGCTGATCCTTCATCGCTAGAAGATTCGGACCCTGATGCAGAATCTGTTTCGCTTACTGCATAGTCACACCGTTGTCTATCTGCATTGAACACAAGACCAGATGGGCAAGGCATACAGAAAGGCACACCATTGCTGCATTCATAGTAGAAAGATGAGCTTGTGGGATGAGCTAGAAGAACTGACATTTTTGCTCTATCGGAAGGACATTCGGGAGAAGCTGCAGCTGGACATACATATGTTTCAACATTTCCAGATACTGCTCCTTCTCCATTTCCAGATGCTGATCCTTCATCGCTAGAAGATTCGGACCCTGATGCAGAATCTGTTTCGCTTACTGCATAGTCGCACCGTTGTTTTTCTGCATTGAAAACAAGACTAGATGGACAAGGCATGCAGAAAGGCACACCATTGCTGCATTCATAGTAGAAAGATGAGCTTGTGGGATGAGCTAGAAGGATTGACATTTTTGCTCTATCGGAAGGACATTCTGGTGAAGCTGCAGCTGGGCATACATATGTTTCAACATCTCCGGATACTGTTTCTTCTCCATTTACAATCTCTGATCCTGATTGGACCTCATCTTCATCTGCACTTACTACTCCACAGCCAGCATTTTCAGGGTAGTCACATACTTTCAGTTTTTGATTGAAATATTCTCCTGAAGGACACGACATACAGTGAGCAACGCCATTACTGCATTCAAAATACCATTCACAACTTTTAGGATGTGGTACGATAATTGCTGATTTCGGATCTTCTGCAGGACATGCCGGAACTTCACCAGCAGGGCAGCTGTCGTAAGGTTTTGCTTCAGTATAGAGGAGTGCCGATAAAAGCAGGATTAATCCTGCAACTTTTTGTCCTGTGAAAAAGGAAATCATTTGCAAATAAATAATTACATAATGCCAGTATTACTTTCATCTTTAATTTATGAAGTTTCACTACCATAATATAACATTGGAATAATATTTCAATGCTGTGATTTATTAATAATAACAAAATATTATTATCGTGTACATTTTTGTAAAATACTCTCATAATTTTTTACAATTATGCTATTTTTACAATTAATTTTTACGGAGTTTACGATCATAAATTCAAGTAAGTATTCGTATCGAGAGAAATAATATAATTAAGTTCAAAACGGATGTTACATGATATTTTCTTGCATGTTATGCATTAAGAAACTAGAATTCGATTTGTTTTCTTTCAACACAGGTATGTTCTCAAAGAAGTGTTTTTATTTCATTCTTTTTTAGAGAAGCTTTAATATTTCAAGTAATTTTGCGTTTTAAAATTGTTAGTAGTACCCTAAAATAGTAAATTATTAATGTAAAAAATAATGTTTTGAAACTGAGAATCAGGATGGTGTCGATGATTTAGGAATTCCGGTAACAGAATTGTACTCCAGCTTATGGTTGGACGCTGGAGGAAAACAATGAAAACCCAGTTAGGTTGTTCGCTCAATAGCACTTCCCAAATACCAGTATCAGAGCAACTCATAGTAAATTTGTTTCCTATAGAAACATTTCTTACATTAGTTATGACTAATTGTAGACCTCTTTCGAATAAGGATGTAACTAACTGTTATTGTCTAGCATTCATTTAAAAATATCACTATCGCATGGACAAGCTCAACACAGAGCTAAATATTATAATGATATTGTGAAAAGAAAAATTAATGTCTGAACCAGGAATCGAACCGTGGATCTCTAGTTCTCCAGACTAGTGTGCAGCACACTACACCATTCTAGACCTGCCACAAACATTAACAGTTCTTTCCACATCTAAAAAAAAAGTAAAGTGATCCCACAACAGGCCCGGAGGCCCTTGGGGTAGTAGGAGGTTAAGGCTCCCACTTTTTTCTAGACAATCGACACTTTATGTCAGCCGGGTTGTCAGCCCTGCGTGACGGCCGCCTTTACCCCCAGAACAAGCGTCTGGTACTAATTTCCGTTAGAGGCTGAGTCGACCCCAGGGTCATAGTGCCGCCAGAGGGTTTGGGTCAGTTTAAAAATCCTGACCCCAACGGGACTTGAACCCTCGACCCTCCGGCTTGTAGCTCAGTGCCTTAACCACTACGCTACGGCGTGCCCCTCTTTCCACATATACAAATCTATAATTCTCGTTTTGTCCGCTGCCAGGTAGGTGTCACTACCATCGCCAACGGCCGGCTTCGTTTAGAAGTATCTATATTTGAGAATTTTACACCACCACTTTTATAAGCAGTAAACGATGTTATGTAACATTTTCCAATACTGTTATTTTAACACAGTTCCAATAATGGATCATATTATAATGATATTGTGAAAAGAAAAATGGTGTAGTGGGCTGCACACTAGTCTGGAGAACTAGAGGTCCACGGTTCGATTCCTGGTTCACACATTAATTTTTCTTTTCACAATATCATTATAATATGATCCATTATTGGAACTGTGTTAAAATAACTGTATTGGAAAATGTTAAATAACAGAACTAAATGAATATATTTACATAAGAGATGCCACTATTTACTGGATAAGTTGAGGAATATTACATGGATAACAGTGAATATTGTATTCATTTTAACACCTTTAAATCACATATACAGAAATCGAGATTGAAAGCAGATTATTAAAAAATTATCAGAAAAAGTTTTACATACAGGACCTTCTTCGTACGTATATAAAAATTGTATTTTTTTGTTCAATGTCACCACCTTGTCATTTCCACATTCTGATATTCTCTCCTGGCATGGCGTTAATGTAACCCACTTCTAAGGTTGGGCATAGATAAGCTGCCCCGATGTTATATGATAGGTGATGATGATAATGATGTGCCAGGAGAGGCCTTAATTCTAAACTTAATGGATATGTTAATGATGGCCAGATGATGTTCGGGGATCGTTTGGGTCTTAAAGTGTCCTAACATTTGTCTTACAGGTGAGGAAAAACCCCGAAAAAAACGTCATCCAGGAGACTTTTCCCAACCCGGGCCCGCTGAGTGACAAGGCAACACGCTACCTCGAGACCATGAAATGCACATTGTCTGTAGTCTCCTCGACTATAAAATAATTAAAATATTCTAGGCCTTTCGGTATCTGTCCCATCTTCAGCAGAAGTTTGTTCACTGCTAATCGGCTACTATCAGCTAGGTTCTTCTTGGTGGAAAATTAATCATTCATAAGTAATGTCAAGAGTGATTTTCAATTTATCTATTACCCATCCAAGTGTTTTGTGCAGGCGGAAAATATGTTAACTAACAAACTCTCTTTCTCTTTCTCTTCCTTACTATGTTGCCACTTCCTGTCCTTTGTATTATGTTGTTTGATTGGCAGGTAGAGAGCTAACAAATACTATGTATTTTAATGATCCATCGTTCTGCGCGGTCAGTGGCAGAATGACTAACTTGACAACCCTGTTACTTTTGGGGTGACGTCTAGGAATGAGCTGTCTCTTCCTTGTCCTTCTCATTACATGTTGCCACTTGTCATTTATTGAGAGGCTGGTAACAGAGAGACGACAAATACTGTGATTTTAAATAATCCGACCGCTTGAGTGTTCCGTGCTTAAATGACTAATTTGACAACCATGTTAAGATCTTTCACACGTGTTTAGAGATTCTTCCACCACATTTGAAGTTGAAAATTTTCAATACGTGATCGGATGTACAGTTTTCTCCTACATCCCTTCCACAGATTCAATAGATCGGCGACACTAGCGCTAAAATTCTTTCCCTCCGCCCGTGAACAGTTAACTTGGATGTGTAATAGAGGATTTGGAAATCGAGAGTGGCATTTGTTAGGACTAATTAACGAAAAAAAATGTTGTTTACTCACAATTCATTATTTAAATATAGTATTTTTGGACCAAAGAGATGAACAGACAGGTGTAGTCTTCATATGTATTTTAATATCTTAAACCATTCAGCCTGAATTAATTTATATAAATTATTTAAAATCACGACATGGGTGCAATTTTCTCATGAACTACTCGAGGTAAGGGCTATGTAATTTTCAGGCACTTCACTCACTGTGCGATGAAGCTTTATAGCAAATTCATTAAAATAGTTGGAAAAACTGCACTTACACTATCTCAAAACTGCAAAGAACTGCGAATACACGGTAGCAGTTAGAAGTAGCAGCGATAACGTTATCATTGAATGATAACCCACAAACATCATAGTGAGTTACCAAACATTTATTAAAAATGGGTGTACACTTACTTATCACTCCCTAACGCTGATCCAACCAGCGATAACCCAAAACAGCGATAGAAAAATCATACACTAAGTAATATACTCTGTGGAGAAAATAGCAGTTAGCGTCAACAGTCTCATAATATTGCGATTTGCGTATTTAAATAAATACTTTAAAATTGTCTAATAATGTTATAAAAATTGTTTTAAAACGTTTTAAAATATTAGAAAATGATGGTAAGTACAGAACAAAAGCTATAGTTTACAACAATATAACAGAAAAAAATTGAGATAGTAGAAGTGCAGTTGAGCCAAACAGTTATTCGAAACCACATTTGCGTAAATAGTTTATTATAAGAAATAAACCATTTTTTGAAGTTGAAATTCATAAAATAAAATATTAAATTCAGTAGCCTTTCTTATGGGTGCCATCGTACACAACTATGTTAAAATGTTTTGTATCTAGGCCTATAGGCCTTCCGGAAATTCGCTTCAAGTTTCAGCAGAAGATTTCGAACTACTAGAATCTGTATCTGAAAGTCTTTTGCCGAAGATTAAAGCCCATATTCGAAAATCCTGCATGCGTAGAAGTTTTAGAACCTTGTTGAGGACGATGGTACCTATAAGGTACTCATTTTATTTTATGATTAATGCCTAAACCGGGAAGTGAAGAAGAAGAAGACCTCAATTTATTCTTTAAATTCAATTACATCATCTATTCAAAACGTGCGTCATGCAAGATGCGTATAAACTAAGCGAATTCCTCTGAAATTCAATTTTGTGGTACCATTTTGTTGGTTTACGGAATATATATTTGTTTTGATAATCTGGAGGAACTTAAATTATAACACCAGCTTATTTAAAAGTTTCGGACTCTATAGAAAGTAAATCATGAATAACCGTAAGTTAATATTTACCTATTTTTGGGAAATTTTGAGGAAGTGGCTGAATTCAAATACCTAGGAACAATAATCACAAATAGCAATGAGATGCACAAAGAAATTAAACATAGGCTCAATTCTGGAAATGCATGCTATTATGCATTACAGAGACTCTTGATGTCCCAACTCCTTTCAAAAAACGTTAAACTGAAAATATATAAAACTATTATTCTACCAGTTATATTATATGAAATGAATTAATATACAGTTTGATGTGTTTCATTTTTTCTCCACTAAAGAGCATTCTTACAATATTGCGTTCCTTTGGCAATAAATAGTATGATCTGGTTGCAGTGATAAACAAAAGAAGCAGATGAAGTGTACCTATCTTTTCTCATTTGTTTTCAAACATCGCCGTTTACATTAAATATATTAATATTTTAAAATAACTATAGTTAAATAATGATTTGTGAGTAAACAGCTTAATTTTATTCGTTAAATAGTCTTAACAAATGCCACTCTTGATTTACAAATTCTCTAGATAAATTCACTCCTCACTTCGTGAGTCGTGAATTTATCGATAATTTGGAAATCACTCGTGGCGTTACTTATGAGAATGTGTCCCGCATCCATATAACATGACACGAAGAATTACACTGAGCAAGAAAATAGAAACTTCTTTTTTGTCTCAGAAAGAAAAATATGTGATTCTGATAGTATTTTTTTCTCCTGAATTCAAATATGATATCGGGGTTTGTCCATCACATAAGGTTTCCGAGAGACAGGCATTTATAATTTCAGACACTTTAATATTTTCTACATTCGTAACTACACTATATTCGAACATTCGGACTCACCTAGAAAATAAGAAATGACGATTTTCTGCTATATTTCGTCTGTGGAGCATCCCTCTTGATAGCCCAACAGTAATCGGCCAGCATATTAGGATTCCATTTGCCTTGATATCTGTTTTCCATAGCTGAAATCTCCTGAGTTAGCTCATTTGGTTTTATTTTACAATGGACAAATGGACGAAAAAACATTCAAATATGATATCGGTTATTCTCCATCACATAAGTGTTTCCGGGAGACAGGCACTTATAATTTCAGACACTTTAATATTTTCTACATTCGTAACTACACAATATTAGAACATTCGGACTCACCTAGAAAGTAAGAAATGACGATTTTCTGCTATATTTCGCCTGTGGAGCATCCCTCTTGATAGTCCAACAATAATCAGCCAGCATATTAGGATTCCATTTGCCTTGATATCTGTTTTCCATAGCTGAAATCTCCTGAGTTAGCTCATTTTGTTTTATTTTACAATGCACAAATTGACTAAAAAACGTTTATTAAGAAAATAATTATTTAAATCCATTAATTTGAAATTGAAATAAAAAACTGTGGATGATGGAGAAATTCCGAATACATATTTGAAAACACGATATACAAACTGCATTAAGTACAACTGTTGGTACTCATGAGACAAAAATCATGTTGACCAGTGTTATTCTTTTCCTCCTACTTAAGTAGGATAATGTGTTTCGCATCCATATAACATGACTACAACAATTTATTATGCTTCAAATAAAAAGTGGTGCGATCGTATAAATATCTATCTATCTAACTAACTAACTCACTGGCTCAATACTAATAAAATTCATTGTTAAAACCGTTGAGGTGGAGAGTCATAAAATAAAATAAGTTAAAATATACCTTCTTAGGTAAGATCCGTCGTCCTCAACTTATAAAATATGTATTCTTTATGCCTGTAGGCCTTTCAGAACATCCGTTTCTTCTTCAGGTCCCTCTTCGCTACAACGTCCAGTATGATGATTGATGCTTCTGGTCCTAATGTGTTCTAGTCACGACAACACCACATTAGGACCAGCAGCATCAACCATTATACTGGAAGTTGTAGCGAAGAGGGACCTGCTGAAGATGGAACAGAGGTCCTAAAAGGCCTACAGGCATAAAGAATACATATATTATAAGTTGAGGACGTCGGAATTTACCTAAGATAGTATATTTTAACTTATTTTATTTTATCACTGGCTCTCCCGTGGGTTCATGGCGGCGCGGACATAACCTCTTCATACATCCCTATCCTGAGCTAATGTTTTCCAATCATCACCTTTATAATCCATCTCCCTCAAATCATGGATATTGTTATTCTCCCACCTCATTCTTGGTCTACCAACTGGACGTTTTCCCTCTGGTTTTCTTACAAAAAGCTTCCATGCATCTCTTTCATCTCCCATACGTGGCACATTTCCTGTCCATCGCAGTCTACGAGACTTAATTGTTGTTATTATATCTGGCTTCCTATATATATCATGTAGCTCACTATTATGCAGCTTTCTCTATTCACCTGTCTACTCATCTCTTTTTCGCCCAAAAATTGGTCTACCAACTGGACGTTATCCCTCTGGTTTTCCTACAAGAAGCTTCCATGCATCTCTTTCATCCCCCATACGTGCCACATTTCCTGTCCATCGCAGTCTACGAGACTTAACTGTTGTTATTATATCTGGCTTCCTCTATATATCATGTAGCTCACTATTATGCAGCTTTCTCTATTCACCTGTCTACTCATCTCTTTTTCGCCCAAAAATTGGTCTACCAACTGGACGTTATCCCTCTGGTTTTCCTACAAGAAGCTTCCATGCATCTCTTTCATCCCCCATACGTGCCACATTTCCTGTCCATCGCAGTCTACGAGACGTAACTGTTCTCATTATATCTGGCTTCCTATATATATCATGTAGCTCACTATTATGCAGCTTTCTCTATTCACCTGTCTACTCATCTCTTTTTCGCCCAAAAATTGGTCTACCAACTGGACGTTATCCCTCTGGTTTTCCTACAAGAAGCTTCCATGCATCTCTTTCATCCCCCATACGTGCCACATTTCCTGTCCATCGCAGTCTACGAGACTTAACTGTTGTTATTATATCTGGCTTCCTCTATATATCATGTAGCTCACTATTATGCAGCTTTCTCTATTCACCTGTCTACTCATCTCTTTTTCGCCCAAAATTGGTCTACCAACTGGACGTTATCCCTCTGGTTTTCCTACAAGAAGTTCCATGCATCTCTTTCATCCCCCATACGTGCCACATTTCCTGTCCATCGCAGTCTACGAGACGTAACTGTTCTCATTATATCTGGCTTCCTATATATATCATGTAGCTCACTATTATGCAGCTTTCTCTATTCACCTGTCTACTCATCTCTTTTTCGCCCAAAAATTGGTCTACCAACTGGACGTTATCCCTCTGGTTTTCCTACAAGAAGCTTCCATGCATCTCTTTCATCCCCCATACGTGCCACATTTCCTGTCCATCACAGTCTACGAGACTTAATTGTTGTTATTATATCTGGCTTCCTCTATATATCATGTAGCTCACTATTATGCAGCTTTCTCTATTCACCTGTCTACTCATCTCTTTTTCGCCCAAAAATTGGTCTACCAACTGGACGTTATCCCTCTGGTTTTCCTACAAGAAGCTTCCATGCATCTCTTTCATCCCCCATACGTGCCACATTTCCTGTCCATCGCAGTCTACGAGACTTAACTGTTGTTATTATATCTGGCTTCCTCTATATATCATGTAGCTCACTATTATGCAGCTTTCTCTATTCACCTGTCTACTCATCTCTTTTTCGCCCAAAAATTGGTCTACCAACTGGACGTTATCCCTCTGGTTTTCCTACAAGAAGCTTCCATGCATCTCTTTCATCCCCCATACGTGCCACATTTCCTGTCCATCGCAGTCTACGAGACGTAACTGTTCTCATTATATCTGGCTTCCTTATATATCATGTAGCTCACTATTATGCAGCTTTCTCTATTCACCTGTCTACTCCTCTCTTTTTTCTTCCCAAAAATTGGTCTACCAACTGGCCGTTATCCCTCTGTTTTTCCTACAAGAAGCTTCCATGCATCTCTTTCATCCCCCATACGTGCCACATTTCCTGTCCATCGCAGTCTACGAGACGTAACTGTTCTTATTATATCTGGCTTCCCTATATATATCATGTAGCTCACTATTATGCAGCTTTCTCTATTCACCTGTCTACTCATCTCTTTTTCGCCCAAAAATTGGTCTACCAACTGGACGTTATCCCTCTGGTTTTCCTACAAGAAGCTTCCATGCATCTCTTTCATCCCCCATACGTGCCACATTTCCTGTCCATCGCAGTCTACGAGACTTAACTGTTCTTATTATATCTGGCTTCCTCTATATATCATGTAGCTCACTATTATGCAGCTTTCTCTATTCACCTGTCTACTCATCTCTTTTTCGCCCAAAAATTGGTCTACCAACTGGACGTTATCCCTCTGGTTTTCCTACAAGAAGCTTCCATGCATATCTTTCATCCCCCATACGTGCCACATTTCCTGTCCATCGCAGTCTATGAGACTTAACTGTTCTCATTATATCTGGTTTCCTATACATATCATGTAGTTCGCTATTATTAAGCTTTCTCCATTCACCTGTCTGTTCATCTCTTTTTCGCCCACAAATTTTCGTATAAATAGGCCTATCTACATTAAATGAAACTACAAATGCATCAATAAATCGGATCAAGAGAAGAATATCTAAATTTATGATGATCTTGCAGAAGATTTCCGGGCTGTTGGCCGTGGTCTTGAGGCTTGTAGTTCCCCAACGTTTCGCCAGAGACTGCGTCTGGCATCCTCAAGGGTTGTCTTGAGTCTCTGGCGAAACGTTGGGGAACTTCAAGCCTCAAGAGCACGGCAAACAGCCCGGAAATCTTCTGCAAGATCATCATAGTAACTCCGGCCGTGAAAGCCTAAGTCAATATATCTAAATTTATTTGACTCACCTGTCATTATTCAGTTGTTTCCACCACCAATGAAGTTGTGATCTTACATGACGCAACATCTAAGATCGGAGCAAATTTATACACTTTTTAGAACAATGACGTAATCGTTTTTTTCAGTTGATACATTATGCTTTGTTTGACAATCTGTTAACCACTTGAGATGTCAGACGATCTATTAAGATTAGTTTTACTTCAGTACATTATCCTTTGCGTGAACACTTTGTAGGGAAAAGCTTTTATGTGAAGGCGTTACGACTAATTACATTTCTGATAATAATTAATGGTTCTATCTTATGATTTTTTTATAATGTGATATGAAATTCAAGTAAATTCAGAACTAATTATGATAAAAGTTATGACCTAAATTTGAATTAAGAGGATTCCCAATTATTTATCATCTCGTTTCCAGTATCTCGCAACTGGAATTCCCCACCACAAGAAAGAAGGGGCTCTAACGTCGACTTCATTATTAGCCAGTGTAAGGTACATATATTATTTGTTGTTTCTCGTATAATATATCATATGTATATTATTATTATCATCATCATAATATTATTATTATTATTATTGTTATTATCATCTTAAGTATTATTATTGTTATTATCGTATATCATGGGAAGGACCCCATACAAAGTAAAATCTGTCTCCAGAATAAAATTTTAGAGAGATCTAATCAATTTAAATATCTTGGATATTATCTCTGTATCTGGGATGAAAAGGATATCCCTGAAAAAGTTACTAGTTATAATAAAAGTTTAGGAATTATTAATCAAGTTATGAAACCATCACTTGTACAAAAAAACACCAGATTACGTTTATATAACACTTTAGCTAGACCAGTGTTGACCTATGGTAGTGAAGCATGGACATTAAAAAGACAACATGAAAGCAGAATAACGGCTTGTGAAATGAGATTCATGCGCAGAACGGCGGGTTACACCAGATGGGATCGGAAAAGGAACACCGATATCTTAAAAGAATTGAAGACTACGCCAATTTTGGAATATATTAAACAGTACCAACTAAATTGGAAACGCCATCTTGAAAGAATGAGTTCAAATCGGATCCCCAAAGCTGTTTATAATTATATACCAAGAGGACGAAGATCACTGGGCCGTCCTATGAAACGCTGGAGGGAAAATTTTCTATAGGATCGTAACAGGCCTTGGCCTAATACTTGGAAGGAACAAGAAGAAGAAGATTATCGTATAAACTGTTGTTTGTACATGAAATATACATTGCTACATTTAATATAGTGTGTCCACAGTGAGATTCCCTCATTTTAAAAGTCTGTAATTTTCTTATGAATGAAAGTAAATGCGCACAAATGTGCAAATTGTTAGTAAATTTTGTCTAAGCACTTGTTAAACGATAATTGTCTTTCCGCACACTTCTCGACGTGATATCGTTCACATGGATTGTTACACAGTTCGCATATGCATTCTTGGTTTGGATCGTGGAATCTCTTTGTGCTGCAAACCTTGTGGCGAAAGCCGTGGATTGCATACCGTGTTAGGATGTGCCTCATCTCGTAGTTTGGTCGTGTTCACTCTCTCGTACACATAGCCTCTGCCATTCCTCTTCTCCTGTAGTCCTTGCATTGTTGTCTCATATGCGCAGGTGTTCGGTAGGAATAGCTGCCGTCTAATGTCTTCAATGAAGAAGGTTTCTTTCATTAAGACGTACGTCATTCTTGAAGGTGCTATTTTTCCAACTCCCAGAGCTCTTTTCATGAAGCGTGCTTTTACTGTTTCTATTTGTGTCAAGTCTCTGTTTGTGAATTTGTCCCATATTATGTTAATTCCATATGTTGTTATGGGAGTTATGACTGTCTTGAAGAGCGTCATAGCTGTTTCTGTTGGTAATTGGTGGAGATTTTTGATGTATATCGCTCTTATTGCAGCTGAAACCTTCTGTTGCACATGTATTCTGTAGGATTTAATGGTTGTTTGTAGGGTGATGCCTAGGTAGGTGAATTGCGATACGTCTAGTGGTTCACCAAGGAGCATTAAAACTGTGAATCTTGAAAGAGCAGAAACAGCAACTCAAAAAGTTTATGTGGTAATGTTGTAGTACGCACAATATCCGTAGTGGCGCTGCAACAAACGATTGTTTCTAAAATGGAGATTCCAAACCAGCGTGCCCAGGTTGTCTGGTGGTGTGCTGAAACGAAACATTCGTCGTGTTTAGAATAAAAATCCTCCGTCACCCAATAATATAAGGAGTTGGTGTAAACAGTTTTTCGCGACCGGCAATGTTTCGAAAATACACGGTGGTGGTAAACCCAGAATCCAGGAAGAGACAGTATAAAATGTGCGGAGGTCATTCGAAAGGAGTCCACGGAAGTCGATAAGACAAGAGCGAGAGAACTTGGTATGATACGGTCGACAGTTCTTAAAAGACACATTCACAGGTCGTTGGATAGGCCGTAGTGGTCCTATTCCTTGGCCTCCGCGTTCCCCCGACATTACCCCACTAGATTTCTTCTTGTGGGGGTATGTCAAAGATAGTGTACGCCACAAAAATGAACGATGTACTGGAATTAAAACAACGCATTAGAGATGTTATAAACTGTGTGACAGAGGACATTGCTGTTCAACACATGGCGTGAAATTGACTATAGGTTGGATATTCTTCGCGCCACCCGAGGCGCACTTGTCCAAGTGCACTGAACTAGAGTTTGTCACAAACACAAAATTAAAACTGTATGAGTTACTTATCATTTTCGTGCGTAGTAATTATAGTACACAACATTTACTTTGCGTTATGTTTGTTTGAATTGAGGGAATGTCACTGTGGACATCCTGTATATCTTTAACTGTTTATAATTAGTATAGTGTATATCTATATTTGTCCCGCGCCGTAGCCGAGTGGTTAAGGCAGGAAGCCTTGGCGCAGAGCTACGGGACTTGCGCTGGTTCGAGTCTCCATGGGGGAAGAAATTTTCTCATGGTATTTCGGCCAGTATGGGACCGGTGCCCACCCAGCATCGTGATGCATTTGGGTAGCTACAATAAGTAGCGGCTCCAGGTTGAGAAAACCAGCTATAACGGCTGGGGGACTCGACATGCTGACCACATGTCACCCCTACACTGGCTGATTATCATCTACCTCTGTGATTGACACATGTGGATGTGAGGCCAGCAGCCGGCTGGTAGGCTAAGGGCCTTGTAGGCCTGTCGCGCCAGGAGTTATATCTATATTTGTCAAATGTTTATTTGTATTTGTGCTGGTTGAGTGGAAGAGAAGGCCTTATGGCCTAAACTCTGCCAGAATAAATAAAACATTATTATTATTATTATTATTATTATTATTATTATTATTATTATTATTATTATTATTATTATTATTATTCGGTTTGTAAGGAAGCCTCATCAACACCCATTCTCTTTATTTCATTCTTACTTAGAGAGTCCATACTAATACTGTATATGTGATACAATTTGTTGAGGTATTAGAAACTATGACAATTTTTGGTATAATACAGAGTGGCCCATTGAAACCTCCCACATTTTAATTAATCAAAACTAACAAAGTATGTGGAATTATGAAATGAGGCCGGTATTAAACAAAACTCAAAGAATTTTCATTGCCACACACTGAAACACCTCTATATGTGCACCAATAGTAGCACGAACAATATCAAGTGTTTATTCGATTACGTGCCACGTTCTGTCCAACATGTCCTTTGGTACTGTTGCAATTGTGTCAAGGATACGGGTTCGTAAATCATGAAGATCTTGTACTGGAGTCGCAAACACACAGTCTGTTACATACCCCCAGAGGAAGAAGTCCAGTGGAGTGATGTTTGGTGAACGTAGTGGCCAGCAAATTTGTCCGCCGCGTCCAATCCACCTACCTGGGAAGGATTCTGTGAGTGAATTCCGAATATCCAGGCTCCAGTGTGGTGTGGCTCCATCATGCTGAAAGGTTAATTGTGGTTGCAGATCAGCTACTTCGGGGTACACGAACTGTTCCAACATGTCTTGGTATACCGGGGCAGTTGAATTCTCATGGAAGAAAAAAATACCTATAATCTTGTTCTTCATCAAGCCGCACCAAACGTTTACTTGTGGGCTATCCCGGACGTGTTCACGGTAGACATGTGGATTTTGCGTGCCCCAGATCCATACATTGTGCCGATTAACAGATCCTGACACGTGGAACGTTGCCTTGTCAGAAAACAAGACGTTTCCAAGAAATTGAGGGTCCTTGTCAATACGACCCAGCATTTCAATAGCGAATGCAAGTCGTCGTGGCCTGTCATCTGGCTTTATTTGTTGAACAATTAGCACCCTGTAAGGATACAAACGAAGCCGCTTATGAAGCACTCGATGCACAGTTGATCTCGGCGCATTGAACTGCCGGGAAGCTTGGCGAATTGATTTTTGTGGACGTCTCTGATATCCTGTTCTAATTTCTTCAATTTGTCTTCTGAAACACGTGTACGAGCACCTCCTGATTCTTTTTTAACGCTTCCAGTCGCCAGAAACTTCTCAAGCCACGCCTTAATGTTTTTCCCATCAGGAAGACCATTATTCTCCATATTATCTCCGGTAATTTCTTTGCACTGTAATTATTGACTTCGTTTCTGCATACAAGAAAACAGTTTGTGCTCGTTGCTGAGGAGTCGCCATTTTGTTTTATGTCATTATTGCCCAACATGCGACAGATGAATTAACTGCAACAATGAAAACATAAATTCTTTGAGTTTCTCTTTCTTTTAATACTTACTTACTTACTTACTTACTCACTGGCACTATCGAACCCGTAGGTTCATAGCCGCGCGGACATAAGCTCTCCATACCATCACTATCCTGAGCTAATGCTTTACAATCATTCCCTGTATAATGTACTTCCCTCAAATCATAGTTATTGCTATTCTCCCACCTCATTCGTGGCCTACCAACTGGGCGTTTTCCCTCTGGTTTTCCTACAAGAAGCTTCCATGCAAGTCTTTCATTCCCCATACGTGCAACATGTCCTGCCCATCGCAGTCTACGAGACTTAACTGTTCTTATTATATCTGGTTTCCTATAAAGATCATGTAGTTCATTGTTAGGTAGTCTTCTCCATTCACCTGTCTGTTCATCTCTCTTTGGTCCAAAAATTTTCCTAAGTATTTTATTCTCGAATACTTGTAATCTCCTGTCCTCCCTTAAAGAAAGAGTCCATGTTTCACACCCATATAATATAATCTCTTTCTTTTAATACCAACCTCATTTCATAATTCCGCATACTTTGTTAGTTTGATTAATTAAAATGTGGGAGGTTTGAATGGGACACGATGTATTATAAAATTAAGTTCCATTGCCCTCAAGAGTTTATTATTTTAATCCTGTAAGCTTTTCAGAAATCGGTTCCATCTTCAGGTCGTTTGTCAGCAACTGTTTACTATTGTACGGCTATACAGCCCGAGTCTTGCCGTAGCCGAATTCTCCTCCACCATTATTTCCTTCCCCTAGATAAAATATCGTCTTCCAATATTGCTTATTCCCAATAGTGTAGTGACGTCTGCACGTACCGTATCCTCCTACCATCCTCTCGGTTGTCCCACTGTCCTCCTTCCTCGAAACTATGCCTGTAAGACGTCTTGGTCCTTGTTGTTCGTCCTTTCTTACTCACGTGAATGGTCTGGAGAATTAGAAAAAATGAAAATGAGAGACCTTACAGGCAAATTTTATAATAATATAATTATTAAAATGTTATATTATATTGTTACGTAGGTGATTTTAACATCATTTTTATATCATCACCAATCACTGATTAAGCCCATGTGGCCTGTTCCGGTCGATGGATGGATAGTCCATTCGGAAAATGGATGAATCTTCAATTCAAAGTCCTAGAATAAAAAAAAATTGCGAACGCCTACATTTTACTTCTTTAATTAATTTATTTATGCCAAGTTTGGTTTCGACAAAAAAATTGCGGCTACTAGAGCATTAATGGATACATACACACACGCACACAAACACACAAACATTAAACAACAACAAACACACAACACAAAAACACAAAAAAACACACACACAAACACAAACAACACACACCACCACACACACCACACACACACAAACACACCACACCCACACATAAACACACACAAACACACACACACACCAACACAACACACACACACACACACACACACACACACACACACACACCAAACATAATAAACACAAAAAAACACACACACCAAAAACAACACAAAAACACAACAAAACACACACATAAACAACAAACACACAACACATCACACCACAAACACAACACACCCACACACACACACACACACACACACACCCACACAACACCCACACCCCCACACCCCACACACCAACACACCAACACACCACACACACACCCACACACCAACACACACAACACACACACACCACACCACACAAACAAAAACACACACACAAACAAACAAACACAAAAACAACACACACAAACACAAACACACACAAACAAACAAAAACACAACAATAAAACACAAAAAAACAAACCACACAACAAACAAAAAACACACACACACACAACACACACAAACAACAACAAACAAAACACAAAAAAAAACACACACAAACACACACCACAAACAGACCAACACAAAACAACACACACCACAACACACACACACACACAACACAAACACACACACCCACACACAACAAACACACACAAACACAAACACACACACACACCAAACAACACACAACACACACACACAAAAACACACACAAAAAACAAACACAAAAACACAACAAAAAACACACACACATAAAAACAAACACACGAACACACACACACACACACAAACACACAAACACACACACACAAACATACAAACACAAAAAAACACACACACAAAAACAACACACGGACACAGACGCACATATATCGTCACAGGCCACATGACTTGAAACGGATTGTTATTGATATATAAGACTAAGAACGTTTTCTTGTGTTTTACGTGTTATGGATTTAAGTTCGGAATCTGGCCACTGATTCCGACGTTTCGGCATGATCCTATGATCCATCATTCCTTGATAATGACATGTGAGATCATGCCGAAACATCGGAATCAGTGGCCAGAGGCCGAACTTGAATCCATGACGCGGAAAACCCAAGAAAACTTTCTTAATCATTAATAAATGAGTTGGAGAAAATGTTTTACATCTCACCTCAGAAAGTTGCGTGTCTTCATGATACCAGTTTCAAAAGTAAAGTATTACATCCATCTTCAGTCAAATTTCAACTCAATTTGCAATTTGACTGAAGATGGAAGTAATACTATACTTTTGAAACCGGTATCGTGAAGACACGCAACTTTGTGAGCTGAGATGTTAAAACATTTTCTCCAACTCATTTATTAATATAAATAGGCCCTACCTCATAGTGTTTTCTCCCACTGTAAATTTAATTAAATTTCTTAATCATACCTATATCCGTGAAAAGCTGCAATATAACACACACGTATATACACACACAGATATATTATAAATTATAAATGTCGGTCATTCGGTCATATTATAAATATTAATAACAGCTGTACAATACCTTAATCGAAGAACAGTGCTGTAAATTTTTCTTTATCCTTGTCCTCTTCTTTGGCTTCCTCTACATTGTCCTCACCAGATTTCATTTCTAAATGAATGACGAATGAGGGATTGATCGGCGATTCGATTCGTTAACTTATGTCGTTCCTAATAAAACTTGTCAGTTTTTTCTGCCTTTGCACAAGCATCTCTCCATCTTTCTGCCATTATTATATTTATACTATCTTCAAATCCCTCCATGGTATCTTTACCTTGTCGTGGTGGAGTAGCTTGCGTGCTTAAATGATCCTGAGAGCTATGCCGGCGGTAGCATTGCTGCCGATAGGGTTACCCATGCCGGACTGGTCGAAGGTGATAAGCCAGACGAAAAAAGTACCTTGGGCGAAAGAGTAACGATCTTTCACCGTAAAAATACAACCGTCAAGAAATGCGGACATGGGTTCATCTGGGGTAAAATTTTCCGGAGGTCAAATAGTCCCCCATTCGGTTCTCCGGGCGGGGACTACTTCAGGGAACCCATGCCAAAGGCTCAATCTTGTATGGATAGCTTATGTCCGCGCGGCCATGAACCTACGGGTTCGATAGTGCCAGTGAGTAAGTAAGTGAGTAAGTATATTATGTTAAAATATTTGTAATGAATGTCCCGTGGTAAATTTTGTACTTCATTTTCTCACAAAGTCCTTTAACCGTGTCCATATGAGTGCGATGGTGTTAAATTCGCAGTGGTACAGAGGGAAACTAATCACGCAATGTCCAAATTCTACTTCAATTTTAACAATAGGCCTATGTTTTACATTGTGGCTTATATAACTTGATGGTTTTGTACAATTTAGGTTTTACCATGCCGTCATCAAACACTATACACGTTTTTCCTTAATCACACCCGCATGTCTGCTTCTTGGCTATTTGAAGTTGCAGCTTCATTTATTTCAGGGGAACGGTACCTAGCATTGTCCATAACAATAACATAATTAAGTGTAATGTTTGGTATTAAGTATTCTTTGAACTATTTTAGAAATTTGTTGCTGTCCGTTTCTTCGTGATAAATTATTTTAGATTTCCTAAGGGGTTGCTCTTTCAAGGGATTAAACATTTGTTTATTGTAGGCCTTTCGGGACTAGTCCCATCATCAGCAGAATGCATTAGGTCCGTTCTTGTTGACCCTTGTTGAAGCACTGACTTGCTTGTGAGAATTTTGTACAGAGGATTGTGTGGATTGGGTGTGTATTCATTGAGAATCAGGTTGTATAGAAACATTAAAATAGGCCAACACACTAAAAAAGCTCGATAAGAATATAAATATATCTTACAGAACTGACAATAAATTAAAGAATTTAATAAACAACAACATCGAAGAAATAGATGAATTCAACAATAAAGGCATCTACAAATTAACATGTACAGACTGCAATAAATTCTACATTGGGAAAACTAACAGAAGCTTCAACATTAGATTCAAAGAGCGTTTCAGAGATTTAATTTATAATGGAGGAAAATCAAGTTATGCAAAACATGTAATTCAGGCTGGACACCATATACATAACATCGATAACACCCTCACAATAGTACATAGAGAAAACATTCCAACGAGAATAAATATACTGGAGGAAATCGCAATCCTAAGAGAAATCAACAACAACCTGATTCTCAATGAATACACACCTAATCCACACAATCCTCTGTACAAAATTCTCACAACCAAGTCAGTGCTTCAACAAGGGTCAACAAGAACGGACCTAATGCATTCTGCTGATGATGGGAGTATTTAAAAGTACAATTATTGAACACACGGTTATCAAATGTGTAGATCGAAGAAAACTGTTCATTATTTGTTATATTCAACGTATTTGTTGGAGAGCCAATCACTGCATAATAACGCTCTGACCTGTTCAGAATATTAAAAAGGAGCTGTCTTTATTTTGGTAAAGAGAATTCGATAAATGTCGAGGTGAAACACGACTGTCATTGGTTGTAAAACAAAAATCATTGAAACGTGATTGGTCATTGACTCCCATTTGGGGTATGAGTTAAATAGTCAACAGAACGTACCAACAGCTCAATAACGTCACCGGTTATTAATATCTGTATCAAAAGAAGTGTACCATCCAGCCTATGATCACAAAGGATTCGGTTAAGAGCTTATGTGTTAATAATATTAAATTGCTCACCCATTATTCTTTAGTTGACGTTACTGAAAATTGTCCCAATAGAATTCTGATATTACTAGAGATATCTCTCCGTTTTATGCAATTTTAGTAAACGATCTGTGATTGAATAATCTGAGATAATGTTTCATTATAATTAATCATCTGAGCTCTCATTGAGATGTCTTTTGACCTGTCAAAAATCTTGAAATAGAGGCATAATATACGTAGAAAGAATGAATATGCAATTATCTAAAAATCAATATTATCTGGAATTAATTAGACAGCTTGATATGCAATGTTAGATAATGGCCAAGAGTACAGTGATATGTCATAGTTGTCACAACAAGAATTGCATACAAACGAAAGGCTGCTTGATACATTGGACACGTTCCAGATCACTTAGTCCAGCTGTGTCAGACAAATCTGATCAGCAGGCCATTTCATATATTATCACACCTCTCTTTGGGCACATTATGTTCCATGGACTGCTGAACCTAATATTTTTACTGTAATTGGCATAGTTCTTGAGATAATTTGGGGTTTCAATTGCATTGACCGCTTTCCCACTCCTAGTTTCATATACAGAGTGATTCAGAAATATGGCTATACGTTTGATCGAATTTTGTGACGAAAATTATTAATTACAGTTGCTGCATGGGCAATAACGTATGCTAATGATCGTGAGGCGCAAGACGGGCAAGACGTGAGTTTAACGTAGCATTGCAGACGTCGACTGTGCGGAAGTGGAGAAAACGACTGCTGGAAACGGGAAGGATACACAAACTTCCTGAAAGGCCTCGAATTAGCACGGATGCAGAAACAACGAAGAGAATTGTGGACGCGTTCGACGATAGCCCACAAAAATCAACCCGCCAAGCTGCACGTGAGCAGTGATTTGTTTTGTTTTGTTCTATTGTTGTAATTTGAAGGATTCCCTTTCCAATGATAACATCATATTTCCTTTAATAATAATATTTTCGTCACGAAATGCGATCAAACGTATAGCCATATTTCTGAATCACTCTGTAGATAATTGAAATCTTGTTATATATATAACACTAATAAACACAAGACACAATGGACAAAATCTTAACTAAAGTAGTATCTTTCTATAGCAAATTAGAACAAGACTAGTAGCGAAAATATAATGACGACTGTTCTACTGAATGAAGGGTGGGGGAAAAATGGATTTACTTTTTGAAGGAAGAGACTGATAGATACATAATTTGGTTCATAACTTTTTTAGAAGATGAGCAACACTTAAATAGGCTTTTGCTCGACCCTCCAATGGAAACAGATTTTTACAATATTAAATAACTTGAATTTGATTGGAATTTGGCAAGTCATAAATTCATCTAAAAAAGCAGCGACTTGGGGGTGTATTTATCATAAGTAATGCCACGAGTGATTTCAAAATTATCGATAAATTCACGACTCACGAATCGATAATTTGGAAATCAAGAGTGGCATTTGTTAGGACTATTTAACGAATAAAATTAAGCTGTTTACTCACAAATCATTATTTAACT
Source organism: Diploptera punctata (assembly GCA_030220185.1). NCBI lineage: Eukaryota > Metazoa > Arthropoda > Insecta > Blattodea > Blaberidae > Diploptera > Diploptera punctata. Next base: position 2,502,262 of record JASPKZ010000446.1, read on the forward strand.
ATAGTTATTTTAAAATATTTATATATTTATATATTTAATGTAAACGGCGATGTTTGAAAACAAATGAGATGCTTCATCTGCTTCTTTTGTTAATCACTGCAACCAGATCATACTATTTATTGCCAAAGGAACGCAATATTGTAAGAATGCTCTCTAGTGGAGAAAAAATGAAACACGTCAAACTGTATATTAATTCATTTCTGATGTCGTATGATGTAAATATGACAATTATATTTTTCTGGATTGTTACCTGGGAAAAAATACATTTAAGAAAGTGCAAACAGTGGTTTCTTTTTTTGGTGGTATAATCAATTGCTACAAATGTTTTTATATTAACTCCCGAATGCTGCATGTGTTGACATTCATACACTATATATATAATATCTGGTAGCCGTATTTCTCACGAGCTCAGTCACTGCAAAATAATGGTCAGACCTGTTCAGAATATTAAAAAGGAGGAGCTTTCTTTAATATGGTAATTATAACACTGATAAATATTTCGTGAAACACGACTCTGATTGGTTGTAAATCACAAATCATTGAAACGTGATTGGTCTTTGAGTCCCATTTGGGGCATCAGTTAAATAGTCAACTTAGTCCCCTCTACAAGTCCTAGAAGTTTGTAAGGGGAGTTTTAGAGCACAGTGTATAGTTGTTCTCACGAGGCCGAGTACAATCATTCCAGACACTAAGTCAAATTTTGAGAACAATAGACTAATAGAGCAATCTACTGAATGGAATAATCCATTATATCTGATATTCGTTGATTTTGTTTAAGACTCGATCTACTGAACAGGGAATTTATTTGGAGGAGGCTAAGCAATATTGGAATTACAACAAAAATTATTAATATTGTTAAACATCTCTATAACGATAGTATTTATGTTTCACATAATGGGCGACTCTCTACGCCTTTTAACACTGAAATAGGAGTTAAACAGGAATGTATGTTGTCTCCACCATTGTTTTTTTTGGTTATGAATGGAGTAGTAGAAGACGTCGTGGTATGCAATGGGATTTGAATGCAAGGTTAGAAAGTTTAGAATATGCAAATGATGTTTGTTACTAGCCCATGGATTTACTGATAGGCTATAAATGCAAAACTCCAATATTTTCATAAATCGGCAACTAACGTTGGACAGGAAATAAATAAAAATAAAACAAAATAAATTTGAATTTGTAACACAATTATTGTAGACTATTTAAATCATGTCTCAAATGGGAGTCAATGACCAATCACATTTCAATGATTTTTTATTTACAACCAATCAGAGTCGTGTTTCGTCTAAAATTTACCAACTAAAGTTTATCATAATAAAGAAAGCACCTCCTTTTTAACATTCTGAATAGGTCATAGAATTATTTTGCAGTGACTGGCCCTCTAAGTAATACGGCTACCAGATTGTATATATAGTGCATGAATGTCAACATATAGCGCATGCGATAGATAATATAAAAACATTTGTAACAATTGATTATACCAAAAAAAAAAGAAAACACTGTTTGCACTTTCTTAAACGAATTTTTTTTCCAGGAAATGACGTTGCAGTAAAATATAATTGACATATTTACATCATAGGACATCAGAAATTAATTAATACCTATAACGTTGGTTACAAATTTCTCCACTAGGGTGCATTCTTACAATATTGCGATCCTTTCGCAATAAATAATATTATGATCTGGTTGCAGTGATGAACAAAGGAAGGACATGGAGCGTTACCAATCGTTTCTCATTTGTTTTCAAACATCGCCGTTTACATTAAATATATAAACATTTTAAAATAACTATATTTAATTAATGATTTGTGAGTAAACAGCTTAATTTTATTCGTTAAATAGTCATAACAAATGCCACTCTTGATTTGCAAATTCTCTACATAAATTCACTCCTCACTTCGTGAGTCGTGAATTTATCGATAATTTGGAAATCACTCGTGGCATTACTTATGATTATGCTCTTATATTAGAAGGAGAAGTAATATAAGCTACAAATGAATTTGCTTTATAATATCTGTGAACGGTAGTTCAGATGAAGATATAGATGCCAGAATAAAAAAAAACAAGTTATCTTATATTCAATTGAAATCAATTTGGAGGTCGAAACAAATTTCCTTAAGACTTAAACTAAGATTATTTAATTCAAATGCGAATTCAGTTTTATTATACGGCCGTGAAACTTGAAAATCTACTAAACAAATTGAAAAGAAATTGCAAATCTTTATAAATCGTTGCATGAAAAATATCTTGGGTGTATGGTGGCCAGAGATTATAGTTTTATAACAAATAAAGAACTTTGGAGAAGAACAAATCAAAATTTAATTTGTAAAGAAATAAAATTTGAAAAATGGAAATGAGTTGCTCATATGTTATGGAGAGAGAGTGATAACATCACAAAAGTGTCATTTGATTGGAACCCCGAAGGACTGAGAAGGCGAAGAGGAAGACCTAGGACAACATGGAGTAATACCATCAGGGGGATGAAGCTGTACAGGCAAGGATGGGTTGGAATGAAATTATGACATTGGCAAACAACAGTGTGCGTTGGCGAGCTTATGTCAATGCCCTGTGCTTCCCAGTGGAGTGACCAGGACTACCACTACTACTACTACTACTACTACTACTACTACTACTACTACTACTACAAAAGTCAAATAAAAAATGTTCAACCGATAGGTGGAACTTCTACTGAAATCCATGGGTTACTAGTCAAATTGCTATTCATTATTCCAAAGAGTCCATTAATAACTAAAACCAAGTATCATCAAAAGACGAATCTAATTTACGAGGATAAATAACAATATTTAAAATACTCCTATTAAATTTCATCATATTTGAGTTGCTGAATAATAATTTATTAAAACATACGTTTACAAAGATTATAATAATGGAATACATTCAATAATTTCATAATTTGTAATAATATAAAATCCATATATGTTTCAGATAAATATTTATTTTTGCAGTAATAAAATATGAATAAATAATTCAAATAAATCAATCATTATGAAACAATCCATTTAAATAAATGCATGAAATATATTTAATTATAAAAATAAATAAAGCTCCAATCTCAAAATTCCAAAAACATTCATGGTCGTCAACAGTAACACAATGTAGAAAAATAATTTACAAACTTAAATGTACAGAGTCGAATACCAAAAAAACATTTCCAGGTCGTCATATAATATTCGTTCTATTACTTTTACACCTTACAACCAGAATTTTCTTTGAAATCACACACTTTTAGCTCGTCGTTGAAGTATTCGCCTGTTGGGCAAGGCATGCAGTTTGCGATGCCATTGCTACATTCGAAGTACCATTCACAACTTGTGGGATGGGCTAGAAGAACTGCCATTGCAGGGTCCTTAGATGGACAGGATGGAGCCGATGTTGCCGGACAAGCAGATCCTGCATTTACAGAGTCTGATTCTGGTTCTGATTCTGCGGGTACGATTTCTTCTGTTTTTTCATCAGAAGGGGCTTCAACTTTATTTGCATTTCCGCTGGTTGCGTAATCACAGACACTCAGGTCGGTATTGAAAACGAGTCCTGAAGGACAAGGCATACAGTAAGCAATACCATTACTGCATTCATAGTAGTATGATGAGCTTGAGGGATGTGGTAGAAGAGTAGCTAATCTTCCGTCTTTTGATGGACAGGAAGGAGCTTTAGCTGAGGGACAACCGATTCCTGAATTTGCATTGTTTGTTTGTGATGTTGATTCGGATGTTTTTCCAGTTTCTGTCTTTGTTTGTGATGTTGATTCGGATGTTTTTCCTGTTTCTGTCTTTGTATTTGTTACAGTTTCAGATGTTTCTCCAGTTTCTGTCTTTGTTCCAGATGTTTGATCAGTTTCAGTTTTTGATCCCGTTCCACCAGTTACGTAATCGCAGACGCTGAGGTCGGTATTGAAAACGAGTCCTGTAGGACAAGGCATACAGTAAGCAATACCATTACTGCATTCGTAGTAGTAAGATGAGCTTGAGGGATGTGCTAGAAGGGTTGCATATCTTCCATCTTTTGATGGACAGGAAGGAGCTTTAGCTTTGGGACAACCGTATCCTGAGTTTGTTTGTGATGTTGATTCGGATGTTTTTCCAGCTTCTGTCTTTGTTTGTGATGTTGATTCGGATGTTTTTCCTGTTTCTGTCTTTGTATTTGTTACAGTTTCAGATGTTTCTCCAGTTTCTGTCTTTGTTCCAGATGTTTGATCAGTTTCAGTTTTTGATCCCGTTCCACCAGTTACGTAATCGCAGACGCTGAGGTCGGTATTGAAAACGAGTCCTGTAGGACATGGCATACAGTAAGCAATACCATTACTGCATTCGTAGTAGTAAGATGAGCTTGAGGGATGTGCTAGAAGGGTTGCATATCTTCCATCTTTTGATGGACAGGAAGGAGCTTTAGCTGAGGGACAACCGTATCCTGAGTTTGTTTGTGATGTTGATTCGGATGTTTTTCCAGTTTCTGTCTTTGTTTGTGATGTTGATTCGGATGTTTTTCCTGTTTCTGTCTTTGTATTTGTTACAGTTTCAGATGTTTCTCCAGTTTCTGTCTTTGTTCCAGATGTTTGATCAGTTTCAGTTTTTGATCCCGTTCCACCAGTTACGTAATCGCAGACGCTGAGGTCGGTATTGAAAACGAGTCCTGTAGGACATGGCATACAGTAAGCAATGCCATTACTGCATTCGTAGTAGTAAGATGAGCTTGAGGGATGTGCTAGAAGGGTTGCATATCTTCCATCTTTTGATGGACAGGAAGGAGCTTTAGCTGAGGGACAACCAATTCCTGAATTTGCATTGTTGGTTTGTGATGTTGATTCGGATGTTTTTCCAGTTTCTGTCTTTGTTTGTGATGTTGATTCGGATGTTTTTCCTGTTTCTGTCTTTGTATTTGTTACAGTTTCAGATGTTTCTCCAGTTTCTGTCTTTGTTCCAGATGTTTGATCAGTTTCAGTTTTTGATCCCGTTCCACCAGTTACGTAATCACAGACGCTGAGGTCGGTATTGAAAACGAGTCCTGAAGGACAAGGCATACAGTAAGCAATACCATTACTGCATTCGTAGTAGTAAGATGAGCTTGAGGGATGTGCTAGAAGGGTTGCATATCTTCCATCTTTTGATGGACAGGAAGGAGCTTTAGCTGAGGGACAACCGTATCCTGAGTTTGTTTGTGATGTTGATTCGGATGTTTTTCCAGTTTCTGTCTTTGTTTGTGATGTTGATTCGGATGTTTTTCCTGTTTCTGTCTTTGTTTGTGATGTTGATTCGGATGTTTTTCCTGTTTCTGTCTTTGTATCTGTTACAGTTTCAGACGTTTCTACAGTTTCTGTCTTTGTTCCCGTTTCCTTTCCAGATGTTTCAGTTTTTGATCCGGTTCCACCAGTTGCGTAATCGCAGACGCTGAGGTCAGTATTGAAAACGAGTCCTGTAGGACAAGGCATACAGTAAGCAATACCATTACTGCATTCGTAGTAGTAAGATGAGCTTGAGGGATGTGCTAGAAGGGTTGCAAATCTTCCGTCTTTTGCTGGACAGGAAGGAGCTTTAGCTGAGGGACAACCGTATCCTGAGTTTGTTTGTGATGTTGATTCGGATGTTTTTCCAGTTTCTGTCTTTGTTTGTGATGTTGATTCGGATGTTTTTCCTGTTTCTGTCTTTGTATCTGTTACAGTTTCAGATGTTTCTCCAGTTTCTGTCTTTGTTCCAGATGTTTGATCAATTTCAGTTTTTGATCCCGTTCCACCAGTTACGTAATCGCAGACGCTGAGGTCGGTATTGAAAACGAGTCCTGAAGGACAAGGCATACAGTAAGCAATACCATTACTGCATTCGTAGTAGTAAGATGAGCTTGAGGGATGTGCTAGAAGGGTTGCATATCTTCCATCTTTTGATGGACAGGAAGGAGCTTTAGCTGAGGGACAACCGTATCCTGAGTTTGTTTGTGATGTTGATTCGGATGTTTTTCCAGTTTCTGTCTTTGTTTGTGATGTTGATTCGGATGTTTTTCCTGTTTCTGTCTTTGTATCTGTTACAGTTTCAGATGTTTCTCCAGTTTCTGTCTTTGTTCCAGATGTTTGATCAGTTTCAGTTTTTGATCCCGTTCCACCAGTTACGTAATCGCAGACGCTGAGGTCGGTATTGAAAACGAGTCCTGAAGGACAAGGCATACAGTAAGCAATACCATTACTGCATTCGTAGTAGTAAGATGAGCTTGAGGGATGTGCTAGAAGGGTTGCAAATCTTCCGTCTTTTGATGGACAGGAAGGAGCTTTAGCTTTGGGACAACCGTATCCTGAGTTTGTTTGTGATGTTGATTCGGATGTTTTTCCAGTTTCTGTCTTTGTTTCTGATGTTGATTCGGACGTTTTTCCTGTTTCTGTCTTTGATTCTGATGTTGATTCGGATGTTTTTCCTGTTTCTGTCTTTGTTTCTGACGTTGATTCGGATGTTTTTCCTGTTTCTGTCTTTGTTTCTGATGTTGATTCGGATGTTTTTCCTGTTTCTGTCTTTGTCTCTGTTTTCGTTTCGGATGTTTTTCCAGTTTCAGTTTTTGTTTCGGTTTGCTTATCAGATGTTTGATCAGTTTCAGTTTTGGATACGGTTCCACTTGTCACGTAGTCACAGACGCTGAGGTCGGTATTGAAAACGAGTCCTGAAGGACAAGGCATACAATAAGCAATGCCATTACTGCATTCGTAATAGAAAGATGTGCTTGAGGGATGTGGTAAAAGAGTTGCAAATCTGCCGTCTTTTGCGGGGCATGAAGGAGCTGTAGCTTTGGGACAACTGTACCCTATAATTGCACTGTCTGTTTTTGTTTGGGTGTCAGATGTTTTTCCAGTTTCTGTCTTTGTGTCTGTTTTCGTTTCAGATCTTTGGTCAGTTTCAGTTTTGGATGCTGTTCCACTTGTCGCATAGTCACAGACTTTGAGGTCGGTATTGAAAACCAGTCCCGATGGACAAGGCATACAGTAAGCAATACCATTACTGCATTCATAATAGTATGATGTGCTTGTGGGATGTGGTAGAAGAGTTGCAAGTCTGCCGTCTTTTGCAGGGCATGAAGGAGCCGTTGCAGCTGGACATCCGGCAATTGGGCTTCCATCAGCATGAATGAAAGCTGCAAAGAGCAGGATTACTCCTGCCAGTTTTTGACCTGAATAGAATAGAAAAAAAATACTATGTAAACATATTGATGACAGCAAATTCAAATATATCAGCATATTAAAATTTTTACTTTAAAATAATTATGGGATCACTAGTATTTTGAAAAAAAAGTATAATTATAAATATAACTTAATAAGTGAGGACGTCTCTTGAAGCATTTACGTAATTTTGTGTGGACAAATATAAAGTCGTTATTCTTGTGTAAACAAGGGCTAGTTTGATTATACCCACTTTTAACGCATGTTTCCAGCGATATGAAGGACTTTATCATAAGTAATGCCACGAGTGATTTCCAAATTATCGATAAATTCACGACTCACGAAGTGAGGAGTGAATTTATCTAGAGAATTTGGAAATCAAGAGTGGCATTTGTTAGGACTATTTAACGAATAAAATTAAGCTGTTTACTCACAAATCATTATTTAAATATAGTTATTTTAATATATTTATATATTTATTGTAAACGGCGATGTTTGAAAACAAATAAGAAACGATAGGTACGCTTCTACTGCTTCTTTTGTTTATCACTGCAACCAGATCATACTATTTATTGCCAAAGGATCGCAATATTATAAGGAGGAGCTTTCTTTAATATGGTAATTATAACACTGATAAATATTTGGTGAAACACGACTCTGATTGGTTGTAAAACAGAAATCATTGAAACGTGATTGGTCATTGACTCCCATTTGGGGCATGAGTTAAATAGTCGTAAGTAATGCCACGAGTGATTTCCAAATTATCGATAAATTCACGACTCACGAAGCGAGAATATTCGTGTCTATTTATTTTATTATTATATATTGATATTTAACATCTAAGTCGTATCGCGTACATATACAGGGTGATTCATAATACGTATTACAGACTTCTAGTGGTTGCAGAGGGGACTTAGTAAATAAAGTTTTGATAAGGAACCCATGTCCGATAACGTAAATATGTTTGAAGATCGAAACACAATGGGCTGATATTTATTTAATGTTTTGAAAAATTATTATAACATTCACACGTCATTCAACTTTAGAAAGCGATGGTCTCTGGGTTTAGTAAAATTACAAGGATATGAAATACATTTAATTAAGTGAATGGTTTTTACAGCATCCTCATTGATAAAATATACGTAATCGTGTAGAGTGGACCCAGGTCCTCTTAAAGGTTTTCATTAACCGAATTGCTTTGTTATGGTTAATTATTTTAAATATATTCTCTATTATGAGAGGTAGTGTGAATTCGGTCTCTATTGCCTTCTAATAGCTCCTATAACAAGTAAGTAATTAAAGAGAATTTTTACTCTATAGCAGTGACGCTTCTTTATTTGGATGTTATAATTAAATTTTTGATATTGAGCAATACTATATATATATATTTATATATAGTCCACCGCTGTGATCTCGAGGTAGCGTGCTGCCATGTCACGCAGCGGGCCCGTGTTCGATCCCCGGTTGGGACAGTTTTTCTGAATGAGGTTTTTATCGGGTTTTTTCCTCACCTGTAAGACAAATGTCAGGAAAACTTTAAGACCCAAACGGTCCCCGAAATCATATGGCCATCATAATCCTTATCATTGTCATCATCATCCTTCACCGATGTGGAAAGCAACAGGAAACTACCACACCTACAATTCCCTAGTAAAGCTGCAAGCATAGCAAGAAAATGCTATGATTGCAGTGAAGGACCTACCTTCGGGCAGAATTACTATGAATGAATATATATATATTTATTATTATTATTATTATTATTATTATTATTATTATTATTATTATATAAAACTTTCCTCAATAGAGGATTGCCTCAAGGACAAAGTGATACAGACAATTTTTTTTTTGTGATTGAAGAAATACATTTTGTAAATATATTAAACAAATTCAGCTTGTAGGCCTGATTGAAGTATACATACTACAAAGTAGACATTTTGTAAATATGGTTTCTTAAAATTGAAATTGATCCTCTAATGGCAGCGAAGGCAATTCTAGAAAGATACACCCTGTCCAAATCTAAGGAATTCCAAAATTTGGCTGTGAATCCTGGTATAGTACCTCTTGCCCCGATCATAAATCCTGTGACAGTTATACAGTACTATCTAGATTAATAAACTGTATGGTAGAATTTTGTTGATATTTTAGTCATAAATACAATTAGTATCTGTAGCCATACCTGATGAAAAGTTATTAAGTTTGACGTAGCCTTGCCTTACAGATATTACGTTAACAATGTTATATACGTAAATATTCACGCACTATTGGCGGAGCAAGAGTTAAAACTCTTTGATATTTATTGGTTGAATTTGAAGAGAGAAAATTTCGTTTTAATTATAGCTTTTTTTTTTTTGCAAATTCCCCAGGTCGTCTTTCGACATTCCTGGCATTCTCTTCTGGCATGGTGTACTTGTAACCCACATCTAATGTTGGGGCGCCTGGAAGGCGGGGTTCGTTGCCCCGATGATATGATGGGTGATGATGATGATAGTGGTGCGCCAGGAGAGTCCCTAATCCTAAGCTTAATCTAAGATGAATATGAATGATGATGATTGCGATGGCCATATGATTTCGGAGACCGTTTGGGCCTTAAAGTTTTCCTGACATTTGTCTTACAGGTGAGGAAACACCCCGATAAAAACCTCATCCAGAAAAACTGTTCTGACCGAGATCGAACCCGGGCCCGCTGTGTAGTTGTATTTGAAAGTTTTGAAAGATATAGTTGAATTCCATGGCAACCAACGTAACTATTGTAACAAATAAAATAACATGTAGTTTTTTTATCCTCCAGATAGTGGAACACTATCATTTCTCTTCAGTATATATATGACATGAAAAGAAAAATAAATGCCTGAGTCTGGATTTGAACCCAAATATCTAAAGTTTCTAAACTCTGTACGTTTTGCGCTCTAACCATCTAAGCTACTCAGGAATCCTAAAACAAACATTTATTACACGCTTTATATTAGCTTGACCTGTATCTATCTATATATCTATCTATCTATGTAACTGAATCTTTCAACGCGTTTTTCACCCACTTAAAATAATTGGATCGACTTGAAATTTTGTATACTTGTAAAGGACCCGTGACAATACAATAATTTCATATTTATTTTCTAAAATCCTGGCCAGAATCATCAGAAAATCAAAAAAAGTGTCTTTGTATTTATGTAACAGAATCTTTGAACACGATTTTCACCCACTTAGTAACATAGGATAGACTTGAAACTTTGCATACTTGTTAAGGACCCGTGACACTACAATAATTTCATATTCATTTTCTAAAATCCTGGCCAGAATCATCAGAAAATCAAAAGAAGTGTCTTTGTATTTATGTAATGGAATCTTTGAACACGATTTTCACCCACTTAGAGACATTGGATCGACTTGAAACTTTGTATACTTGTAAAGAACCCGTGACAATACAATAATTTCATATTTATTTTTCTTATATGTTAGTATTGTCAATTTACATGAGAGATAGCGGGATATCGTTCCAACTGCCATCTTGTGGCCACTATAACAAGTAAGCATATTTAAAGAGAATATTTACTTTGTAGCAGTAACGCTTAGGCCTAAATGTATATACTGCCTAATACCCGGCGTGCGCTTCTACGCCTAAATAATTTAAATATTAAGGATTAATTAAGTTGCATGGTATGTGCTGAGACGAACCAAACATGGCGGTTGCTAGTCAGTTTTTAATTTCAGATTTCAGGTAAACCTCCACTTCTAATTGTCGGATTTCGCTCATTTTTGGATAATACCTACCTCAGTTTATTTTAATTAGATATACTCAATTTAGTTGTAAATCATCGAAAATTGTTACCGCTAGAGCGATTTTTAATTTTTCACTTGAGGTGAACTCCTACACCTAATTGTTTTAGAGGGTGCAATAACTGTGGATCTAAACCATCGAGGGACCAACTCAAAACACAGACAAAAGATTTAATTAAAATCCGTATAGTCGTTTAGGCAGTTTTTAATTTCGGATTTCAGGTGAACCTCCACTTCTAATTGTCGGATTTCGCTCATTTTTTGACAATACCTACCTCGGTTTATTTCAATAGGATATACTGAGTTTATAATGTTATAATCATGATCTGCATTCATGGATTAGGTCTGTTGACCCGTTCCGACTTCAACCCATCTCTTTCTAGGTCTGCCCACATCTCGAGTGCCTTTAGGTTTGTATTTTATTTGTTTTGGATATCTATCTTCATTCATTCTGTCTATGTGTTGCTTCCATTTGAGACGAATATGATACGGCCCTAATAGTGATTAATGAATATAAGAAATGAATAATAATGAAGGAATAGAATATAGTTAAAAATAAATTAAGTTTCATGTTGGTAAATAGTTCTCACAAGAAGCGGTTGAAACCCTAAGTAAAAGAGGTCATAAACATGTAACTCCTCAAATTAGACCTGAAATGTTTAAGCTGGGTCTAGCATCAAAACTCACGTTTGGGAGAAATGTCAAACTCCAAATTTACAATCGCAGAAAGCCCAAGCTGGCAAACACACTCCCTAGCCGTGAGAATAAAATCAAAAGGTAGGTGGTGGTTTAAATAAAATAGTTACGCCCTTGGAGGACATGTGATTAAATATTCTAACCAATCAAAATGAGAGTTAGGGTATAGACCATATATGGGAATAATTGGTCCTGACTTCGATACGGAACTCATGAGGACAAAATTTAATACACTGACACTTATACTCGACACTTAGAAGGAAGAAGATCTTGAATGTATAGTAAAAAAATATCTAGTAACAACGATTACGGACTTAGGGAAAATCTCCCGAACTCATAAGTCATTTGCTAGTCCTCATTAGCGAAATATCGAAGGCCAGGGACAGAAAAGTTTTATTTTTACTGTGTAACGTTCATTTAAATTGGCCGAGATTAATTAAATAAAATAATTCAAACAATTAGTGATTGTCTGTTCCCACGCAATTCTCCTTCCGAACCCTATATAGATAGGAGTCTCAGCGCTCACCCTGAAACAGGAACCGACTAGCTACCGAGGAAGGGCAAGTAACCAATTCACGATAAATCAAAGTGAAACCCTAGTGACATTTAACAGACACCCTCCAAAATACTGCCCCACATTTTTGTCTATATGTATCTATTTTATCAGTTATTGCAAATATTTCAAGTTCCTGTCTTATTTCTGTGTTCTTGATTCTGTCTTCCTTAGTGCACCCTTTAACAGATCTCAAAAATTTCATTTCTGCCGCCGTTATCCTACTTAGATCTTGTTTTTTATGTATCCAGGCTTCTGAACCATAGAGCAGTACCGGTACTGCCAACATTTTATAAAATTTCAAAATCAGGGTAACAGAGTGGAACCCTTGATAGAGGTCCACTCCAGGGAGTAGGCGCCCCTGCCCTTTTGTGAGCTCCAGGTCCCACTCGCCCAGTGGGTAGTACCTGGGTAGGGCCCCGTCCACAGGATTACGTGGGGAGAAGAGAAGTCCCCAAAGCCGTAGTGAAGGCAACTTCTCTAGGAGAAGAACACTCCGAAATTGCAGTTCCCTGTCCTCCAGGAAGACGGGTTTGGCTAGAGGCTGGTAACCTCTACTAGTAAAAAATAACTTACTCATCATCATCATCATGAACAAATTCGTTTTAGGCCATGTGGCCTGTACGGTAAACCTAGCGAAGATGGTCTTGATCTTTCCACCGATGTTTTGGTCTTCCTTGGTCCCTATGTCCAGTTGGGGTATATTGGAATGCCAATTTTGGAAGTCTATTTCTTGCCATTCTTCTCAGATGATTTTTCCATTCTTGTTGGTATTTTTGGATATCTTCATTTAAACTTGCTACTCCAAGTTTTCCTCTGATAGTAGTGTTCCTTTGGTGATCCAGTCTATTAACTCCTAACAATGATCGTAAGAAGCGCATTTGGCTTACTTGAAGTTTATGAGAGTTTCTTTTATTTAAAATCCAAATTTCACTTCCGTATTTTAGAGCAGCTTTTGATGTGACGTTATGTAATCTTAGTTTTGTCTCTGTCCTCATCTGTTTACCAAAATGTCTTCGTATTACCCCATTCATTTTATTATATTTTTGTAATTTTGAATCAATGTCACTCTTATACTCTGCAAATACACTTCCTAAGTAAGAGAAATCTGACACTTGTTCTATAATTTTTCCATCAATCTCAATTTTCACCCGTTGTATGTTTTTTCCACACATTGCCATTGTTTTGGATTTTGATGTGGAAAACGAGGGGTTACACTATAATGAAAAAAATGTGCTTTAGAGGACAAAACGTGATCAATTGACATAGTTACTAAATAACTTACTCATAATATTATAATATGATCCATTATTGGAACTGTGTTAAAATAACAACATTGGAAATTGTTAAATACCGAGTTTAGTTGTGAAACAGCGAAAATTGTGACCGCTATAGCGATTTTTAAATTTTAACTTCAGGTGAACTCGTACACCTGATAGTTTTAGAGGGTACAATAATTATTGTGAATCTAAACTATACAGGGTTCCACTCAAACACACACAGAAAAAACATAAAAACCGGTCCAGTCGTTTAGGAGGAGTTCAGTGACATACGATTAATTATATATATATATATATATATATATATATATATATATATAAAGTTTTAATCTCTTTTACAGAAAGTATGGAGTTCCTATCTTTAATAATTGTATTTAAAATGTATGGTTCTATATCGGTAACTGACGTAACTTTAGAATGACATCGTATTTTACAGAGTGAGAGTAAAATAGTAATCTCTGAGTAGTTTTCAATTTTATTTCAATAACCGATTATGAATGTAGTATATATATATCCATCCATAGTAATCTGCCCGAAGGCAGTTCCTTCACTGCAATCATAGCATTTTCATGCTATGCTTGCAGCTTTACTAGGGAATTGTGTAGGTGTGGTAGCTTCCCGTTGCTTTCCACACCGGTGAAGGATGATGATGATAATGGTAAGGATGATAATGATAAGGATGATGGCCATATGATTTCGGGGACCGTTTGGGCCTTACAGTTTTCCTGACATTTGTCTTACAGGTGAGGAAAAACCCCGATAAAAACCTCACCCAGAAAAACTGCCCCTACCGGGGATCGAACCCTGGCCCGCTGCGTGACAAGGCAGCACGCTACCTCGAGACCACAGCGGTGGACTATATATATATATATATATATATAAAACTTATATGGGAGGATTTACAAAATACATGTTTTGATTTTTATATTCTAATAAACTTTAGCCACTAATTATATGAAATAAAGGTAACTGACGTAACAACTAACGGTTTTGCATGATGTAAGAGTTTTAATTAAATTACATTCCTCTGTTACCTATGAGTTTTGATCATATTCTAAAATATTTTGAGATGTAGATACTAGGAAATCTATTTAATAGTCTGTATCGCGGTGGACTAGTGGTTATGCTCCTTGCCTCTGGTCCCGAGGGTCGCGGGTTCGAACCCGGCCGGGGTCGATGGATTTTTTAGGACGGAAAAATCCAAGGAGCAAGTCCTCCGGGAGGGACTTTAAGCCGTGGGTCCCGAGTCTGAAGATTTTCAGGCTCGTAAAAAATCCTTAAACCTGAATGAAAAGACCTCTAAGCAAAATTTACCGAATTTTCCCATCCTAGTATTACCTTGGTTTCCTAGATGTCAGTGTGAGGCGGTGCGCTGACCACGGACCACTCAAAATGACATCTATACGAAAACAAGTGTAACTAAATTAGTATGGTTCAACTTCTTCCCTATAGGGGGAGAGCGCCTAAATTTCTGTAAAGGTAAAAACATAGGCTTACATTACAATACAAATAACAAATTGGGAAGAAACTTTAGTTTTTAGCCTATGTGTTATGTCAAATGTTAATTGGACTTCACCTACACAAAATTAACATGTTTTTGATCACATACATTACCGTCTTCTGTGCAAAAATATTTTCCACACAGGATCCAAAAAAATTATTAACTTCCATTAATAAAATTCTGAATAATCAAGTAACAACTATGCGAGTCTGTAATATATAAATAAATAAATAAATAAACATACTACGAGTGTATTGTAAATGTTGTCTTACCTGTCATTCTTTAGTTGTGCTGATGATTGTTCTGTCAAAGTTATACCTGGTCAAGATGTCAACTGTTGCAATTAATAAAAAATTCACCTAATTTATACAAATTTTTGGAATGTGAAAAGTGACGCAAACTTATGACTATGTATTATTTATGTTAATATTATCTATACAGCACTTGAGATGCATACTGACAAGTTGATATATCGCAGGCCTACACGTAAAAAAAGCCGCATTAGTAAGTTGTACAATAGAAACAGTTAATGGAAGGGCGCGCCTATACTTAAGATTATCAAGTGTTGATTGAATCTAAAACTGCTATTAATGCATATCTAAAAAATTTAAAATCAGATTGCATTCAGAAGCATAACCAAATTTTAATAAGTTCAACATGATTTATTTAATATATGTAGGAAATAACACTGTGAGATTTCTTTTAATTATTAGACTTAGTTATTTTGACTCACCTCATAGTTCTTGATTTTTATGCAGACCTGGTTTCGTCGCTGAGTTTGAAGCATCGACAATGTCGCGCAAAAGGGACTAAACTAGGAGGTAGTAGCATCGACAATGTCGCGCAAAAGCGACGAAACCAGGAGCTGGAAGCATCGACAATGTCGCGCAAAAGCGACGAAACCAGGAGTTGGAAGCATCGACAATGTCGCGCAAAAGCGACGAAACCAGGAGCTGGAAGCATCGACAATGTCGCGCAAAAGCGACGAAACTAGGAGTTGGTAGCATCGACAATGTCGCGCAAAAGCGACGAAACTAGGAGTTGGTAGCATCGACAATGTCGCGCAAAAATGACGAAACTAGGAGTTGGTAGCATCGACAATGTCGCGCAAAAGCGACGAAACTAGGAGTTGGTAGCATCGACAATGTCGCGCAAAAGCGACGAAACTAGGAGTTGGTAGCATCGACAATGTCGCGCAAAAGCGACGAAACTAGGAGTTGGTAGCATCGACAATGTCGCGCAAAAGCGACAAAAGCAGGTCTGCATAAAAATGAAGAAATATGAGATGAGTCAAATTAATCAACTCACAATAATTAAAGTATAACATAACTTTGAATATATTTTATTTCAAAATTATGCATTTTTTCAACTTTGATGATAATTATAACTGACTAATTAAATAACTCACTGACACTTTTGAACCCGTAAGTTCATGCTCTCGCGGACATAAGCTCTCCATACAACCCTATCCTAAGCTAATGTTTTCCAATCGTCCCCTGTATAATCTATATCCTCCAAATCATGGTTAATATTATTCTTTCACCTCATTCTTGATCTGCCTATTTGCGCTTTCCCTCAAGGAGTTTCCATGCCCCTCTTTAATTCCCCATTTATGCCACATGTCCTGCCCATCGCAGTCTATGATACTTAACTGTTCTTATTGTATCTGGTTTCCCATAAAGACTACGTTGATCCATTCGCCTGTATGTTCATCTCTCTTTAGTTCAAAAATTTTCGTAAGATAGGCCTAATTATACTATAAAATAATTCATTCATTCACATCATGAAAATATAATAATTTATAGAATGATCGATAGAAGGCAGATGTTAAAATAAGTATTGCTAGTAATTATAAAATTTATATAAATCATTTAACTCCAATTTTCATTTGTATCAATATATTTAAATTTATTTATAATTAGCTTTTTATGTCATCATTTTGAGAATTTTCTTCATCATTGAGGGTTTTCTCCAACCAATATCAATAATTAACATGAATTTTAAATCAATACGTAAATTACTACGTACTTATAGACTATCAGTTTGTAGCAAACATTCACAATTTTCCCTTAATTAATGTTCTCCATCGTTCTCTGTCCTCTGTGTCTTCATGTATGATGCTATATTGTTCTTACACAAGTGGAATCATAAGAGAAATGGTGAATTTTTGAAAAAAATTAAAACTGGAGCCAGAATTACAATATTTAGGAACATAGAGAGAGAAAACTGGAAGAACGTTTCAATAGAATGTGCAGAAAAATAATCCCAAAAGCTTCTATCGATACAAGTCACAAGGGAAAATATCAACTAGATGTCTAAATAAAAAGTGGATTGAGTCAATTGTAAGTTAATACATTGTAAGTCGGAGGGCCGCGGGTACAAGTTCCGATGGGGTCAAGATTTTTAAATGGACCTAAACCCTCTGGAGGCATCATTACTGTGGGACTCTGCAAATGAGTACCAGACTGTTCTGACTCACTTCTGTCTAAAAAGGTGGGAGCCCAATCTGCTAGAACCCCAAGTGTCTTCTAGGGCCCACATTATCTTTACATTTCAGAGCAAATTTTAAAAATATCAAGCTCATTTCTAATATTTTCACTTCTTTTATCTAGAAGTTTGCAGCCAGCTACATTTCTCAGAAATCTCATTTCAGCTGCTTCTATGATCTTCTTTTCTCTTTTAGTTAAAACCCAAAATTCACTACCAATCCAACAGAAAGGGAACTGCCACTGCTTTATAAAATTTTAGTTTTGTTCCTTTCTTGTATTTTTAAATACTCCCTTAATTGTGCCACATAAATATTTAAATTTATTATGTCTGTTAAAAATATCTCATATGAAGAAGAAAAGGATGTAAATGCAAAAATATCCAAATTTTTAAGAATTTTAGGGTTAATAAATTCGATCTTCAAGCCACAGTTAGTCCAAAAGCATTTCAAGACTGAAAGTGTATAAAACACTGGCTCTTCCAACTCTTTTGTATGGTAGCGAAGTATGGACGTTGAACAGAAGGATATACAGAGACTTAGATCTGCTGAAATGAGATACCTTCGGAGGACTGCAGGATACACACTACTAGATCACAAAAAAATGAAGACATCTTAGAAGAATTACACATGGAACCTTTAGAAAACAAAATATCTGATTATAAGTCAAGATGGATGCAACATGTTCATCGAATTGAAGATCACAGAATACCCAAACTAATGTTAAGATATCAACCTGCAGGAAGAAGAAGACCAGGACGTCCACTCAAAAGACTTTTGGATGGTGTTTCTCTTGAGGACGAAACAGGTCAACAAATGGCCTAAATTCGTGAATGTACTATGATGATGATGATGATGATGATGTCTGTTAAAAAGATCTTAATTTTTAAAATAGGAGATTTCATAACCCAGGCATTTAAAATGGTTCACTTGTTTAGCGGGTTTCCCCTCCAGAATTATTTTAGCTCTTACGGAATCTGATCCTTTAAGAGCTAAGATTTTCGTTTTACTTATTGATTTTTGAAATTATAATTCCGTATAATGATAGTATTATTATTTAAAATGCTTCTTTTCTAAAAAGGACATTAATAATTATTTTAGTCAATTCTGAAAGTACTTTTTTTTGTTTACGTTCAGAAATACAATGACGTGGACTTTTTTTTTCAAACAAGTAACATTTTAATTATAAAACAAGAGCAAATATTTAAGTAGGTCTCTGTTACAAAGTGTTAAGTATTCTATAACTAAACCAACGATGGCTTTCAAATGTATGGAAAAATGACCATAATGGCGGATGTTGAAAATGAAATCAACACGAGTTTTATGAACACCTTGTATGAGCATTTAGGTAAATAAAGATTAATTGAAAAATAGTCGTTTTCCGTGATATCCAGAAATTGTTATCTGAGAATTGCGAAAAACTGATTTCAAACAAGAAATGTAACAAAGCGATCAATAACACGTCATGTCATCCGTTCGCATATTTCACAATAATGTATTAGCTACTGTAATCGTTAGATCGCTAGGGTTTAACAAAAAAAAAGACAATGAATGGTCTACATTAACTAACTAACTAACTAACTAACTAACTAACTAACTAACTAACTAACTAACTAACTAACTAACTAACTAACTAACTAACTAACTACTAACTAACTAACTACTAACTAACCTAACTACTACTAACTAACTAACTAACTACTAACTAACTAACTAACACTAACTAACTAACTAACTAACTACTAACTAACTAACTAACTAACTAACTAACTAACTAACTAACTAACTAACTAACTAACTAACTAACTAACTAACTAACTAACTAACTAACTAACTAACTAACTAACTAACTAACTAACTACTAACTAACTAACTAACTAACTAACTAACTAACTAACTAACTAACTAACTAACTAACTAACTAACTAACTAACTAACTAACTAACTACTAACTAACTAACTAACTAACTAACTAACTAACTAACTAACTAACTAACAACTAACTAACTAACTAACTAACTAACTAACTAACTAACTAACTAACTAACTAACTAACTAACTAACTAACTCCATGCCTCTCTTCAATTCCCCATTCGTGTCACATGTCCCACCCATTACAGTCTTTGGGACTTAACTTGAAATAAATTAATGTTTGTATACTTGAAGATTTGTTGTAGGACGCCGTAGCGCAGTTGGTTAAGTCATTAGACTACTAGCCGGAAGGTAGCTGCTTTGAATCCCGGTGGAGTCAATATTTTTAAAGCTTCTGGTGACACCATGACCGTGGGGTCGATTCAATCTCTAATGGAAATGAATACGAGACATATTTTCTGGGGTGAAGGCTGCCATCTTTCTAGACAACCTACACGAGATGTAACCGTGTTGTCATTTATTCTGAAATCCCTATTTCTAAACACACAACATAAGTTGTTAGAATTGAGCTTATTTTTCATGTAATTGTATAATAAAAGGAATTACATAGCGAATGTACATGTATTGTAACATATAAACATTTTCAGTTTACAGAAAATTGTATGAAATTTAGATTAATATAAGTTTATGAAAGTTTTAATCATAATAAACCTAGTTGTAAATTTGAATAATGAAGACATGTTGAATTAACACCATTACATCTTCAAAAATTATGTTAGCTTAGTTGTCAGAGGATCTGAATGCCTGACGTTAAATTCATAATTCCAGACATTTAGATGTTTCTCAAAAACGGTTCCGGAGCACAAGTCAAGAAGATTGTTCTTCCACGGTACTCCATTTGTAGAGTCAGCTGGATCTCGTGGGATATTCTTGGTAGATGGACATAGTTTTGAGGGAAGTGAGTGGGCAGTGGGGACAAAGAGAAAGACTATCAGGTGGAGTGTTTTAGATTTAGATTTATTTATTTAGCCTGGTTTTAAGTCTATTGCCAGACACATGTCCTTTTGAATGCTTTAATGGATGACCTGGTGAATAACTTTTGAATAGACTGGTGCATACAGTTTTCCATAAATATGTGTTTTATTATTTAATATGGATTTCTTGAAGAGGGCAGCAATGTTCAGAATTAGACAAAATAAGAAATACTGTCATGAGAGAAAAAATGAATATTGGTTATTCGATAGTAGATTATATACGGTATAAGCAATTAAATTGGCATGGGCACGTACGACGAATGCAAGAAGAAAGATTACCCAGGAAAACATTGGAATGGTGTCCACCTGGACGAAGGAGGAGAGGAAGACCTCGAAACTCGTGGTTGCAGGAAATAAGAACTGGAATGAGAGCAAGGGACTGGAGGACATGGATTGGATGGAGAGAGACGAGTGGAGAAGGAAAATAAAACTTTAGGCACAGAAAGATGTGTAAACATTACAATTCTGTATATAAATAAAATTATTTAATATGAGAAAGTAACCAGAAAATTTAAAATGCTAAACTTAATTTATTTTACATGTAATTGTACAACTAAAATGATTGACATAGTTAATGAAAACATTTTTAGTTTACAGAATTCTTATCATGTACAGATTAGATATAATTAAATTTATGGAAGTGTCAAATTCACTTTATAGGATAGAAACTAGATAATAAAGTTTTCTTGAATTTACAATTCCAAATAATGGTATTACGATATCATATATATTGTAAAAATATGATCTGGATGCCTGCCGATGAATTCCTACACACAGACATTTAGATGTTTTTCGAAAACGGTTCCTGGAGCACAAGGCATGCAGATAGCTCTACCGTTACTGCATTCGTAGAACCAGTTGGGGCTCGTGGGATGTTCGAAATAGATGGAAGTAATTTTGGGGGAAATGTGTGGGCAAACTGGTGGAGTAGCACGTGGGCAAAGAGAAGGACTTACTGGTGCACTCGTTGTAGCAGGTCTTTTTGGAATGCTTGGTATGGGTACAGATAGTAAAGGTCCTGGTCCATGTCCTTTTGAAGGGCCTGGTCCATATCCTTTTGAAGGGTCTTGTGCAGGTCCTTTTCCATGGTCTGGTTCTGAATAAGGTCGTTTGGCATTCACATGAAGGAACACTGAAAGTAGTAGAAGGGCGGCTGCTATTTTTGCTCCTAAAACATAATTGTCAGAATAATAATTATTTGTATTTCATATTATAGTTAATGCATATAATTACACCATAGCATGGTTTGTTAAGGGAATACGTTACAAGATGGAAGGTAAAGGTTCGAGTCCCAGTGTAGAGAGAATTTTTAAACTCTCCTAACATTCTGGTGGCACCATGGCCCTGGAGTAGACTCCGCAACGGAAATGAATACTACAGACCTTGTTCTTTGGGTAAAGATGGCCGTCACGCAGGGCTGACAACCCGGAATATACCTATTGTCGTTTATTTAAAAGGTGGGAACTTTAACCTCCTACTATGCTAAGGGCCTCTTGAGGCCTTAAGTTTGTTCACTTTACCTTTATAATAGTAGTAGGACTTTATTAGACAAAAAGTAAGATATTTACAATATTATTTACAAATATGGGTCGCACGGGCAATAAGCCGTAAGTGCTGTTGACAGCCGTTACAATAAAGTAATAATTGGTACTAGTGTGAAGAAAAATAAACAACAAAAACAGCAATAACATTACAATTACATAAAGAAAACACAATAATAATATTACAATTAAATAATAACCCAATAGCATTATACACTAAAAACATAGCATTATACACTAAAAACATTAACATTACAATTACATAAAGAAAACACAATAATAATATTACAATTAAATAATAACACAATAGCATTATACACTAAAAACATTAACATTACAATTACATAAAGAAAACAATAATAATATTACAATTAAATAATAACACAATAGCATTATACACTAAAAACATTAACATTACAATTACATAAAGAAAACACAATAATAATATTACAATTAAATAATAACACAATAGCATTATACACTAAAAACATTAACATTACAATTACATAAAGAAAACACAATAATAATATTACAATTAAATAATAACACAATAGCATTATACACTAAAAACATTAACATTACAATTACATAAAGAAAACACAATAATAATATTACAATTAAATAATAACACAATAGCATTATACACTAAAAACATTAACATTACAATTACATAAAGAAAACACAATAATAATATTACAATTAAATAATAACACAATAGCATTATACACTAAAAACATTAACATTACAATTACATAAAGAAAACACAATAATAATATTACAATTAAATAATAACACAATAGCATTATACACTAAAAACATTAACATTACAATTACATAAAGAAAACACAATAATAATATTACAATTAAGTAATAACACAATAGCATTATACACTAAAAACATTAACATTACAATTACCCTTTATATACTATACTAGCTAATACCCGGCGTGCGCTGCTAATCATAAATAAATGCTAATGTGTGTTTATCACCAGCCGTGCACTGTTCGGGAATCTGCTTATCCCGATATTCTTGGCATCAATGAAACACAAAAATAGTTATTGTGAGTTATCCGCAGAAGATAAACATATGCTGTCGCGGACTTTTTTGTAGAGTTTTTTGAGATGTTCAATTCTGTGTACATTAAATTGGTGTATTTGTTATGTTTAGGCAGCGTAAGCCATTTAAGCGTCAAAATAGGGACTTTATTTCACGTTTTTCACTACAAAGAGTGATATTTAGGGGTAAAGAGGTTGAATATCACAACTCTCATATCGCCTATGTTCATCCCGGGAATATTCTGAACATTTTGCAAAAAACCCATCAAAATCGGATCAACAGTATGGCTGCGCATAGAATACAAACAAACAAATAAACAAACTAACATTGATTTTTATATATAAGATTGTTTACATCATATGGCCATAGCAATTATCATCATTCATATTCATCTTAGATTAAGCTTAGGATTAGGGACTCTCCTGGCGCACCACTATCAACATCATCACCCATAATATCATCGCCCCAACCTCAGAAGTGGGTTACAATTACGCGAATGCCAGGAGAGAACATCAGAAATGTCCAAAAGGACAACTTGGAACATTAAAAAAACTTTAACGAAATAATCATATTTATATATTGGTTAAGATCACAGAGTCCACCGCTGTGGTCTCGAGGTAGCGTGCTGCCTTGTCACGCAGCGGGCCCGGGTTCGATCCCCGGTCGGGGACAATTTTTGTGGGTGAGGTTTTATCGGGGTTTTTCCTCACCTGTAAGACTGAAAACTGTAAGGCCCAAACGGTCCCCGAAATCATATGGCCATCATCATAATCATCATCATTATCATCATCATCCTTCTTCGGTGTGGAAAGCAACGGGAAGCTACCACACCTACAATTCCCTAGTAAAGCTGCAAGCATAGCATGAAAATGCTATGATTGCAGGGAGGACCTGCCCTCGGGCAGAAATTACTATGGATGGATATTCACCTTAGATTAAGACTAGCATTAAGGACTCTCCTGACGCACCACTATCAACATCATCATCCATCATATCATTGGAACAACGTAACCTCGCTTTCCAGGCGCCCCAACCTCAGAAGTGGCTACAATTACGCAAATGCCAGGAGAGAACACCAGAAATGTCCAAAAGGACAATCTGGGGCATTAAAAACACTTTAACGAAATAATCTTCTTCTTCTTCTTCACGGTTTAGGCTTATTTACTAGCCTGTTCCGGCTCCAAATTGCTGCTCTTTCCATCTTTTCCTTGGTCTTCCCAAATTTCTTCTTCCTCATGGTGAATGGTTGTATGCTGCTTTTGGTATTCTATTCTCAGTCATCCTTGCCAAGTGTTCTTTCCAGTTTGTTCTGTATTTCACTATTGTTAACGAAATAATCATATTTAAAAATAGGTTAAGATCACAGAATTGCGTTCTCCTTTCTATTTTCATGCATTACACACCGGATCAGCATAAACTGAAGCTCAAGAGCCAAAAGAACAAAACATCTTTGGCGAGACTGTCACAAAGAACGTTCTCATCCATTACAAATACGATTTCTTAACACACATATTTTTTCTCACCTCTCATTTTTCAGTTGATGCTGCTGTCAGTCTGGCTGCTGAAGTTCAGATGTGAGCTGATGTTAATTGGAGGATTTCAGCCAATTTATATAAATCGTAGTGTCTATTTATTCAATGATTATGGATAATTTAAACATCCGTACTTCCCAAGATCTATTTCATGTGTCAAAAATAGATGTTAAGATTATTATCGGATTTTAAAACCGCCCTGTTTAATTGCATTGAGGAAAATGTTACAGTTTGGGTGTAGTGAAAGATAAAATTATGCTGATTTATTAATTTTGTTATGGTTTAGGCAGCGTAAGTCATTTAGGCGTCCAAAGAGCTACTTTTTTCACGTTTTCCACTACCAAGAGCGATTTTTAAGGGTGTAGGAGTTGAGTATCACAACTCTCTTATAGCCTATGTCCATCCCGGGAATTTCCTGAACATTTTGCAAAAAACCCCATCACAATCGGATCAACGGTATGACCGCGCATAAAGTACGAACAAACAAATAAACAAACATTCATTTTCATATATTAGATTTTCAATGTCTTCATTACCGTACCGCATCATCAGCATAGGCATACAGTAGAACGGGTTTCTTAAACATATTTTGACAAAGAATAACTATGTACAATTTTTCTCTGACAATATTGTTTGAGTAAATTACAAGGAAATAAACTTAAAAATTCAAGCTATGTTTAATATTAATAATAATAATAATAATAATAATAATAATAATAATAATAATAATAATAATAATAATAATAATAATAATAATAAATATAATAATTAATAATAATAATAGTAATACTAACAATAATAGTAATAATAATTAATAATAATAATAGTAATAATAATAATTAATAATAATAGTAATAATAATAATAATAATTAATGATAATAATACTAATAATAATAATAGTATAATAATAATAATAATAATAATAGTAATAATAATAGTAATAATAATAAATAATAATAATAATAGTAATAATGAAAATAATAATAATTAATAATAATAGTAATAATAATAGTAATAATAATAATAATTAATGATAATAATACTAATAATAATAATAATAGTAATAATAATAATAATAATAGTAATAATAATAGTAATAATAATAAATAATAATAATAGTAATAATGAAAATAATAATAATTAATAATAATAATAATAATTAATAATAATAATGATAGGTGTTGCTTATTACACCTGCATGTAATTTAATTATTTTATTTCATTTTATTATAAGATAATTATATTTTTTGGATTATAATGAAAGACAAATGACACGGTCGTTTGGTAAACATGGGTGTAACGTACAGATTATCGAGGTGTTTTATTTCAAATTATATTTATATCAATTTGTCAAGTAGGTGTCAATCAATATGCAAAGGTGTTGCAGCATTGCACATGAAATTTTTATTTTATTAAATAAATGCATTATAATTATCCATTTTTTATATTCATAGAGGAAATATCCCAAACAGATGTTACTTCTGAAATTAGTTAATAGATTTTCATTCAAAAAGTTGAATCCATCTCTTTTTCGGTCTACCAACATTCCTGTCTCCTTTTGGTTTGTAATTAAGTATAATTTTTGGTCTGCGTTCATCTTTCATTCTTTGAATATGTTCTTTCCAGTTTTTTCTAGATTATTTTATTTTATCTAAAATTAAAAAAAAAATATTTAGCTCATTTCCAATATCTTCACTACTTCTTTTATCTAGAAGCTAGAAGTTTGCAGCCAGCTACACTTCTCAGAAATCTCATTTAAGCTGCTTCTATAATCTTCTCTTCTCTTCTAGTTAAAACCAAAATTCACTACCATCGAACAGTAAGGGAACTGCCACAGCGTTATAAAATTTTAGTCCTGTTTCCTTTCTTGTGTTTTTAAATATTCTATCTATAATATAATAATAATAATAATAATAATAATAATAATAATAATAATAATAATAATAATAATAATAATAATAATAATAATAATAATAATAATAATAATAATAATAATAATAATAATAATAATAATAATAATAATAATAATAATAATAATAACAATAATAATAATAATAATAGTAATAATAATAATGATAGTAATAATAATGATGATCGTAATAATAATAATGATAATAATAATAATGATAGTAATAATAATAATGATAATAATGATAGTAATAATAATAGTAGTAGTAATAATAATAATAGTAATAGTAATAATAATAATGATAGTAATAATAATAATAATAATATTTGGAATACAGGCTTTCACGGCCGGTAATCATGGTAATAAAAGATTCCGGGCTATGTGGCCGTGGTCTATAACTGGCGTTTCTTCCAGACGTTTCTCCCTCAACTGCGGAGGGCATCTTCAGTGGCGAGCGCCTCCAGCTGTTGTTTCTCTGACGTAGACTCGACTGCGAATGTCTCGCAGTCGAGTCTACGTCAGAGAAACAACAGCTGGAGGCGCTCGCCACTGAAGATGCCCTCCGCAGTTGAGGGAGAAACGTCTGGAAGAAACGCCAGTTATAGACCACGGCCACATAGCCCGGAATCTTTTATTACCAATAATAATATTTCCTCTGGGTAAGTTCCTGGCATTGCGCAGAGTCGGATGTACGATGGGATTGCCATCTTAAGGCTAGACATCATAGTCCCCAGTTGCATGAACCCCAAACGGAGGGCTGCCTCTTCCGCTCCTATGGACCGTTGAGGACTTCTCCCTTGTTTCGGGAATGGGTCCCCAAATTTTTCCCCTGGATAAAGGGTACCTCCTCCGAACCACGTTGGGTCCTATAATACAATGAACGTAAAAAAAAATCCTTCCCAAATGAGGAATCTTCCCCAAAATTGGCTGCTTTCCTATATTAATTCTGTTAAAGCTGTGAAAATATAATGTAATTCAGGTGGCGATGAGAAAGAAGTGTAGTGAAAACTTTCTTGGACGCTTGAAAATAAAAAATGTCTTCCACTGTATCATAAGTAACTTTTGTAAAAAAAGGTATGCGCAGATATAAGAATAATTTCAAATTTGCGAAATTAAATATTCAGCATAAAAAATGTAGTAAATAGTAGTATTACGAAAATTTTTCTTCTCCTAAAAAATAGTTCAATCTCATAATCGCTGCTTGAAACTTATTTCAGAAAATCATGCAGTACAAGCACACTGATTGTTGTAGAGTTTTGCCACACCCGTTGAATAACACTTTCCTTGTTGCAATTAAAGAGGGCGGTTTTCAATTTTGATGATAATCTCTACATGTTATTTTTGACATATGAACAAGGGATTTGACAAATTATTTTTTAATTCGAGCACTATCACTTACGACCCTCGAGGAAATACCTACCAAAGATTTGTATAAATTGGCTGAAAATCTCGCAATAACACCAGCTAACATCTCAACTTCCTAGTGAGACAGACAGCAGCACCAACTGAAAAAATGACAGGTGAGGAAAAAAAAAAGAAAACAATTATATTAATGAAATATAATTGAATAATAGCTCTGAAAAGAGATCTAACCCACAAACTACAAATTGTTGGGAAAACGAAAAAAAAAAAAAAATCAAACTATAATTTTCCTTTGAGGCTATTACCTTTATTATATCATATAGGGGCTATATTTTACTCTCTAAACCTATTGGAATCATATACATCCAATTGCAATGCAAAATAACATGCTAATAACTAAATATTAAGAATTTAATACAGAATTGAGTGCAGAGTAGAAAAATAATCTAACACATATTTAATTAAAAATGCTACAATAAGAAATAGAAAATACAAATTGAACACTAATTCGTTAGAAAAATTTCTAACTTAATCGGATTTCAGTATTTATTTTCCATGTAATGTTATTTCATTACATTCTTTGTGTCTTTCATATTTTCACTCAATTTCTCTAAGATTCTGATTAGAATTCACGGAACTGTGTTGGAATGAATTTGCACATGTGCAGTAACTGTTTTTCTGCACTGCTATTACTGGCTTGCCTAACTGCTTCCGCAATTTCGTTACATATAGATCACTATTCGTGATACTCTCCGGATAGATAAGTAATCCACTGAAAACTCAACTTTAGAATTTTTGTGGGTTTGGATCTCTTTTCGGGGCAACTATTCAATTCTAGCTAGTCATCCCATTGCCAAATATTTAAATGAATTATCTTAACATGTTTTGGTTTCTAATTTCACATTTTTATACTATGCTCTTGAACGTAACATTTTGACAAATGACATGCAATGCTTACTAATTATCGGTTAAAAACTATAATATAGTTACCTTGTAGGTCCGTCTCCTCAACTTAAGTTCTTTTAAAACTCTGTAGGCCTTTCGGGACTAGTCCCATCATCAGCAGAATGCATTAGGTCCGTTCTTGTTGACCCTTGTTAAAGCATTGATTTGGTTGTGAGAATTTTGTACAGAGGATTGTGTGGATTAGGTGTGTTTTCATTGAGAATCAGGTTGCTGTTGATTTCTCTTAGGATTGCGATTTCCTCCAGTATCCTAAGAGAAATCAACAGCAACCTGATTCTCAATGAATACACACCTAATCCACACAATCCTCTGTACAAAATTCTCACAACCAAGTCAGTGCTACAACAAGGGTCTACAAGAACGGACCTAATGCATTCTGCTGATGATGGGACTAGTCCCGAAAGGCCTACAGAGTTTTAAAAGAACTTAAGTTGAGGAGACGGACATACAAGGTAACTATATTATAGTTTTTAACCGTACATTATATTACTGTGAACTAATACCTCAACGGAAAATCACCATGAATTTTACTAGTATCAATTACTAATTATGTTTTTAATAACATTTTTTTTATTATTATTTTACCAGACTGACTATGATATCAAATACGAATAATAATGAAAATGTTATTATGGTATTTTTAGGAGGAAAATTCGCAGTCGCTCTTCTACTACTTTCGGTGTTTGTTTATGTGAATGCCAGTCCTTCAAAACGTGGTGGAGGACATCCAAAAGGGCCGCTATCAGGTCATCCATCAGGCCATTTTAAATGGCACCATCCAGGCCATCCAATGGGATCTGTAGGTGGGAAACCTGTTGCATCTCCACCTGCTACAACTAGTGCACCAATTAGTTCTTCTCTTTGCCCACGTGCCACTCCACCACACTGCCCACTAGTTTCTCCCAAAACTACTTCCATCTACCGTGAACATCCCACCAGTCCCAACTGGTTCTACGAATGCAGTAACGGCAGAGCTATCTGTATGCCTTGTGCTCCTGGAACCGTTTTCGATAAACGTCTGAACGTCTGTGTTTAGGAATTCTTCTCCAGGCATCCAGATCCTCTTACTCCAGTATTTATGACAACTTGATGGTGTTACTATGATTTGAGAAAATATGAAGTTTTCATTATTTACATTTATGGGGTAGATTTTTATAATTAAAATTTTCTTGACTTAAATTGTATTATTCAGTCTTTCAGTAATGTTTCTCTAAACTCTAAAATGTTTAGCTTGTAATTTATATAAACATATATTCATGTATGTGAATAATTTTATTATGCAATTACATATTAAATAAAATTAATATTGGCATCTTACATAGTGTACCTTGTTAATTATATGTATAAAAGTATGGAATATTTACCTAAAAGGTCCGTCTGCCTAACTTTATTAGTTATTTAAATATTCCATAATTTTATACTTTATTTTTTGAATAATTCCTCAACGGAACATATCATGAATCTTATAAAAGTTGACTATGCAGCCAGTCAGGCTAAAATTAAACACAAATACTGTAACCTCAAAATGACGCTACACAAAACGATAGCTAATATATTATTCAACAAGGAATATTTCTTCTTCTTCCCTCCAAGTATTAGGCCAAGGCCTGTTACGATCCTATAGAAAATTATCCTTACAGCGTTTCATAGGACAGCCTTCCGGGAAATTCTCGTATAAGACTTGAAAGTATAGTAGGCTAATAGTCCCTTCGATTGGTTGCTGGCCAAAGAAAGGCAAGACCAGTGATGGGGCTGCCATCTTGTAGCCTCTGGTCAGGCTTTTCTGGAGAAGAAAATAAAATAAAGAGAAGAAGAAATGGAAGAAAGAAAAGACTCCCTAGCCCTCGGATGCCCTAATAGCGTCGAGGTCGAAAAAACAAGAGTTAACCAAGAGAGGTTAGATAGTAAAGTTAAAAGAGTGCAAAACACAAGTAAGTGGAAGAAATGTTTTGCTCATCATTGTGCGCAATGTACAATGTGAAGACAAAATATTAGAACTCTCGCACCTAATGGACCATTTTATGACTTTAAGACACATTCACATAACTAACTAACTAACTAACTCACTGGCACTACCAAACCCGTAGGTTCATGGCCATGCGGACATAAGCTCTCCATACATCCAATCCTCTTCTAATATTTCCCAATCATTCCCTGTATAATCTACTTCCGTCAAATATTAGTTAATGTTATTCTCCCATATCATTCTTATCTACCAACTGGGCGTTTGCCCTCTGTTTGTACTACAAGAAGCATCCATGCATGTTTTCCTTTCCCCATTCGTGCCACATGTCCTGCCCATCGGAGTCTATGAGACTTAACTGTTCTTATTATATCTGGCTTCCTATAAAGACCATGAAATTCACTGTTATGTAGTCTTGTCCATTTACCTGCCTGTTCATCTCTCTTTGGTCCAAACATTTTTCTAAGAACTTTATTCTCAAATACTCGTAATCTCCTTTCTTCCCTTAAAGTAAGAGTCCATGTTTCACATCGATATAATATACCTGGTAGAATAATAGTTTTATATATTTTCAGTTTAACGTTTTTTAAAGGAGTTGGGACGAAAGTGTCTCTGTGATGCATAATAACACGCATTTCCAGAATTGAGCCTATGTTTAATTTCTTTGTGCATCTCATTCCTGTTTGTGATTATTGTTCCTAGGTATTTGAATTCAGCCACTTCCTCAAAATTCCCTCATTTGTCATTAGCTGTCCATTTCCATTATATATGAATTTGTACGTGTGACCATATATTTAGATTTATTGATATTTACTTCCAGTCGCAATTTCTTAGTGTTACTCAATAGTGTGTGCGTGTTGGCCTTAAGTATCTCCTCGTTATCATCCAAGAGTACTACATCATCAGCATAAACTTACAACGTATTATTCTATTAACACATTTTAAATTAAGTACGTGCAAAATAAATGAATGCTGCTAGAGGAAAAGAATATAAGCCAATTTACACAAGAAATCGTTTATGATTACTTCCAAGCAAATTTTAGAGATATTTTTTCATTGTGCGCATAGTTCATTGTGAAGACAAAATAATTTTCTTCTCCGATTAGCAATAAATGAATCGTGAGTTGATTGGCGGTTGTGCTCCTACCGAGGATTTTCTCTTACCAAACATCAGTAATATAATGTACGGTTAAAAACTATAATATAGTTACCTTGTAGGTCCGTTTCCTCAACTTAAGTTCTTTTAAAACTCTGTAGGCCTTTCGGGACTAGTCCCATCATCAGCAGAATGCATTAGGTCCGTTCTTGTTGACCCTTGTTGAAGCACTGACTTGGTTGTGAGAATTTTGTACAGAGGATTGTGTGGATTAGGTGTATATTCATTGAGAATCAGGTTGTTGTTGATTTCTCTTAGGATTGCGATTTCCTCCAGTATATTTATTCTCGTTGGAATGTTTTCTCTATGTACTATTGTGAGGGTATTATCGATGTTATTCATATGGTGTCCAGCTTGAATTACATGTTTTGCGTAACTTGATTTTCCTCCATTGTAAATGAAATCTCTGAAATGTTCCTTGAATCTAATGTTGAAGCTTCTGTTAGTCTTCCCAATGTAGAATTTATTGCAGTCTGTACATGTTAATTTGTAGATGCCTTTATTGTCGAATTCATCTGTTTCTTCGATGTTGTTGTTTATTAAATTGTTTAGTTTGTTGTCAGTTCTGTAGGATATATTAATATTCTTATCGAGCTTTTTTAGTGTGTTGGCCAATTTTAATGTTTCTTTACCAGTGTACGTGAGAGTTATCCATTTCTTGTTGTTGTCATTGGATTCTATTTCAAGTTTGGTTATGTTGGTAATGTTGTTTTTTCTTTTTTGTTTGTTTATAATTCTATTTATAATTTGTTTGTTGTAGCCATTAATTTTTTGCCATGTGTTTGATGTAATTTAATTCTTTATTATAATTGTCTTTATTTAGAGGGAGTTTTAACATCATATTTATTAGGCTTTTGAATGTACTTATTTTATGTTGAAAAGGATGTCTCGATTTATTGTTTATGGCTAGTGTGTTGCTTGTCGTTTTTCGATAAATGCCAATTTCTATTTTGTTGTTGGTGAAGTTTTTTGTTAGTGTATCGATACCAAACATGAATGTTAATAGACAATTTTGATGACATGCCATCGACCCTGGTCTCTCGTTTCCATGTCTTTTATGTCTTGATGGAATCTCTCACCATGTTCTTCACTTACTGCTCCTAAATTCTCTGTGAAGATGAGAAGAAGTATGACTTCAAGCTCATGTTACATCCCAGTGCCCTGTTCTTTTCGAGCATGTTCTACAATTTTCTCATATTGATCATCTTAAATATCACCCCCAAACTTCTGGATGACGTCCTTGTATGATTCTCCAGCTTGCAGTTCCATGTCAGACATGCTGTTTTTAAAAGTAACGTACTTAGTAAGTGTCCTGCGCCGTAGCCGAGTGGTTAAGGCAGAAAGGCTACGGGACTTGCGCTGGTTCGAGTCTCCATTGTGGAAGACATTTTTTCATGGAATTTCGGCCAGTGTCGGACTGGTGCCAACCCAGCATCATGAGGCATTTGGGTAGCTACAATAAGTAGCGGCTCCTGGTTGAGATAATCAGCTATAACGGCTGGGGGACTCGATATGCTGACCACATGTCACCCCTACACTGGCTGGATGATCATCTACCTCTGTGATTGCACATGTGGATGTGAAGCCAGTAGCCCGCTGATAGGCCTGTCGCGCCAGGAGTATTTTTAGTACTTAATAAGTTTGCAAATCTGTGGCCATCAAAAAGTCTTCCTTCACTTTTGCCTCCAACAGTTAGAGGACGTTTTAGCAATGGGACATTTTTGTCCAAAGCTGTAACAAATTGCTTCATTAATCCTAGTTTTATATGAAAAGGAGGTAGTATTTTTTTTCAGAATAAAGTAATGGGCGATTTATTATGATTTTTCTATCCGGTAGGCCTACTAATTGTTTTATTTTCGGCCATTATTAACTTACCAATGTCTCCATAGCTCTAGAGTCATATTCCCAACAAAACGCGGAAGTTTGGTTTACTCTCCTTGTTGCTCCAATGAAATGCCACACTCCGTAAGGTTACAGCACACATATCACTTATATTTTATGAACTGCACACTTGGCACTTTTAAGTCACGCTTATACAGTTACCTGTTGTCTAATAATTGATTTTTCTCTATTTATTTAAATTTATACTATGCCATTAATATTTTTTTCTGGTTTTTTATACATCTTGTACGTATTATATGTTTAATTCGTTAAATTTTGAGTAAATCAAAATACATTATAAATATTGATTGTATTGTATTTATAACATGTAATAGTTTATGTATATTGTAATTTAGATGCAAGACTATTCTTTTTGTATTTTTTAAAACCTGGTTGAGTGGTAGACAAAGCCTTAATGCCTTAACTCTGCCAGGTAAAATAAAGCAATTATTATTATTATTATTATTATTATTATTATTATTATTATTATTATTATTATTATTATTATTATTATTATTATTAGCCGGAGGGTCGAGGGTTCAAGTTCCGTTGGGGTCAGGATTTTTAAACTGACCCAAACCCTCTGGCGGCACTATGGCCCTGGGGTCGACTCAGCCTCTAATGGAAATGAGTACCACACGCTTGTTCTGGGGGTAAAGGCGGCCGTCACGCAGGGCTGACAACCCGGCTGACATAAAGTGCCGATTGCCTAGAAAAAGTGGGAGCCTTAACCTCCTACTACCCCAAGGGCCTCTGGGCCTGTTGTGGGATCACTTTACTTTACTTACTTTACTATTATTATTATTATTATTATTATTATTATTATTATTATTATTATTATTATTGTATTTTGGAACTGAAGCTAACTTATTCCCATTATGCAGAAGAACGCCCTTTAGACTTCTTTTGCTAGAATCAATAAATATATACGCCAATCTGCCGGTTCATAAACTGTTCTTAGGTGACTATTCAAGCCAGGGATATAATAATAGCACACTACGTGCCTCCATTATGAAATAATTTTAAATTCTTCTTTATATCGTGTTCATAATTCTTGCATACGTTTTATTTGTGATATACGCAGATTTGATCACGTTACACCATCCCTGGATCAGTTGTCATGACTTCGTCTACAAGATCGTAGAATCATCCATTCCCTATGCCTTCTCTATAACATATTACACACATCATTACCTTATTATTTATCACACCGCTTCACTAGACTCTCTGATGCACGTAAATTAGATACCCGATTCCTTGAACGCAGTGTCCTTTATATCCCTCCTCATCATACTACCTATTATTCGAAATCTTTTGCAATTTTTCTTGCTAGAACATGAAATTCCCTTCCACCCTATGTAAGAGACTGCCAAACTTTAAAATCTTCCAGAAACAAATTGAAAATATAATTATTAACAGAAGCAACTCACTAATATTACTTTTTAAAAATTAATAACGTGTTTTTTCATTATTTAATAAAAACAGTTTTAAGATTTGTTAATATATTTACCTAATGCCTTGTATAATAAGCGATAGATTAATTCATTATAGTTTATTACTTTCTTTATATTTTTTCTTACTTTTCTTTTTATGTATAGTAGATTCGAGCTGTTATTCCTTTCTGTATTTATTCTATCAGTAATTTAATTTTAATTGCATTTGATTTTATTGTATTATTAGACATTATTTTCATTATTATTCAATTTGACAGATAATTAATTGTTTAGTATGACTATTATTGTATTTTTCTGTATTTATATGTAATATACGGTTGTCCTGGTGAGTGGAAGAGAAGGACACAAGATGGCCTTAACTCCACCAGGCTAAATAAATCTATTCTATTCTATATCAAAATAAATTGTAGCAGGAGCTAAAATATTGTTTTCTTTAAATTCCGAAACTATAGTTCACTTTTTCTTTTGTAAGACTCAAATCGCGCACCAAATCGTTAAATTTTGCTTAATTGACTGGATGCAAATTTTTGTATTTTGATTCTAGGGATAAAGTGAAATCATCTTCTGTGCTGGAGGTGGAAGGAATGCCTAGTACTACTCTCTTGTAATGTTTTTTGTGGTATTGGAATTGCAATATCTGGCCCATGTACTGGGAGCTTATTGCTACCGCAATTTTTTCGCCGGAAACTGTACAATGTAAACAGGAGAGGGTCGTAGGATGAACCTGCCCTCAGTTGAACACAATATCTGATATTATAGAAGCATGTTAAATATTCCAATGAAAAGTACAGAGGGTCGTAGGATGAACCTGCCCTCAGTTGAACACAATATCTGATATTATAGAAGCATGTTAAATATTCCAATGAAAAGTACAGAGGGTCGTAGGATGAACCTGCCCTCAGTTGAACACAATATCTGATATTATAGAAGCATGTTAAATATTCCAATGAAAAGTACAGAGGGTCGTAGGATGAACCTGCCCTCAGTTGAACACAATATCTGATATTATAGAAGCATGTTAAATATTCCAATGAAAAGTACAGAGGGTCGTAGGATGAACCTGCCCTCAGTTGAACACAATATCTGATATTATAGAAGCATGTTAAATATTCCAATGAAAAGTACAGAGGGTCGTAGGATGAACCTGCCCTCAGTTGAACACAATATCTGATATTATAGAAGCATGTTAAATATTCCAATGAAAAGTACAGAGGGTCGTAGGATGAACCTGCCCTCAGTTGAACACAATATCTGATATTATAGAAGCATGTTAAATTTCCAATGAAAAGTACAGAGGGTCGTAGGATGAACCTGCCCTCAGTTGAACACAATATCTGATATTATAGAAGCATGTTAAATATTCCAATGAAAAGTACAGAGGGTCGTAGGATGAACCTGCCCTCAGTTGAACACAATATCTGATATTATAGAAGCATGTTAAATATTCCAATGAAAAGTACAGAGGGTCGTAGGATGAACCTGCCCTCAGTTGAACACAATATCTGATATTATAGAAGCATGTTAAATATTCCAATGAAAAGTACAGAGGGTCGTAGGATGAACCTGCCCTCAGTTGAACACAATATCTGATATTATAGAAGCATGTTAAATATTCCAATGAAAAGTACAGAGGGTCGTAGGATGAACCTGCCCTCATTGAACACAATATCTGATATTATAGAAGCATGTTAAATATTCCAATGAAAAGTACAGAGGGTCGTAGGATGAACCTGCCCTCAGTTGAACACAATATCTGATATTATAGAAGCATGTTAAATATTCCAATGAAAAGTACAGAGGGTCGTAGGATGAACCTGCCCTCAGTTGAACACAATATCTGATATTATAGAAGCATGTTAAATATTCCAATGAAAAGTACAGAGGGTCGTAGGATGAACCTGCCCTCAGTTGAACACAATATCTGATATATAGAAGCATGTTAAATATTCCAATGAAAAGTACAGAGGGTCGTAGGATGAACCTGCCCTCAGTTGAACACAATATCTGATATTATAGAAGCATGTTAAATATTCCAATGAAAAGTACAGAGGGTCGTAGGATGAACCTGCCCTCAGTTGAACACAATATCTGATATTATAGAAGCATGTTAAATATTCCAATGAAAAGTACAGAGGGTCGTAGGATGAACCTGCCCTCAGTTGAACACAATATCTGATATTATAGAAGCATGTTAAATATTCCAATGAAAAGTACAGAGGGTCGTAGGATGAACCTGCCCTCAGTTGAACACAATATCTGATATTATAGAAGCATGTTAAATATTCCAATGAAAAGTACAGAGGGTCGTAGGATGAACCTGCCCTCAGTTGAACACAATATCTGATATTATAGAAGCATGTTAAATATTCCAATGAAAAGTACAGAGGGTCGTAGGATGAACCTGCCCTCAGTTGAACACAATATCTGATATTATAGAAGCATGTTAAATATTCCAATGAAAAGTACAGAGGGTCGTAGGATGAACCTGCCCTCAGTTGAACACAATATCTGATATTATAGAAGCATGTTAAATATTCCAATGAAAAGTACAGAGGGTCGTAGGATGAACCTGCCCTCAGTTGAACACAATATCTGATATTATAGAAGCATGTTAAAATATTCCAATGAAAAGTACAGAGGGTCGTAGGATGAACCTGCCCTCAGTTGAACACAATATCTGATATTATAGAAGCATGTTAAATATTCCAATGAAAAGTACAGAGGGTCGTAGGATGAACCTGCCCTCAGTTGAACACAATATCTGATATTATAGAAGCATGTTAAATATTCCAATGAAAAGTACAGAGGGTCGTAGGATGAACCTGCCCTCAGTTAACACAATATCTGATATTATAGAAGCATGTTAAATATTCCAATGAAAAGTACAGAGGGTCGTAGGATGAACCTGCCCTCAGTTGAACACAATATCTGATATTATAGAAGCATGTTAAATATTCCAATGAAAAGTACAGAGGGTCGTAGGATGAACCTGCCCTCAGTTGAACACAATATCTGATATTATAGAAGCATGTTAAATATTCCAATGAAAAGTACAGAGGGTCGTAGGATGAACCTGCCCTCAGTTGAACACAATATCTGATATTATAGAAGCATGTTAAATATTCCAATGAAAAGTACAGAGGGTCGTAGGATGAACCTGCCCTCAGTTGAACACAATATCTGATATTATAGAAGCATGTTAAATATTCCAATGAAAAGTACAGAGGTCGTAGGATGAACCTGCCCTCAGTTGAACACAATATTGATATTATAGAAGCATGTTAAATATTCCAATGAAAAGTACAGAGGGTCGTAGGATGAACCTGCCCTCAGTTGAACACAATATCTGATATTATAGAAGCATGTTAAATATTCCAATGAAAAGTACAGAGGGTCGTAGGATGAACCTGCCCTCAGTTGAACACAATATCTGATATTATAGAAGCATGTTAAATATTCCAATGAAAAGTACAGAGGGTCGTAGGATGAACCTGCCCTCAGTTGAACACAATATCTGATATTATAGAAGCATGTTAAATATTCCAATGAAAAGTACAGAGGGTCGTAGGATGAACCTGCCCTCAGTTGAACACAATATCTGATATTATAGAAGCATGTTAAATATTCCAATGAAAAGTACAGAGGGTCGTAGGATGAACCTGCCCTCAGTTGAACACAATATCTGATATTATAGAAGCATGTTAAATATTCCAATGAAAAGTACAGAGGGTCGTAGGATGAACCTGCCCTCAGTTGAACACAATATCTGATATTATAGAAGCATGTTAAATATTCCAATGAAAAGTACAGAGGGTCGTAGGATGAACCTGCCCTCAGTTG
This sequence comes from Diploptera punctata, assembly GCA_030220185.1. NCBI lineage: Eukaryota > Metazoa > Arthropoda > Insecta > Blattodea > Blaberidae > Diploptera > Diploptera punctata. The sequence goes on from JASPKZ010000446.1 coordinate 2,541,269, forward strand.
AACACAATATCTGATATTATAGAAGCATGTTAAATATTCCAATGAAAAGTACAGAGGGTCGTAGGATGAACCTGCCCTCAGTTGAACACAATATCTGATATTATAGAAGCATGTTAAATATTCCAATGAAAAGTACAGAGGGTCGTAGGATGAACCTGCCCTCAGTTGAACACAATATCTGATATTATAGAAGCATGTTAAATATTCCAATGAAAAGTACAGAGGGTCGTAGGATGAACCTGCCCTCAGTTGAACACAATATCTGATATTATAGAAGCATGTTAAATATTCCAATGAAAAGTACAGAGGGTCGTAGGATGAACCTGCCCTCAGTTGAACACAATATCTGATATTATAGAAGCATGTTAAATTTCCAATGAAAAGTACAGAGGGTCGTAGGATGAACCTGCCCTCAGTTGAACACAATATCTGATATTATAGAAGCATGTTAAATATTCCAATGAAAAGTACAGAGGGTCGTAGGATGAACCTGCCCTCAGTTGAACACAATATCTGATATTATAGAAGCATGTTAAATATTCCAATGAAAAGTACAGAGGGTCGTAGGATGAACCTGCCCTCAGTTGAACACAATATCTGATATTATAGAAGCATGTTAAATATTCCAATGAAAAGTACAGAGGGTCGTAGGATGAACCTGCCCTCAGTTGAACACAATATCTGATATTATAGAAGCATGTTAAATATTCCAATGAAAAGTACAAACCTTGAGGTAGAGTATCCACATATAGAATAAGAAGAATATCTCTCTGAAATTTAACACAAAACGTATTTATTTCCACAGCTCTGAACACAACTGGGATGCGGACCAGATGAATTCTTATCTATCGGCAATATTCGATGTTTATATTGTCTTCATAAATTTTATAATTCTGTCTTCCTTTGCAGATAAGTGAAGAGCAGTCATCTGACAATCATTAGAGTGAAGGAAGATGGATTGGTGAGGGTGAGTAAAATACTTTTCTCCAGCTAGGTTTCATATCTGGCCCATTGTGTAATGATTCCAACCCCAAGCTTTCTTATTCCTGTTATTGCGATTCTTAGAGGGGGAAAAAACCGCTGTCGCATTGCAGAGCAAAGCAAGATAAATGAAGTAATTTTATTTAGTTGATTTTGTTCCAATATAAACGTAGCCTTCATGACAAAAAAGTCATAAATTATATAAAGATACCTTGTTGAAAATATTTTAAAACCAATAGAAATTGAATTGAAATGTGAAGATAAATTAAATTTATTATTACTATAGTTTTAAGTTCTGAGAACTTTATATATTACAAACTATTCCGTTTTCTTTCTTATGTAGAAAATATATAAACTAGCGTTCTACTATAGTCAATGACAGTGTAAATGTGCTTCACTTATACGATCATGTCATCGCGTTAAAGTTCATGTTTCTTTGTGAATGGGACTTAGATTGGAAAATACTTATTTAGTGGTCGGAAGTTCTATTATGTTGTCTTCAAAATTAACTTTGCGCACAATTGAAAAACCTTCTCTGCAAAATTTGCTTGGAAACAATCTCAAAAGATATCTTGTGTAAAATGGTATTTCATGATCTATGTTCTTTCTCCCTACGAACCTGTAATTTATTTTGTGAATGAACTTATTTTAAAATATTTAAAAAGAATAATTAAATATTTTTCAAAAGGAAACATTATGTGTTTCATGTCAATGTAAATCCAGATGTTTGCATATGCTGAAACACATATAAATAACTATACACTGTGTAAGATGCTATATTAATTTTATTTTAAATGTAATTTTATAATAAATATGTATTTATACAGTTAAAAAAGAAAAAAAAACAAAGTTAACAGAAGATTTACTGGAAGTTAAAATTTATATCAAGAAAGTTTAAAATATAACAAATCTTCATCATAAATTAAAATAACGAAGACCAGTTAATTTCACCATTCATAGCAACGCCATTAAGTTGTCATACATGTTGGAGCAAGAGAATCTGGAGAAGAATTCCTAAACACAGACGTTCAGATGTTTATCGAAAACGGTTCCAGGAGCACAAGGCATACAGATAGCTCTGCCGTTACTGCATTCGTAGAACCAGTTGGGACTGGTGGGATGTTCACGGTAGATGGAAGTAGTTTTGGGAGAAACTAGTGGGCAGTGTGGTGGAGTGGCACGTGGGCAAAGAGAAGAACTAATTGGTGCACTAGTTGAAGCAGGTGGAGATGCAGCAGGTGGAGATCCAGCAGGGGGAGATCCAGCAGGGGGAGATCCAGCAGGTGGAGATCCAGCAGATGGAGATGCACCAGGTTTCCCACTTCCAGATCCCATTGAAGGGCCTAGAGAATGGCCTGATCCATGCCCTTTAAGATGGCCTGTTGGACGATGTGATCCAGGTCCTTTTGGATCCCCACTTCCTGGTGAAGGTCCAGATCCGGCATTCACATAAAGAAAAACCGAAAGTAGTAGAAGTGCGACTACGATTTTTCCTCCTAAAAACATCATAATAACACGATCATTATTATTTGCATTTGATATTATAGTCAATCTATAATTTTATAGAGCAATGTTAATTACAACTATTATAGTATAAGTTAATATGTTTTATAAAACTGCGTTTAATTTTGAATCTAACATTAATGCTAAAAATAACATTTTTACTAAGAACATATTTAATATGTATTGCCAGTCGTGTGTCAAAATCTTACATTCAAGAACACAATATAAACATCTGAATCAAGAAATCAATACATTTTAACAAAATTAATTTAAACATTTGACAATAGAATGAATAGCTATGATTATTTTTAATCAATTTTTTTTCTCACCTGTCATTTTTTCAGTTGGTGCTGTTGTCTGTCTCACTAGGAAGTTGAGATGTTAGCTGGTGTTATTGACAGATTTTCAACCAATTTATACAAATCTTTGGTAGCTATTTCCTCAAGGGTCGTAAGTGATAGTGCTCGAATTAAAAATCAGTTGTCAAATCCCTTGTTCATATGTCAAAAATAACATGTTCAGATTATCATCAAATTTGAAAACCGCCCTCTTTAATTGGAACGAGGAAAATGTTATTCAACGGGTGTGGCAAAACTCTACAACAATCAGTGTGCTTGTACTGCATGATTTTCTCAAATAAGTATAACATGCGATTATGAGGTTTAACTTGTTTTAGGGAAGAAAAAATTCCATAATATTACTTTATACTTGATTTATACTCAATGTTGAAAAGTTTTATATTGATAAATATAATTTTCACCTATTTTTTACAAAATATTTTTACAGATACAAATCCCTGGTCAGGCATTTATTTTTCTTTTCATATTATATATATCTCGAAAGAGTACTAAGAGACTGGAAGAAAAAATGTCAAAAAATGTGCATACCAATCCAAAATACACATGTATATTCACTAAATTTTGCAGATGACCAGGTAGTAATAGCACAAGGCCACGATGACATAGAATATATGGCTAAAAAACTAAGAGAAGAATATGAAAAAAGGGGACTTTATATAAACATTGTGAAAACTAAATATCTATGCGTAGGGGAAGAAATGGAAAATATAAATTTCAACAATGGAGAAGAACTAAATTTTGGTATTGAATGCACTTATTTAGGAACAAAATTAGACCATTCAGGCGATAACACAGTGGAAATTAAAAATAGAATCGCTCAAAGAAAACAAGCAATAATGCTTTAAACTCTGTTTGGTGGAGCAAAAATATAAAAAAAATAGAAAATTACAAATATATCAAACCATAATTCAGAGGATTTTAACATATGGTGCTGATGTCTGGCAAATTCCTACCAGGGAAATGAAAAGAATTTTAAGTACAGAAATTGACTTTTAAGAAGATCAGCTGGAAAATCTAGAATGGATAGAATACGAAATAAAGAAATACGGGAAATTATGGGTGTACAAGAGGAGCCGGACATCATAGACATTATAGGAAAAAAAAAGATTACAGTGGTATGGCCATGTCAAAAGAATGCCAGAGCAAAGATTGCCTAAATTGTTATGGAATGGATTTCAATGGAAAGGAGGAAGAGGGGAAGGCTGAGGAGAACTTGGATAGAGGGGGTATAATCAGCTATGAATATATGAGGATTGGAGGAAGATCGATAGATGGACAGAGAGGAATGGCGTTTGGTTTCCGGAAGACGGCGGCACTGCCATGATACCGGATGATGATGATGATGATGTATATGTGTTTGTGTTTTTTTCTTTCAGCATGTTCCCTCACAAAGAAGGTAATAATACATGCTTTAATTTACAAAATTATTTACATAAAATTATTTGCAAAAAAATTCTTTTGTTTTCATTAATTTTTATGGCCACTTGTAATATTTTTATCTATTTGTTCCACTGATTTAATTGGGTTTCTTTTGCTCTAGTGTCTGTCTAAATCTATCGAATTAATGAATGAGATTAATTCAACTGTGTACCCCTGTAATAGTCTTACTTTATGGAATGTCCAGTTAACATATTTCCCAATCATGTTTCTTAATTCTGTTTCTAGTTTTGTTCATTCAAACAATAGATGATTCATGGTTTGTTTTGAGTTTTTTCATGCACACAAGGAGCTGTCTTTTATTTTAAAACGATAGTAATAACTGTATTCACGTAGACTTTCACGGCCGGAGTTGCTATGATGATCTTGAAGATTTTCGGGCTGTAGACCGTGGTCGTGAGGCTTGTAGTTCCCCGACGTTTCGCCAGAGACTGCGTCTGGCATCCTCAAGGGTTGTCTTGAGACTGGCAATTCTGTCCGCTGTCTGTCTTATTTAATACATAAGACAGACAGCGGACAGAATTGCCAGTCTCAATACAACCCTTGAGGATGCCAGACGCAGTCTCTGGCGAAACGTCGGGGAACTACAAGCCTCACGACCACGGTCTACAGCCCGAAAATCTTCTTCAAGATCATCATAGTAATAACTGTTTATTTTCTCGTGCCCTGTTAAGAAAGATATATGTGTGTGTGTATGTATGTGTTATGGTCATTTTTGTAAGAACGAAGTTAGATTGAATATTATTTATTTATTTATTTTATTTTTGATGAGAACAACCTGGTTCGTTTGCAGGCCGAAGTTTGAATCATATAAGGTGATATTAAAAAAATCTTGTAATTAACTTTCTTCTTCTTCTTCTTCCTCTACGCATGAAAGCTGGCAGCTTGTTGCGTGTTCATTCACTACAGGTCCGGGGTATGGTGACGTCCTTCCATCGTAGTTGTGGTCTTCCAAATGGCCTTTTCTGCTGAGGTGTCCAGTCACGTACTTTCTACTGTTCTCCATTCTATCTATGTGATCATTCCAGTTTAGTCTTCTATCATTTATCCAGAGGTTTATAGGTTCAATTTCACATTCTTCTCTAATAACAGAGCTGCGAATTTTCTCTCTCAGCGATTTTCCTATGATTTTCCTAAAAACTTTCATTTCGGTTGTTTCATTAATTTGTTTTGTTTTTTGAGTTTCTGTTCGGCATTCACAACCATATGTTAGAACTGGTTTTGTGACAGATTTGTAAATTCTTACTTTTGTATCTGTTCATAAATTTTTATTTTTCCAAACAGTGTTGTTTAAACATCCCAATACTTTGTTTGCATTATTTGCTTAATGGAGGATTTAATTAACTAAAGTACTAAAATTAAATCAACTATTGTTAGTTTTTAATAGTCTAGTCATTATCTGCTCTAGTTTAATAGTCTTATCTGCTTTAGGTACATGCAAATTAAATACTCTTGTATGTACCAATTCCAATTTTTATTAACAAATATCTAATATTTTAAATTTAATTTTTTTGTTTGTTTTAATCTCACATTCAAGCAATATCTGTATTCTTTTTGTGGGCATATAATTTTAATTTTCTCTTCTGCTTCTTTTATTTCCCGCTTTAACATTGCAGCATGTTGCATCCGTAGTTTTAATTTAAAATTGAACAGAGTAACAGGAATTATAAATATTTTCAAGCCAAACACAGTACAGCAACACACACGAACTAAAATTTATAAAACACTGGCCGGACCCATATTATATTACGGCAGTGAGACCTGGACAATTCGCAGTGTAGATGAACAAAGACTAACTGAGGCAGAAATGAAATTTATGAGACGTACTGCAGGTTACTCAAGAACAGACCATAAAAGGAATTCTGAGATTCTCAAAGAATTACAAACAGAATCAGTCATGGAATATGTACAAAAATACAGAAACAACTGGAAATCTCACGTAAGAAGAATGAGCAGAACAAGAATATCACGTCAAATCTTAAATTACCAGCCACCAGGCGAGACTCTTCAAACTTTGGATTAAGACCGTAATAGACCACTAGGTCTATCACAGGAAAGAAAGAAAGAAAGAAAGAAAGAAAGAAGAAGAAGAAGGAGAATTTAAATGTATGTTCACCGCTTTGGTCTCTGGATGACATCGTTGCATCGCAAACAGTGAGCCCGGATTTAACCCCCGATTGGGACAATATTCTCTGGGTAAAATTTTTAGGAAAACTTTTAGGCGTAAATAGTACCCTAACATTATTTGGCCATCATCATCATCTCATACTCACCTTGTTCAGTATGAATATGTGATTGATTGGTATTTTCTTAAAATTTGTGTTGTCTTGGACGGGCGAGTTTTGAGTTGATACCTCATCCGGGAGCCTTACATGTCTGATCTAATCATGCCTTACGTATCCCCTCCCTACAGTTCGTTCCACTCTAAGGGCCAGTTTCACCAACAGAGGTAACTGCGTTACGCCAGTTTTGTCCATATATAATACATAGCTTAAACTGGCGTAATACAGTTACCTCTGTTGGTGAAACCGATCCTAAGAACTGCATACAATATGAAACGTAAAATTATCTAAAACGGAGAGCTTTAAAAAGAAGAAGAAAGAAATACAATAGAAATGTAATACTTATTTACTTACTCACTGGCACTATCGAACCCGTAGGTTCATGGCCGCGCGGACATAAGCTCTCCATACATCCCTATCCTGAGCTAATGCTTTCCAATACAAATGTAATATATTTTTAAAAACAAATTATCTTCATCGTTCCTAAATCGTACACGTCGAAAATGACCATCATGTCTGTGTGTGAATGTACCTTAAATCTCTAGCGGCGACATGTTTCTTTTTTCAAAGCTAAACTTCACATTTAGCAATTAATTAAAAAAGTAATACGTGCGCTAAACAGCACAGTTGGAGTATTAAGAGTGAAGTTAAAATTTAAAAAAACATCGCTCTAGCGGCAGATTTTTTCCAACAAAATTCATTATATTAAATTAGAATTGTCCACCGCTGTCGTCTCGAGGTAGCGTGCTGCCTTGTCACAGTTTTTCTTGGTGAGGTTTTTATCGGGGTTTTTCCTCACCTGTAAGACAAATGTCAGGAAAACTTTAAGACCCAAACGGTCCGCGAAATAATACGGTCATCATCATCGTTATTCTTATCATCATCATCATCCTTCACCGGTGTGGAAAGGAACGGGAAGCTACCACACCTACAATTCCCTAGTAAAGCTGCAAGCATAGCATGAAAATGCTATGATTGCAGTGAAGGACCTGCCTTCGGGCAGAATTACTGTGGATGGATATTGGAATTAAATTGGGAAGGTATTCTCCAAAAATCAGTAAAATCCAATTAACTAAAATTGGAGGTTTATCTGAAAGCAGAAATTAACAAAAAAAAAACACTCTAGCGACCACCAGTTTACTATCTCGCAATTACACTCTATTGTGTCATTTTATTCCTTAAAATTATATCGTGATATTTAGTCTGTGAAATTGGGCCATTAAGGGTCGGTTTCACTGTATTACGCCAGTTTAAGCTATGTAATATATATGGAGAAAACTGGCGTAATACAGTTACCTCTGTTGGTGAAACTGACCCTAAGCGGTTAAGGGGTTAATTTTCAACTCTCTACTAAATACAAATTTATTTCCTCGCGTTATAAATGGATTATGTGCAGGATGCAGCATGGACACCTGGCGGTTTTTAAAACACTCGTAACACTGTGTATTTAGGGTCAATTTCACCAACAGAGGTAACTGTATTACGCCAGTTTCCCCGTGTATAATACATAGCTTGTAAGAGTTACAAAAGCGTACAATACGGTGTCTGGGGTTTGCCTGCCTGTGATTGCAGGAGTCCTACCTATCGATCTGTATATCGCTCAAAGAATACAAAACTTTAAATTCAGAAGAGACCAGACGATACTAGTCGGCGACACTGTGATCACGCCAGACTTATATCAGACACCAGATGAACGAGACACCATCAGACCGATTATCCAGGAAAGTATTTCCGAGGAATGGCAAGAACGATGGGAAGCGACAGAACATGGACGCATAACATATGAATTTCTGCCTAACATCAAGGAAAGGCTAAAGAAAACTTGGATCCAACCAAATCACCATATCACGCAACTCCTGAGCGGCCACGGCTCTTTCAAAGTCAAACTCCATGAAAGAGGCCTCTCAAGAACGCCTCATTGCGATTGCTTCGGAACAGAGCTGAACACTGTACAACATGTCCTGTACGAATGCATCAAATATGAGGCCAGACGAAGGGACTTACATGAGGCTGCACTAAATGGTGATATGAACTGGCCGCCTCCTCTACGGTTTTGGACAGAAAAACAGCCATACCAGGCGGTGAGAAAGTTCATCGGATGGGTCCTTACTCAACGCCAAGAGGAGGACATCCGCAGACATAGAAGAAGGGATTAGATGTAATCTAGCAATAAGTTAGTTGTAAGTTAGTAAATTAAGTATTAGTTTTAACACAACACCATGTAAATATTACTAGATTAGGTGGTAGATTTAAGACTTAGGTTAAGGATTAGTATGTAAAAATAACTGTATATAAGTAGTATTAAGAACAAACACCCGAAACTTGTATCCTGAAAATAAACATAATAAAAACAGCAGAGAGTAATTAGGGACAAGAGCAGACCTGGGGATATGGGCATTAAGCCCGAGGAAACCCAGGGGGATGGTGGTGGGGCTCTTAATAAAAAAAAAATAATACATAGCTTAAACTGGTGTATTACAGTTACCTCTGTTGGTGAAACCGATCCTAAGTCAAAGATGTAGTTTACTCATGTATAAATGTATACAATTACATGGAGTTACAGAGGAAATGGTTAATCCTTTATTTAACGTTTGATCTTTACAAGGTATTTGGAACGTTGCCTTTATGATAAAAATACATAAATTATATAAATATTCTAAAACCAATAGAAATTGAATTAAAATGTGAAGATGATTGAATTATATTATTACTATAGTATATTTTAAGTTCTGAGAACTTTATACATTTAAAAGCATTCCGTTTTCTTTCTTGTGTAGAAAAATGTAAACTAGCGTTCTATAGTCACTGGCAGTGTAAATGTGGTTCCCTTATATATTCATGCCATCGCGTTAAAATTTATCTTTCTTTGTGAATAGGACTTAAGTTGGAAAATTCTTATTTGTTGGTCGGAAGTTCTATTATTTTGTCTTCACAATGTGAACTGTGCGCACAATGAAAAAATCTTCTCTCAAAAATTTGCTTGGAAACAATCTCAAAAGATATCTTGTGTAAAATGGTATTTCATTACTTATACCCTTTCCTCCTACCAACCTATAATTTATTTTATGCACGAACTTAATTAAAAATATTTAAATAGAATAATTAAATATTTTTCAAAAGGAAACGTTTTGTGTTTTATGTCAATATAAATCCAGATGTTTGCATATCTTGAAACACATAAATAACTATACACTGTGTAAGATGCTATATTAATTTTATTTCAAATGCATTTACATACACGAATATATATATATATATATATATATATATATATATATAGTTTACAAAAGAAAAAAAAAACTAAGTTTACAGAAGATTTACTGAAAGTTAAAATTTAAGTCAAGAAAGTTTTAATTATAACAAATCTACATCATAAATTAAAATAATGAAGACCAGTTAATTTCACCATTCATAGCAACGCCATTAAGTTGGAGTAAAAGAATCTGGAGAAGGATTCCTAAACGCAGACGTTCAGACGTTTATCGAAAACGGTTCCAGGAGCACAAGGCATACAGATAGCTCTGCCGTTACTGCATTCGTAGAACCAGTTGGGACTGGTGGGATGTTCACGGTAGATGGAAGTAGTTTTGGGGGAAACTAGTGGGCAGTGTGGTGGAGTGGCACGTGGGCAAAGAGAAGAACTAATTGGTGCACTAGTTGTAGCAGGTGGAGATGCAGCAGGTGGAGATCCAACAGATGGAGATCCAGCAGGTGGAGATCCAACAGATGGAGATCCAGCAGGTGGAGATCCAGCAGATGGAGATCCAGCAGGAGGAGATCCAGCAGGAGGAGATCCAGCAGATGGAGATCCAGCAGGTGGAGATCCAGCAGGGGGAGATCCAGCAGGTTTCCCACTTCCAGATCCTATTGGATGGCCTGATCTATGCCCTTTAAAATGGCCTGATGGATGAGGAGGTGATCCCGGTCCTTTTGGATCTCCTCCACCAAGTTTTGTTGGACTGGCATTCACATAAAGAAACACCGAAAGTAGTAGAAGTGCGACTGCGATTTTTCCTCCTAAAAACACCATAATAACATTATCATTATTATTTGTATTTGATATTATAGTCAATCTGTAATTTTATACCCCAATGTTAATTACAACTATTACAATATAAGTTAATATGTTTTATAAAACTCGGTTTAATTTTGAATCTTAAATTGATGCTAAAAATAACATTTTTACTAAAAACATTTTTAATATGTATTACCAGTCGTTTGTCATAATCTTACATTTAAGAACACAATGTAAACATCTGAATCAAGAAATCAATACATTTTAACAACATTAATTTAAACATTTGACAAGAATGAATAGCTAGAATTATTTTTAATACATTTCTTTTTCTCACCTGTCATTTTTTCAGTTGGTGCTGCTGTCTGTCTCACTAGGAAGTTGAGATGTTAGCTGGTGTTATTGCCAGATTTTCAGCCAATTTATACAAATCTTTGGTAGCTATTTCCTCGAGGGTCGTAAGTGATAATGCTCGAATTAAAAATCAGTTGTCAAATCCCTTCTTCATATGTCAAAAATAACATGTTCAGATTATCATCAAATTTGAAAACCGCCCTCTTTAATTGGAACGAGGAAAATGTTATTCAACGGGTGTGGCAAAACTCTACAACAATCAGTGTGCTTGTATTGCATCATTTTTTTCAAATATCACATGACAATTATGAGGATTAACGTTTTTAGGGCAAGAAATATATCCGTAATATTACTTTTATATTTACTTGATTTATGTTCAATAGTTGTACATCTTAAAGTATTTTTTATATCTGTAAGTTTGCTTCTATAAACGTACAATTTTTTTGCAAAATGTTACTTATACTATAGTGGAAAACTTTTATTTATGCAAGTATCCAAAATATTCACTACACTTCATTCTCATCACCAACTATTCTTCTTCTTCTTCTTCTTTCTTTCATGTGATACACCTAGTGGTCTGTTACGGCCTCAATCCAACGTTTGAAGGGTCTGCCCAAAGATCTCTTCCCTGGTGGCTGGTAAATACATCCTATTTTACAGCTTAAACATAATTAATATAGGAAAGGAACAAAATGTGAAGAAATTCGTAATTTAGGAAGGATCTGGACTATTTTGGAGGAAGTACTGTAATCAGAATAGATAATATTACAAGAGTATTTGGGCACGGCAAGCTTGTATACTTTCAATTCATTATAGAACTTGTCGCTGTCATGAATTAAAGCAAATGAAATCTATTTTGCTGTGGTTATGTTAGTCTGTTAGGTGTCCCTGGTTCGACTCATCAGACATTCTCATACGATTAACATCGCCATTTTCTGGCTGGGCCCAAAGCCTCAAGTAGGGGCTACTACCCTTCCCTTTGGTTTCATTATCCACAATGTTGTCACATAGGCTCAGAATCGTAAGAAAGTACACAAATGTTTTCCTCCCCTCGGATCACCACTACCACTAATTTTAAAACATGAGGTTTGCCAGACCAGACTGTTTTTTATTACCAAGTTGATGCGAATGGTGATATGTAATACATGCAGAAATGAATACAGATTGAAATGGCATAATAGCGGAGGAGAGAGAAATGGAGTCTTGTGGCACAAAAATAGGAAAAAGGGAGAAACCCGGGATTTGAACCTGAGAACCCTGTCGGGATAGCCACCGGTCTAATGACACATTAAGTACGTAATAATGCTAAATGCATGTAAACATACTCTGGGCATTCCTCCCTCTACCCGAGTGCATAGTTCGTCACATTGAGGCAACCGGTTCAGCCATGTGGACGTGTTTTGTTATCATAAGTAATGCCACGAGTGATTTCCAAATTATCGATAAATTCACGACTCACGAAGCGAGGAGTAAATTTTCCTAGACAATTTGGAAATAAAGAGTGGCATTTGTTAGGGCTATTTAACGAATAAAATTAAGCTGTTTACTCACAAATCATTATTTAAATATAGGCCTAGTTATTTTAAAATATTTATATATTTAATGTAAACGGCGATGTTTGAAAACAAATGAGAAATGTTTGGTTATGCTTTTTTTGTTCATCCACTGCAACTAGATCTTATTATTTATTGCCAAATAGGATCGCAATATTGTAGGAATGTACGCTAGTGGAGAAAAAATGAAACACATCAAACTGTATGTTATAACGAACATTATAAGTTATTAGTCCACCGCTATGGTTTCGAGGGCCCGTGTTCGATTCCCGGTAGGGACAGTCTCCTGGGCGAGGGTTTTTTCGGTGTTTTTCCTCACCTGTAAGACAAATGTCAGGAAGCTTAGTTCCCAACGGCCATCATCATTACCATTATCATCATCATCCTTCACCAGTGTGGAAAGCAACGGGAAGCTACCACATCTACAATTCCCTGGTAAAGCTGCAAAGCATAGTATGAAAATGCTATGATTGCAGTGAAAGATCTGTCCTCGTGCAGAATTATTATTAATTATTTTTTTAGGAAACATCTCCGTAAAATCATTATTTAAAAACGCAATTATTGAACACACAATTATCAAATGTGTAGTTCGAAGGAATCTGTTCATTATTTGCTATACGTATTCACTGTATTTGTTCGAGAGTCAATCACTGCAACATAATGCTCTGACCTGTTCAGAATGTTAGAAAGGAGGAACTTTCTTTATTGTGATAAACAGAAGTAGATAAATATCGAGGTGAAACACGACTGTGATTGGTTGTAAAACAAAATTCATTGAAACATGATTGGTCATTGACTCCCATTTGGGGCATGAGTTAAATAGTCGCTGTAATTTTGAAGTTTTTAACTGGAAACTGAGATGAATTGTAAATAAAGTAAAAACCGTTTTAGTTTTAATGTTGGCAATATGAAGTGTAACGCGTGGAGTGTCAAATGACGCACCTCTTTTCAATTCCGAATTCATTTTGAGACTTCATTAAATTAAGGGAACCGTCTGGTGAATTAGAAATATTTTTTAGTTTTCATCAAATTGTTTTGTAATTATTATCACATACACACCGTGTGCCATTGAACCCCCTCCCCACATTTTAACTAATCAGAACTCTCAAAGTATGCTGAATTATGAAATGAGGTTGGTATTAAAAGAAAAAGAAACTCAAAGAATTTATGTTTTCATTGTTGCAGTTAATTCATCTGTCTCATGTTGAACAATAATGAACGAGCAAAAACTGTTTTCTGGTATGCAGAGACGAAGTCAGTAATTACAGTGCAAAGAAATTACCAGAGAGAATATGGAGGAAATGCGCGTGATGGGAAAACCATTAAGGCATGGCTTGAGAAGTTTCTGGCGACTGGAAGCGTTAAAAAAGAATCAGGAGGTGCTCGTACACGTGTTAAAGTAGAAAATATTGAAGCAATTAGAGCAGGATAGAGGTGTTTTAGTGCGTGGCAATGACAATTCTTTGAGTTTGTGTTTCGTTTAATACCGGCCTCATTTCATAATTCCCCATACTTTGTTAGTTATGATTCATTAAAATGTGGGAGGTTTGAATGGGACACTCTGTACATTTTTCATGACGATTAAGTGAAGCGAAAGAGGAAACTTTTGGAAATATCAGTCTACTTAGAACGGAATAGGATCGGCTGTTTCTGAACTACTGTCTGTCTACGTCACAAGTATTTCAGTTTATTTCTTCAATAGACCTAAAGGTAAGCTTGAAGTTTGACTTGTTTGTATACTTCAAGTAAAAGTATTGCATTAATTTCGCGTATTCACGTTTCATGTTTTATCTGGACTTATGTTTTCCTGTTTACTTCAAGCGACAACCTTCTATTCTATTCCAATCTTTGTAAACTGTGAGTAAAACCTATGTGCTTTTTTCGAATTGATCATTTATATTTGTATGGAGGTTGTTGTTCCTGCTAGAGGCTTTGGGCCCAAACCAAATAAATGAAGACATGAGTGTTTTGTGTGAATGCTCGATGAATGTGGAACCAGAAACACCATAACGAAGAGTAGATTTAATCTTAATAATTACAACAAGAATTAATCGTTATCTTAGTGAAAAAAAATTAATTTATTAAGTCGATGTTTCAACTCCTTTTGTGAGATCATTTTCAAGACATAGTTGTTTATAATACATAGTTACTATCACCAAGACAAGGAAAAAATATTATGGCTTTTCTTTAGAATTTACCCTTCATTTTTGAGTTTATTGTTGTGAATTATGTCTTCTTATGCATTTACTAACATTTTTAAATATTTTGAATTTTTTCAAAATTTTTTTTAAACTTTATTTAGAATTTTAAAGTATTTATTCAAATACACATATTGTGATGGGGACTTGCTATTTTCTCCAGAGAATATATTATATAGTTGGAACCAGTGGGTTATGGATGGTTGCGGTTACTAAGGAGTGAAAAAAAAGTGGCGGGAAAAAACTACACTTAAACTAGCGTGAAATATTTTCGAAGTCCTAGAGAACAACAGTGCGCATGCGCCAGAGTTTATAGAACCAGCGATAACCCACAATCGAACCACATATCGATTATCATCCTCGGTTACTATCCGTCGCAATGAAATTTTAATGACCAATATTTACAATAAATCCCCAAATCTATGTTTTAAAAATATACTAATAATATTAAAATTACCAAACGTTTATTAAAAATGGGTGTACACTCACTTATCACTCCCTAATCCTGATCAAATTAGCGATAGAAAAATCATAGACTAAGTAATATACTATGTGGAGAAAATAGCAGTTAGCATCACAAATTTGTCTAACAGTGTCATAATATTGTGATTTGTATATTTAAATAAATACTTCAAAATTGTCTAATAATGTTATAAAAATTGTTTGAAAAAGTTTAAAATATTAAATAATGTTAGTAAATACAGAAGAAGAGCTATAGTTTACAACAATATAACTGAACAATCAAGCGCTAGTGGAAGTGCAGTTGTGCCAAATGAAGTATTTAATAAACAAAAAGATTGAAATGAATGGTGTGAAACATATGATACACATGTACTTTTGCACACTTTATTTGAAATGTCGCAATTCGAGTAATATTACATATGTCGAACACTCGTAAATATCTAGAACCATGTCTCCTTCACAGTTAATTAACCATTTTAGACAATTAAAACCAAATACAGCGTAATTAAAACATTTAACAATGCGTTACCTCGTGAATCACAGCTGTAACTTTTCGAGCATGCGCAGTGGGCCATAACTGTAAAGCGGCTCATTCTTTTTGTCGCTTAAGGTACATTTCTCATCGCAATAACACTGTTTCGAAACAATAGTATTATAACGAAGGCAAAGAAAAGGGATAAACAAAACATGATGAGAATGTGTGGAATAAAATATCGAGTTTAAATCATGAGCGACAAAATTACATTTTTTTAAATTTTGTTACAACGAATATAACCCAAGTCCTTTCAAAAAACGTTAAACTGAAAATATATAAAACTATTATTCTACCAGTTATATTATATGGGTGCGAAACATGGACTCTTACTCTAAGGGAGGAAAGGAGATTACAAGTATTTGAGAATAAAGTTCTTAGGAAAGTTTTTGGAACAAAGAGAGTTGAACAGACAGGTGAATGGAGAAGACTACATAACAGTGAACTACATGGTCTTTATAGGAAGCTGGATATAATAAGAACAGTTAAGTCTCGTAGACTGCGATGGGCAGGACATGTGGCACGTATGGGGAATGAAAGACTTGCATGGAGGCTTTTTGTAGGAAAGCCAGAGGGAAAACGCGCAATTGGTAGAACAAGAATGAGGTGGGAGAATAACATTAAATATGATTTGAGGGAAGTAGATTATACAGGAAATTATTGGAAAACATTAGCTCAGGATAGGGATGTATGGAGAGCTTATGTCCGCGCGGCCATGAACCTACGGGTTCGATAGTGCCAGTGAGTAAGTAGATTAAGTACAACGAATATAATATTCGCTTTGTTTGTATCATTCTCTCTGATTGAAAGAGAGTTTGACTGAACATTATCTCAAGTACTGTTTTTGTATTATTTATCTAAATGCATGTTTCTACAATGATTTGATTAAAGTAGATAAACTGATGTAAGCATACAATAGAACATCAAACGGATGTTATCAACAAGACTTTACAGCCGATAAACTATAAGAACTTGATAATTATATTTGGTATTGGTTCCGCCCATTTATTCTGCGAACAAAACTCGAGTGTCTCAAACACAACTTTAAGTATTGAAATAATCTTTGTGAATTGATGATGAAAATTGTGGTAGCGAGATGACATATTTCATCATCATCATCAACAAGGATTAGGCCCAATGGCCTGTTCCGATCTCATTATAGGTCGAATTGGTCCTTCCATCTCTTCAATGGTCTTCCCAACATTCTTCTACCTTTTGGTTTATAATTATACATTCTTCTTGGTATGCGCTGTTCATTCATTCGTAATACGTGCTGAAGATACGCATTTTGATAATATTTTATTCTTTCACAGAGATTAAATATATTAAGTTCTGTTCATTTATCTTCGTTTTTTTTTTAGCGGGCCTTTGGTATCCTGCCATTGCTCTCAACATCTTCATTTCAGCAGCCTCTATTTGTTTACTATCTGCCTTTGTTCATGTCCAGGTTTCACATCCATAGATAAGAGATGGAACTGCCAATACTTTGTAAAACTTCTCCTAAATAGTTTATTTTCTAGTTTTATTCAATAAAGTGCGTTTAATTGTGTTACATAGATAATTGAATCGTTGCATTTTAGTGTGTTTATATAAATTTCTGTCATTCCTAAATGACATCCCAAATAATTGCAATTTTGAACTTGGTCTATAATTACATTGCTTATCATTATTTTTGTTCTTATTGCACATTTTCCTTTCAGAGTTAATATTTTTGTTTTAAATTTAGATATTCTTAAATTGTATTTTAGAGAGATATTATTTAAAGTATAAAGGAATTGTTGTAAAGCATTTTCTGATGCTATCATTATTACTTGATCGTCTGCAAACAGCAGAGTTGTCAATACACTATTTATATTAATAAGCTGATAATTATATTTGGTATTGGTTCCGCCCATTTATTCTGCGAACTAAGATTCAAGTATCTCAGATACAAGTTCGAGTATTTAAATTTTTGTTAATTATTGATGATGAAAATTGTGGTAGTGAGATCGCATATTTATGAATATTATATAATAAATGCGGGAGGGTGCGAACTTTGACAGACTTTTATTGTTTGTTGTCAACTTAATTGTTCTTGCTTTTCTGTTAATCAGATTTGAATCATTTAGATATTAAACTTGTAAAAGTCAATCAATATGTCAAGGCGTGTTTTTAAAATGTTTCAGTACATCTCATTGTTCTTCAAACTGAACTCATTATGAAAGTAATTTTTCAGTAACATAAATGATAAGCTTTCATAAAACAGAAGCGAATAAAGAACTACGGAGCTAGAATATAAATACACCGTGTCCCATTCAAACCTCCCACATTTAAATTAATCATAGCTCTCAAAGTATGCGGAATTATAAAATGAGGTTGGTATTAAAAGAAAGATAAACTCAAAGAATTTTTGTTTTCATTGTTGCACTTAATTCAACTGTCGCATTTTGGACAATAATGACATGAAACAACATGGCGACTCCTCAGCAACGGGCACAAACTGTTTTCTGTTATAGAGAGACGAAGTCAATAATTACAGTGCAAAGAAATGACCGGAGAGAATATGGAGGAAATGCATCTGATAGGAAGACCATTAAGGCATAGCTTGAGAAGTTTCTGGCGACTGGAAGCGTTAAAATAAATCAGTAGGTGCTCGTACACGTGTTTCAGAAAAACAATATTGAAGAAATTAGAGCAGAATAGAGGTGTTTTAGTGTGTGGCAATGAAAATTCTATAAGTTTCTGTTTCGTTTAATATTGGCCTCATTTCATAATTCCCCATACTTTGTTAGTTATGATTAATTAATGTGTGGGAGGTTTGAATGGGATACCCTGTACAAGTAAATATGACATTGTAGTTCACTGAATTGAACTAATTCAAAAGCAATAACTTTCTACAAAATTAGCCAGTGGTTAAAACTGTTGTTTATGAACTTAGGGCCGCATGCAAATACATTAGTCTCTGGTAAGTTGAGTTTTCCGTGAAAACGTGTAAAGTTCGAATTAGCGAGTCGCTCACTGGTCATGCATGAAAGTAGTTTTTTTCGTAATATTGGCAAGAAATTACCCAGAATTCTTAGCGATAAAACCACTTCCGTTATTTTCGTCTGCTAGAGGAACGCATTTACGCTTGCGTCCCGCAAATAATACCGTATACGACGACGTCTGCGTCGCGCGATATTACGCCGATTCTCCTGTTCTTCCAGTTGAATTTTTTGGTAGACTCCATCAAATACCGAAAACATGATCGAAGTCTTCAAGGTCCGACATCTTGGATAAAGCAGCAAGGTACGCGGCAAGGTTTCAAACTACATCGGTTACCATCGGTTCCCATCGGGTTGCTCACGATTCGTTCTCTTCAAAGTCACCTCGCCAGGTAGCTTAGGAATTTCAACAATTGTTATCGCATGAACAGATTTTTGAGTACGCAAAACGTCTTTGGATGCAACTTTCTCAGCGGAGAACGACTTTTACGGTCTAATGTGTTCATAGATACGACCCTGAGTTATTTTCTCAGTACATATTCTGTATCATACGATCTTATTGATTTTGGTCAGGTAGATAACTATTGCAAATTATGGATTGGTTTCAAAGCTTAGTTCCAAATTGAACACACGACTTTCCTGATTTGGCATATATAAGATTTTCTTTCTTCTGGGAATATGAATAAATTAATAAATGAATGGAGGAAAACACAACGAGGATATTTACCCATCAATAAGAACCTCAAACTCGATGCTATTCTTTTTGCAGACGATTTAGCTCTTCTGGCATTTTCCGAAAATGATTTGCAACGATCAATTTATAATTTACAAAAACTAGCTGCCATATTTAATATGGATATATGATTAACAAAACTAAAATTATGGCATTTTATGGGAAGGACCCCATACAAAGTAAAATCTGTGTCCAGAATAACATTTTAGAGAGATCTAACCAATTTAAATATCTTGGATATTATCTTTCTATCTGGGATGAAAAGGATATCCCTGAAAAAGTTACTAGTTATAATAAAAGTTTAGGAATTATTAATCAAGTTATGAAACCATCCCTTTACAAAAAAAACACCAGATTACGTTTATATAACACTTTGGCTAGACCAGTGTTGACCTATGGTAGTGAAGCATGGACACTAAAAAGACAACATGAAAGCAGAATAACGGCTTGTGAAATGAGATTCATGCGCAGAACAGCGGGTTACACCAGATGGGATCGGAAAAGGAACACCGATATCTTAAAAGAATTGAAGACTACGCCAATTTTGGAATATATTAAACAGTACCAACTAAATTGGAAACACCATCTTGAATGAATGAGTTCAAATCGGATCCCCAAAGCTGTTTACAAAATTATATACCAAGAGGACGAAGATCACTGGGCCGTCCTATGAAACGCTGGAGGGAAAATTTTCTATAGGATCGTAACAGACCTTGGCCTAATACTTGGAAGGAAGGAAGAAGAAGATTTTCTTTCATATTCTAAGTTTAACCTCTCCTTTTTTCGTATTTATCTGACCGATGGAACTCGGGTCTTATTAGTGACATGACCTATCTCCGAAACGAAGTTTAAACTTTGTATCACATGGATACTTCTTTAAGCACACGATGACTAGAGAGCCTTCTCGAATGAAGGATCAGCTCAATATGGGGCCACTTCTGAGACAATAAGATACACCATGTATTCGCACGTTCATACTGATCAAGGCGAATAAACTATAATTATTGTGAAGGGCAAATGTTCCGGAGAATACTTGAAAGAATATATTTAGTATATTACGATTCGAGGTTGGGAAGTGGTTTTTACAAAATCGAGAAAAATGTTTAAAAACCGAGCGATAACGAGGTATGTAATTTCCGAGATTCTGTAAAACACTTCAAGTGTGTATTAATTTTTGCGCGATGGTGTTTTCAAAATTATAAATAATAATAAGATAATAACATCTTTATTGGAAATATTTGCGTTCATTATTTCAAACTTACAGACCGAATAACTGAATACAGAAACGACTGGGAAGAACATATTGATAGAATGCCAGAAGGAAGATTTCCAAAATTATTGCTAAATTATAAACCGCACGGAAGGAGAAATGTTGGTCGCCCACACAGAAGATGGTCTGAACAATTTTAACAATTCTAGCTTTCATGAAACCGGAACGAGCCAACAGACTTATTCCCTGGATTATGATGATAATGATGTAAACGATTGACTAACGTTTACAGTATGGACAATGTTTATTAGTTGAAACAACAAGAGGCCGTAAGACCAATTAGTGATAAAATAACAGGAGGACGTGAGACCAATTAATGATCAAATGGCAGCAAGTACGTATTATTATTATTATTATTATTATTATTATTATTGTTTTATATTGTTTCAAATAAAGTTCAGTTCATTTAAAATTCAGTGATTTGTTTCGTATAATGGATATTAACACTACCTTTTGGATTTTTTTTGTATGTAGTATACATAGAGGGCAGTGGTTCTACTTCCCACACGCGTGTTTATAATATGTAATATTACTGTATAGTTATTTAGGTTGGCAACCCCGAAATGTAGGAAGTTGAACTTTCAATCATGGTCGCCATTGTTGTAAGTACGATAAAACGCACTATGCGGATATATATATATATATATATATATTATATATATATATATATATATATAAATGTAGATGTAAGAATATTTTATTGTATTTTTTAAAACCTGGTTGAGTAGCGGACAAGGTCTTAACTCTGCCAGGTAAAATAAAGCTATTATTATTTTATTATATACAACTTTGGACAAATTGATACAGACAATTTTTGAAATTGATGAAATACATTTTGTAAATATATTTAAAGAATTCAAATTTTAGGCCTAATTGAAGTATACGTACTATAAAGTAGAAATTTTGTAAATATGGTTTCTTAAAATTGAAATTGATCCTCTAATGGCAACGATGGCAATTTTAGAAAGATACACCCTGTCCAAATCTAAGGAATTCCAAAATTTGGCTAAGAATCCTGGTATAGTACCTCTTGCCCCGATCATCAATCCTGTGACAGTTATACTATCTAGTTGGTATTTATCTTTGTAATAGTCAATTGTTGGCTCATATATGTCTTTCTTTTCAGAGTCAACTTGCTCAGGTTGGCCACTATGAGTCTCAAAACGAATTGGGGATCTAATATCATACCAATTTTAGAAGATGGTCTAAATGCAATAATATCTATTCCTCTGTTACTCCCATTAGTGGTCACACCATGAACTTCCTCATAAACTATTATTATTATTATTATTATTATTATTATTATTATTATTATTATTATTATTATTATTATTATTATTATTATTATATTAAGATAAATGATAAAGTTGGAATCCGTGGATGAATTGAATTGAATTTGTATGCCCAGAATTGTTGCAGTTATATTCTCATGAAAATTACTTACGCGCCTGCAAACTTTTACACGTGCATATAATTATGTAATTCTTTGTGTCCACCGCTGTGGTCTCTCAAGGTAGCGTACTGTCTTTTCACGCATCGGACCCGAGTTCAAGTCACGGTCGAGGCAAGTTCCTTGGGTGAGGTTGGTTTCGGGATTTCTCCTCATCTGTAAGACACATGTCAGGACATTTTAAGGGCCAAACGGTTCCTCGAACATCAAGTGGCCATCTTAATCATCATCATTCATATTTGCCTTAAATTAAGTTTAGGAATAAGAACTCTTCTGGCGCACCACTCTCATCATCATCATCATCATCATCATCATCATCATCATCATCATCATTGAGGCAGAGTAACCCCGGCTTTCAAGCTCCCCAACCATATCGCCAATCCCAAGAGAGAACACCAGAAATGTCGTAATGAAAACCTGGGGTATTGAATAAAACAATATAACAATTTTCGATGTAAGACAAGGGTGTAGTTTATCACCTACCCTTTTTTAATCTATATATTAATGACATCATCCAAAATTGGAAAAGTATTGTTAATATAGGTATAAGAATGGACCGTTTTAAGATATTAAACGTTTTAATGTACTCTGACGATGTTGTTATTATTCAAGAAAATGAAAATAATTTGCAGTACTCTTTACATCAATTAAATCAGGAAGAATATAATTTCAAAATATCAAAAGAAAAAACAAAAATAATGGCATTTTGGAGAAACGATCATATAAGATCAAAAATTGTAACAGACAACAAACCTCTGGAACAAGTAACAAATTTTAATTATTTGGGTTGTAATTTTACTATAAACACAAAAACTGAAAGAGACATACATATGAAACTGTCGAAATTTCAAATGATTTGCGGAACTATAGATAAAACATTAAAGAATAAAACAAGAAGAGATACTAGATCGAAGTTTTATGAAACATTGGCAGTTCCTGCATTACTTTATGGGAGCGAAACTTGGATAATGACCAAAAAATTGCTAAGTAGAATACAAAGCGCAGAAATGAACTTCCTTAGAAGAACAAAGGCTGCACAAGATTGGATCGGATAAGGAATGAAAATATAAGAACAGAGTTAAATATATATCCACTTGATGATAAAATCAGAGAATATAGAGAGAAATGGTTTACACATGTGGAAAGAATGAATGTATCAAGATTACCAAGAGCAGCATTCAACTACAAGCCAAGAGGTTCAAGGAATGTAGGAAGGCCAGTGAAAAGATGGACAGGACAACTGTGAGGCGGAACAGACAATTTGCCTAGCCCGTGAAGTGAAGAAGAAGAAGAAGAAGAAGAAGAAGAAGAATAAGAAGAATTTTCGGTATCTAGGATCAATGAAGTTTTTTAAAACCTTTTGAATAATCTTTTTGTAGTTACTACCTCGTTTGGAATTCGTTAAAACGTATCTAGAAACAAATATTATCTTGAATTTGCCAAACTTTATCCTGTACACCCAAAGATCTTAGTCACTCACACTCACTCACTGGCACTACCGAACCCGTAGGTTCATGGCCGCACGGACATAAGCTCTCCATACATCCCTATCCCGAGCTAATGTTTCCCAATAATTCCCTATATAATCTACTTCCCTCAAATCATAGTTAATGTTATTCTCCCACCTCATTCTTGGTCTACCAACTGGGCGTTTTTCCTCTGGCTTTCCTACAAGAAGCTTCCATGCAAGTCTTTCATTCCCCATACGCGCAACATGTCCTGCCCATCGCAGTCTATGAGACTTAACTGTTCTTATTATATCTGGCTTCCTATAAAGACCATGTGGCTCATTGTTATGTAGTCTTCTCCATTCACCTGTCTGTCCATCTCTCTTTGGTCCAGGATTTTTTCCTAAGTACTTTATTCTCAAATACTTGTAATCTCCTTTCCTCTCTTAAAGTAAGAGTCCATGTTTCACACCCATATAATATAACTGGTAGAATAATAGTTTTATATATTTTCAATTTAACGTTTTTTGAAAGGAGTTGGGACATCAAGAGTCTCTGTAATGCATAATAGCATGCATTTCCAGAATTGAGCCTATGTTTAATTTCTTTGTGCATCTCATTTCTATTTGTGATTATTGTTCCTAGGTATTTGAATTCAGCCACTTCCTCAAAATTTCCCTCATTTGTCATTAGCTGTCCATTTCCATAATTTAATGAATTTCTACATGTGACCATATATTTAGTTTTATTAATATTTACTTCCAGCCCTAATTTCTTAGTGTTACTCAATAGTGTGTGCGTGTTGTCCTTTAGTATCTCCTCGCTATCGGTCAACATTACTACATCATCAGCATAAACTAACAGCTTATTAATACCATTGAGTTGTCAAAGATCTTAGACGAGATAAAATTAATAATTTCAAGTACACAAAGTAAAAAAAAAATGAATCTCCATCTTTTATATGTTTTTTGTATTTAAACTACGTAACAACTTTTATCTTGTTAAATCCGTTTTTACTGGATGGGCCGTGATTGATTATTTCTTTTCCGAAAATAAACACATATACTTGTTTTAAACCAAACATGTCAATACAGATTGATGAAGTAATCCATCTTATACACTGCCGAGCATTTTCAGATTACACTGAAACACGTAAAATCTTACGCATGTACTGTTTTTAATATGTCAACAGCAAGTAATAAATCAATTACATTTCAACAAATGATAGGACTATATTTTTTTCAAAGTGCGTTTTAGATGATAAATCAACGAATTTGCAGCTTATAGAATGATCGTTATATAATAAATTCCTCAGAATGTAAATGGTAGATTAACATTATCTTTCCACTCACGTAGCAGACCTTTGACAAATATACATATTTAAAAAATAGAGATCAAGGACATAATCAGAGATTAAAAAAGCATCTTTAAATACATCTCAATTGCTATGATATATTTTAAGTGGTATATGCCAGCATTTCTATATCGTACACCCCCATGTGGGACAAGGGTGCACTCCTTGCAAGAGTTATTTAAATTTTTCTTTTCAAATGCCCCAGGTTGTCTTTCGCCATTCCTGGTGTTCTCCTCTGGCATGGCGTACTTGTACCCCACTTCTGAGATTGGGGCGCCTGGAAGGCGGGGTTACGTTGCCCCGATGATATGATGGATGATGATGATGACTAACTCATGCCCCAAATGGGAGTCATTGACCAATCACGTTTCAATGATTTCTGTTTTACAACCAATCAGAGTCGTGTTTCACGAAATATTTATCAGTGTTATAATTACCATATTAAAGAAAGCTCCTCCTTTTAAATATTCTGAACAGGTCTGGCCATTATTTTGCAGTGACTGAGCCTGTGAGAAATACGGCTACCAGATTGTATATATAGTGCATGAATGTCAACACATACCGCATGCGGGAGTTAGTATAAAAACATTTGTAGCAATTGATTATACCACCAAAAAAAGAAACCACTGTTTGCACTTTCTTAAATGTATTTTTTCCCAGATAACAATCCAGAAAAATATAATTGTCATATTTACACCATACGACATCAGAAATGAATTAATATACAGTTTGATGTGTTTCATGTTTTCTCCACTAGAGAGCATTCTTACAATATTGCGTTCCTTTGGCAATAAATAATATGATCTAGTTGCAGTGATAAACAAAAGAAGCAGATGAAGCGTACCTATCGCTTCTCATTTGTTTTCAAACATCGCCGTTTACATTAAATATATAAATATTTTAAAATAACTATAGTTAAATAATGATTTGTGAGTAAACAGCTTTATTTTATTCGTTAAATAGTTCTAACAAATGCCACTCCAGATTTCCAAATTCTCTAGATAAATTCACTCCTCACTTCGTGAGTCGTGAATTTATCGATAATTTGGAAATCACTCGTGGCGTTACTTACGATAATGGTGCGCCAGGAGAGCCCCCAATCCTAAGCTTAATCTAAGATGAATATGAATGATGATGATTGCGATGACCATACGATTTCGGGGACCGTTTGGGCCTTAAAGTTTTCCTGACATTTGTCTTACAGGTGAGGAAAAACCCCGGAAAAACCTCACCCAGAAAAACTGTCCCGACCGGGGATCGAGCCCGGGCCTGCTGCGTGACAAGGCAGCACGCTACCTCGAGACCACAGCGGTGGACTTTAAAATATAATTGAATAATGCTTATTTGTGTACAGTTGTCAGCAAGAAGAACGTAAAGTTGTTTTTTGCGCGATAGTGTGTTTTGTCGTACTTACAGCAAGGGTGACCATGATTGAAAGTTCAACTTCCTACATTTCGGATTTGCCAACCTAAATAACTATACTGTAATATTACATTCACAAGTAGGAATGAGATGCACAAAGAAATTAAACATAGGCTCAATTCTGGAAATGCATAGCTATTATGCATTGCAGAGACTCTTGATGTCCCAACTCCTTTCAAAAAACGTTAAACTGAAAATATATAAAACTATTATTCTACCAGTTATATTAAATGGGTGCGAAACATGGACTCTTACTTTAAGAGAGGAAAGAAGATTACAAGTATTTGAGAATAAAGTACTTAGGAAAATTTTTGGACCAAAGAGAGATGAACAGACAGGTGAATGGAGAAGACTACATAACAATGAACTACATGGTCTTTATAGGAAGCCAGATATAATAAGAACAGTTAAGTCTCGTAGACTGCGATGGGCAGGACATGTTGCACGTATGGGGAATGGGAGACTTGCATGGAAGCTTCTTGTAGAAAAGCCAGAGGGAAAACGCCCAGTTGGTAGACCAAGAATGAGGTGGTAGAATAACATTAACTATGATTTGAGGGAAGTAGATTGTACAGGGAATGATTGGAAAGCATTAGCTCAGGATAGGGATGTATGAAGAGCTTATGTCCGTGCGGCTATGAACCTACGGGTTCGATAGTGCCAGTGAGTAAGTAAGTAAGTAAGTAAGTAGTATTACATTTACACTCACGTGCGGGAACTAAAACCACTGCCCTCTATGTATAATACGTACAATGTATATAAAAAAAATCCAAAAGATAGTGTTAATATACATTATACGAAACAAATCACTGCATTTTAAATGAACTGAACTTTATTTGAAACAATATAAAACAATAAATACGAATTTGCGGCCATGTTATCAATAATTGTTCTCAAGGCCTCCTGTTGTTTCAACTAATAAAACATTGCTCACACTGTTAACGTTAGTCAATTGTTTATAATGAACGCAAATATTTCCAACAGAGATATTATTTTACTAAGATTTATTATTTTGAAAAAACCATCGCGCAATAATTAATGTACAACGCACGTTTGTGAAGTGTTTTACAGAATCTCGGAAATTAAAAACCTCGCTATCGCTCGGTTTTTAAACATTTTCCTCTATTCTGTAAAAACCACTTCCGAACCTCACATCATAATATACTATTTTTCTGCACGACATTATATCTAATTTTGAAGAAGTTGCTGTTCTCCTCAATAAATCAATTTCCGTATAGTTTAGTTTCTTTGTTCTAAGTTTTTGTCGAATTTCCAAACTTCAGCTCCATATGTGACAATACTTCTCATCACAATTAAGGAACAAGATCACAAGACTCTTCTTTACTTCTGGTACCACAACACAGGACATGTCTATACTCTGAATCTTACACAATATCTATGACTAGAGCATAGAACTCACTTCCCAGTCATGTCAGGGACTGTCAACCGCTATCATTATTTAAATACAAATTAACTGATATCTTAAGTTCGACACAATGAAAACATTAACTGCATAACAACTATATGGAGCATTCCTTTAATAATCATCTAGGAAGCTACTTACTTTATTTTATATCATTTTAATTTTATTATATTCCATGTTTTTGTTAGTATTAGCTAGTATTAGATCACATCATCATTGTATTTTGTTACCTCAATTTATTTTTAAACCCTAATTATCGTATTCGTCCAATAATTTTCTGAACATAAACTCCATGTCTTCATATTTTATTATTATTATTATTATTATTATTATTATTATTATTATTATTATTATTATTATTATTAGATAGATCATCGGTTGATTAATGCCTTTGACATCGTCCGGTTCCTAATAGCCAATTTTGTCGGTCCATCCAATCTCCTGGTTGTTGATGTTTCTCCTTCATATATAAATATATTCCTTGACTCCAGAAGGTTTTAGGTCTTCCTCCTCGTCTTCCCTCAGGTTTCCATTCCAAAACAGATTTTGGTAGCCGATCCTCTTTCATTCGCTTGGACATGTCCGTACCATCTTAATTGTTGAGTTTTAATATAATCTAAAATAGTGTCTTCAATCTTCATTTTCTCCCTTATAACTTAGTTCCTATTTTTTTTCTTTCTTGAAATTCTTGCTGCCCTTCGTATAAAATCAATTTCCGTTGACAAAAGATACTTATTTATTTTTGTTGTTAATGGTCAAATTTCTGCTCCATAAGGAATGATGCTTTTAACAGTTGTATGATATATATTCATTTTATTTTTATTACTTGTATTTTTATCCCACAATATTCCATTGAGGCAAACAATTGCAAAAATTCTTTTATTATTTCTATTTCTTATTTTCTCTTCATAACTCCCATTTTTATTTATTTTAATTCCTAAATATGTGATTTGACTACAAGATTTTATTGTTTCTCCAGTCTCCAAAATTAAATTTTGTTCTGGTTCACCAGCTGATAAATATTTTGTTTTTTTTTCATGTTCAAATTTAATCCCCATTTTTCATATTCTTCTATTAATAAACCATGTGACAATTTACTGCCAATTTTAATTTTAGATATGCAATTGTCATATACATTTTGTATAGCTTTAATTATTATAGTCTTAATTCCCATACGTCTTAAAGCAATCCACAGTTTCTCTATAGGGACAATGTATGCTTTCTCATTTCTCAAGATCTACAAATAGTAGGTGGAAAGGTTGTCTATATTGCGTTATGTTTTCTATTACCTGAGTAATGCAAAATAAATTGTCTGTTGTGGAACGACCTGCTCTAAATCCTGACTGTTACTCTAATTCCATATCACTGTAGTTTTTTTCCAAATTATATTTTAGTATACGTCCATAGAGTCTACTTATAGTACTTTTTACTGTCATACCTCTATAATTTTCACATTGGTCTTTCTTTCCTTCTTTATGGATTGTCGAAATGTATCCTAGTTTCCATTCTTCAGGAACTTTCTTCACTATTATTATTTTTATTATTATTATTATTATTATTTTACTGTTTGGAGCTCTCGAATGTGAAATATGACAACTGACATATTGATTGATGTTTAAAAGTTTAATATCTATTTGATAAGTGTGATT
Organism: Diploptera punctata; assembly: GCA_030220185.1. Classification (NCBI taxonomy): domain Eukaryota; kingdom Metazoa; phylum Arthropoda; class Insecta; order Blattodea; family Blaberidae; genus Diploptera; species Diploptera punctata. The sequence goes on from JASPKZ010000446.1 coordinate 2,570,657, forward strand.
TATAGCAAATCACTAATAATCAGCCATAATACTTTGATACACCCAATAAATGTTTTTTGTCATGTATTTATTTCAGATTGTTAAACCTCTCATTTTATTTATCTTTAAAACTCACTTTTACTTTCTTTTTGAAATAATAATAATAATAATAATAATAATAATAATAATAATAATAATAATAATAATAATAATAATAATAATAATTCCAACTCTTTTGTATGGTAGCGAAGTATGGACGTTGAAACAGAAGGATATGCAGAGACTTAGATCTGCTGAAATGAGATATCTTCGGAGGACTGCAGGATACACACTACTAGATCACAAAAAAATGAAGACATCTTAGAAGAATTACACATGGAACCTTTAGAAAACAAAATTTTTGATTATAAGTCAAGATGGATGCAACACGTTCATCGAATGGAAGATCACAGGATACCCAAACAATGTTAAGCTATCAACCTGCAGGAAGAAGAAGACCAGGACGTCCACTCAAAAGACTTTTGGATGATGTTTCCCTTGAGGGCGAAACAGGTCAACAAATGACCTAAATTCGTGAATGGACTACAATGATCATGATGATGATGATACACCGTTAAAAATTCAATGACAAAGTATTACGTTTTTATAAACAGTTCCTCATTATAAATTACGAGACGAGAAAACTGCGTAAACTAAAGAATTCCTCAGCAAATCGAAATTACTGTCCAATTTTGAAGGTTAAGTGAAGACACAAATTATGTCTAATGGTCCGGAAAACCCAATCAAAGTCGATGGAATGGATCTTCAATATGTAAGCGAGTACATATACTTAGGACAACTACTCTCCTTCCATCAGAAAGTAGAGAAGGAAATAAGCAGAGAAGGAAATAAGCAGAAGAATAGCTCTCGCCTGGAAGGCGTTCTGGTCACTGAAATTTATACTGCTGGACAAGTCACTCAACCGGAAACTCAAAATGGAAACACTACAAACCTGTGTTCTTCCAACACTGTTATATGGTTGCCAAACTTGGAATTTTACTGCCAAACTGAAGTACACACTCCATGTATGCCAAAGGAAAATGGAGAGGAAAATCTTAGGCATAACTCTGAAGGACAGAATCTCGAATACAACACTTCAAGCGATATCCTCAACAACTGATCCCGCACAACAAGCCATCAGAAAAAAATGGAAGTGGGGAGGCCACGTCGCAAGAATACAGGACGACAGGTGGACAATAAAAACAACCATGTGGGACCCGTACACAGGCAAGAGACAGCGCGGAAGACCAAGACGACGATGGGCTGACATCTTCAAAGAACGAGCAGGGGCGCAATGGTCCAGAGTCGCCAGATGCAGGAAGAGCTGGAGAACGATGGAGAGACAACTGTGTATTAACTAATCACAGAACAGACAGTGTATACAAACTAAGTGCTACATCCAAGTCAACTTCTCACCACGGAGTAGCTCACCGGGTGACACTCTCAAATAGAGCTTAACCCCTGTACAGGGAGGCCTTTGCCCTAAAGGGACATATCAGGCTTTATTTATTTATTTATTTAAGTGAATATATTATTCACGGAGTTAGGACGTACGGTCTTCTCATCTACTTCACCATGGTTACGATTGGGAAACATTTGCTTGAGATGAGGATGTTTGGAGAGCTTATGTGAGTATCGCCATGAACCTACACACTCGATAGTGCTAGTTAGTTATTATTTATGACAATAGTAGTTCCTAAATGGAATCTTTCTATTTGGCATAATATAGGAACTAAGATGCATATTCCATGAACAGTACATACAAACTTCTTCTTTGTGATTTTTACATAATAATAATTACTTTCTTGTTGTTCCAGATGATTTCAACCTGAAACATATTTGAACGTTACAAAAATATTGTAACGTGTTTCAGTATATTGTAAATTTATCGGTTACAATATTTAAATTAAGAACAGTAATAGAACAGGAATTGCTCCAGTAACACTTGATGATTCCGATATTTATCCTCCCTCGAGAATCAGGTTGGACCAGTCACCCAGTTGCATTTACTCTACAAAACAAGCAGCATGATTTGCTGTTCTGACCACAAATATCAGGAGTTCTTCATTTGCTGTCTTGTTTCCACACCATATTTCAGCCAACTTCATAGTGTTCTTGGATAAATTTACTTTTTATGTACATTTTAGCAAAATAATTATCTTCTGTAAAGCAAAAAAATAAAATTAATATTTTCAAAAAAATCCAAAATAAGGTATTATGAATGGGAAATACGAAAAATAGAGAACCTTGTTATGAAATTGACTTCTAAAAATTATGTTTCCAAATATTATTGAACCACGCGCGATCTGCTACCAAAAATTGCGCCGCTTTGGTTCTGGATCGTACCAATGTTGTTGATAATTACTTTGAATTGGGAACATAGATTGCTCAAATTAACATATCTTTGCCCGGACCCATAAAAGGCAAAGATTAACTCATCTTTCTTCAATAAATTGTTAAGCATGTAATATATTGTAAGCTATACAGATTATATTCGTGGGAGTTTCAAGGAAATAGGAAATCATATTCGCTTGAGAAAGCTTTGGAACTTTATACTCGTATCTGACATGACTAGCTACTGAATCAATAGACATAAGTTAACTAAGAGCAGATACCTCATATTTAATAAGAGTAACAAAAAAACAGTCAGATATAACATTCAAATAATAAAAGATAGTTAGTTTGACATTGAAAAATAAATTGAGAAAAGTAACAATAACCTTATCTGTCATCTAAACAAAACAATAATAATGAAACATACGTACTCTCTTTCATTCACACTAGTCCCGCCAAGGGTTAGGGTACACGGTCCTTGTGGCCCTACCCTGGCCTAAGAGACCAATGAACAAAACAAGCTCCTCCGAGCTATATCGACTTGACCCTCTGATTAATAAACAGGTGATAGTAAGCGCAGCTTAATTGAGGGTTCACTAGGAGAGGGGAGGACGCGCGATAGAACATGGCGCATAAAGGAAAGAGGGTGGGGTATGTAGGAGAGAATTTGGAACTGTTCACTAAGATCACAGAAGAAATGATTTCGGTACATTATATCAACTTAATATAAACTTAATATATAAACAAGAGTTACACTTACTGTGCAGATTGTAACCATTGCTCAAGAAAACACAATTTGAAACAAAATGACATACAGGTTTTTTTATATTGAATTGAACATTTCTTGAAGGAAGAAAAAAACATTACAAAGATAAATTTACTTTATAATAATAATAATAATAATAATAATAATAATAATAATAATAATAATAATAATAATAATAATAATAATAATAATAATAATAATAATAATAATAATAATAATAATAATAATAATAATAATAATAATAATAATAATAATAATAATAAATAATGTATAGCGCACAATGTGCAAAGATTAGTTAATCTATATTAGTTTATCTGTCCATACAGAATCCTGTCAGAGATTGCCCTCTGTTTTTACACTTTAGCACATGGTATCTCTCGCATAACATGCCGCATCGCTCGCACACGCATTCTGGTCCCGGGTCATGAAAATGTTTAGTTTTGCACAGTCTGTGATGGAAGCCGTGTACTGCTAGCCGGGTCACTAGGTGTCGTAGTTCGTAGTTCGGCTTCTTCCAGTCTTCTGAGATCATGGCATCGGTGTTGAAGAAATCGGTCCAAATGGATTCTTTTTTCAGCTGCAGCTCTCTTAGTACAGTATTATAGCTCGCTGTAGATGGCAGGAACAGTTTTAATCGGAGCTCTTCTATGAGAAATAGCTCCTTTGTCAGTTCATAGACCGTGCGGGAGGGTGCGAACTTTGACAGACCCGCTGCCCTTTTCAAATACATGGATTTCACTTTTTCCAGGAGTCTAAAGCTGTTGGCGTCCAGATGATCCCATATCAGTTGAAGACCGTATGTGGCTATGGGTACAATCTTGGTGTGGAATAGTTTTATTGCTGCTTCCATGGACATCTTGGTTATGTCTTTTATTTCGTGCATGGCTTTGATTGCTTGGCTCGTCCTGTCCGATATATGCAGGTTGAAGGAGTTTCCCTTAGGCTGGAGAGTGATACCTAGGTATTTGAAACTGTTGACTGTGGACAGCGCTCGGGTATTCAGCATAACCTTGTCCTTTCCCGCCGCTAGTCTGCCTCCTCTCCTGAAGGTCATATGAACAGTTTTGTCCTCGTTTAATTTCAGGTAGTTCTCATCTGCCCATTTTGCAAGTCGGTTGAAAAAATATTACAGGGGAACTAATTTCTGAGTACAGCTGTCATTTTATACCTTGTGTCACTAGACATCAGTTTACACTGAATAGAATTCATAGGTTGTTCATACAAATGTAGTGCACCACATTCATCTTCACATGACACGTTTGCTGTAATTGTGATACACAAAATGGCAGGTTTTCTGTAAATGCAATACAGAGATGTAAATAAAAAATCTTCACCCACATAAGTAGATGTTATGTTTATCTTGAAGTAGATTTCCAGGCTGTAGGCCGTGGTCTCGAGGCCTAATGTTCCCCAACGTTTCGCCAGAGACTGCGTTCGGCGTTCTCAAGGGTCGTCTTGAGACTACATGTCACAAGATCATGGCCTACTGCTCGCAAATCTACTTCAAAATCATCATAATAATTCCGACCGTGAAAGCCTAAGTGAATACATAAATAGATATCGTTTGGCGTAAATTGTTCAAAATGAGAGGTTTTGTAGAAATGTAATTAAAAAATGTAAATTATAAAATCATCACCCACATAAGTAGATTTTGTTTGGCGTAAAATTGGACGAGAGTTGTAGTTAAGGCACATTCCAATCCCTGTTTTAGCAAAAGTTTCATACGGTTAGTCCAAAGAGTCTTGTGTCTGAGGTAAAAAATGTACAGAGTGTTTGTCTGTATAGAATCTTGAATTCTAATAATGCACCTAATCAATTCAAAATTCTATGAGACATGAAATGACATTAACTTAAACATAAAACTCAAAGACGTTATAAATTATATTTTATATTTATAAAGTTGAGTCGAATCTTACCTTGTTTGCTAGTAACCTGCAGTCGCCACTTCCTCAATCACACTTCATTCAACCTTAAAAATAAATACCTATTATAAAACACAGCATTTCAATCTATTTGAATTATATAGATAATTACAATAATAATTATAATAAAATCAAACAAAAATTAAATACTCACTTCCCTCTTTTTACTCCTTAGTAAAAATAAACTAAAGGAACATTAAATATTACATAAACCAATGCAAAAATGTACAAAATGGGGACTGAATATAAATTTACAGAAAACACAATATATGTGTTTGAGAAAGGATGTGGATGAGCTCATACTTGAAACAGGGAAGATAAAAAAAAAGTGAAATTTTTATATATCTTGGGTCAATAATTACATGTTTAGGTACATGTGAAAGAGATGTACAAACTTAAATTGAAATTGCTAAAAATGAAACTAAGACATTACATGGGATAATTTGGAACAAAAATATTACAAAGGTAAGTGAGATGAAAATTTATAACAGCATAATACGGAATATTTTGTCATATGGAAGTGAAACTTGGTCTTTGACGGAATTATAAAAGAATAAAATTATAACAGTTGAATTCGATTATCTTAGAAGAAATCTTTAATAAAAAAGACAGGATAAAATAAGAAAAGAATTCATTTGGAAATAAATTACTGTCAGTACATTTGTTAAGAGGATTGAAAATCAAACTCTTAAATTGTATGGCCATGTACAGAGAATGGAAGACGATGATTGGCCAGAAAATATAAACCAATGGTCACCCGTTGGAAGAAATAAACGTGGCAGACCAAGACGGAAATGGAAAACATACGTCAGAACTATAATGGATGATAGGAATTTGGAAGAAGTAGATTGGAATGATAGATATAAACGGAAAGTGGAGACGGCAAACCTATAAGTGGGAGAATACTTATTATGAACTTAAAATATAGAGTAAATGAAGGACAAAGGTCTCAAGTTAGTATTCGATGTGTATCCACTATGAATATCCTACAAATTACGAATAAGAAGAGGAAGAAAAAACACTTACTTTCAAAAAGTTGTACATTTTTAAGCGTCCATTCATACTGTCCATCCACACCTACATTGGTTCCTCCGAGAAGCCCTGTGGCCATGACATCATTGGAACTCTCTGGTTGATCTAGCATTTGTATTGAATGTCCCCCTAGATCATGGGTTTACACCGCTTGCACTCCCAGGGACACGGATCACTTGCCTGACGAATCAGACGGCTGACTACTTATCAGTCCCGCCTCCACGCGTGGAGTATGAAGTGCAAAACGGCTATTCTTGATTCATGAATTCATCCGCTAGGTTCACTTAATAAACTGAAAAACAAGAAAGGCATCACGTCAGCACAACACTCAGAGATCCAGAAAACATAAACTAATGTAACAAGTACTATCTCGATCCACAAGACTCTATTGGACAAAATCTGGAACTTTTCTGAGCCGAGAATTGGCACACACGTGCCTTAAATACAACTTCATCCAATATTACGCCAACAAATATATGCTTATGTGGAGTGATGATTTTTTATTTACATCTCTATATTATATTTCCAAAAACCTCTCATTTTTAAGTATCACAGTATGAAGGTGTTGTACTACTCTCCTAAAGGTAAATGATTCCAAGTGACAGAAATCTAGCGTAAATTGGTAGCTGCACACAGAATTAATTCCCAATGTAATATATTTTTATTTCTTCAAGAAATTTTCAATTAAATATAGAAACAACCTGTATGTGATTTTGTTCGAAGCTATGTTTTCTTGAGCAATGGTTCTGCATGTAAATAAATAGATGTATATTAAAGTATTTTATATTAAAATTGATATAAATGACCTGTTTTCACCATAAAGTTCAAACAATTAATTATGTATTACGTAATGAAATCACCCATTTTGTAGCGTCCATCCAGGCTACAATATTCTTACCAAACAGTTTTCCCTTCTCATATAATTTATTTTACACACTCACAGTGCTGGGATTATTTGAATGACTTCCATGCATTGTTTTTCTTCATTGCATGAAATTGATCTTCGAATGTAGTTTCCTAGAAAGATAAACGTTTATAACAGATTAGTACATTTTCACAGTTATTGTGGTAGTTGTATAGTTTCTTCTTCTTATAGGCCTATATGCAAAATATCAACACAAAATTATGGACATTTTGATTTATTTTCGGAATTCAAATAACTTGCAATACAGAAAGTAAATTATGCATAAAATCAAGTCTGGAGATGACGATATAAGTTATAATACACGACGGAGACTCTTGTCGTCTCAGAAATGTTAAATTGATATTGTATAAAATGGCGTTTCTTCAAGTTATATATTAAAAGTATGCGAAACAGATCTCTTAATTTAACGCATAAGAGAATATTGGTATTTGAGAATGAAGTGGACAGGGAGATCTATTGGCCAAATAGCTATAGAGGCAGGTGAATGGAGGAAACTGCAAGTCTGCCCACCCCCGTCTACGAAATTTAAGATTTACATCTGGTTTTGTATAAACCATGCATCTGTCATATAGTCTTCTTCGTTCAACTGCCTGTTTGTCTCAAAAAAGTTCTAAGAACTTAATTTTCAAATGCTCATAATCTTTACTCCCGCCTTAAAGTTAAAGTCATTTTTTCATATCCATATATTATAACACAATTACATATTTTGCGTTTTTTTTACAAGAATCCTTGTAATCCATAATATCACGCATTTTCAGAATTGAGCCTGTGTTTAATTTATTTCTGCACTTTGTTCCTACTTGTAATTTTTCCCCAGGTATTTGAGTTCTGTCACCTCTTCTAAATTTCCCTCATTTGTCACTAACTTGCCTCTACCATTATATATTATATTTCTAACTGTGGCCATATATTTAGTTTTATTGATGTTTACTTCCAGTCCCAATTTATTAGTGTTACTAAATAGAATGTGCATGTTAGCCCGTAGTGTCTCCTCGCTATCGCCTAATAATGCTACATCATCAGCATAAACTAACAGCTTATTAATACCATTGAGCGGTGCACCTTCTTTATCCTATAAAGATTTGATGGCATGCTGTAGTAGAAAATCGAATAGTGAATTTCAAAAGTATCTGTAAACTGTTTGCCTACCCGCACCCTACTCTTTGTACATTTAGACATGTTCAAATTGCGTACTTGATAATGTTGACATAATTGCTAATGGAATATAGATTATGTCTGACTTGAAGAGAAGAAACTTGGGAAATGTACAGCTTAACATGTTTCTAATGAAAACAGACAGATGTGTGAGAGCATAAACTGTAGAGACAAACAATAAATCCAACTTCACAATCACATGAACATGTGTTACCATGGTAACCCGATTATTGCAGTTATTTTTAAAACTGAATAACGGGCGGTTACCTGTAAAATAAAGTAAAATATGCAATCGAGTTAATATGGGCAATGATAAAATATATAATTTTGAAAATGTTAAAAATATTGATGAACATTGATAAGTCACATGGCCTTCTAGTCAGTGTTCCAGATGGCCGGGGTTAGATTCCGTAACTTGAACATGAGGTTTTTTTTTTCTCTAAAGAGAATGAAACGCTGTCCATCAGGATCTGTGTGCGAATATGGACTCATATATTAAGAAAAACAAGTATTGAGTGTGGATTACATTCATCAGTATCAAATCAACTGGCATGAATATGTGGACGCGTGTCCAGTAACAGGATTCCTAAGACAATATTGTAATGTACTGATCTAGTGGTAAAAGATCTTTGGGATGACTAGTTGGAGGTGGTAGGAAAAAAATAAACGTGGATCGTATAGTACCTTTAGAACTACGACTCGAAAAGAAAGAAGAAGATAAAAATTATATTAAGAAGACGTTTAAGAAAGGGAAGAAAAAAAACTGAAGAATATCAGAGGTAATTGAGCATTCCTCCGGCACGAGACGTGAGCTGGTTGTCAGCCCTACGTGAGACCGATTTCTTTTCCTCACAACATTTTCATGAATTAAAATACCTTGGAACGATAATAACAAACAGAAATAATTTATACTATGGAAGTACATACTACACACAATGTATGATGGAGACTGTTTCATCCCGAATTCTCTCAAAACATATTTTATTAATAAGGTATAAACCGGCGGTTCTTCAAGTTATATTAAATGGGTGCGTGACAGGTGTCTCATTTTAAGATAGAAGAAACAATTTATTCTGTTTATTTGAGAATAAAGTGCTTAGGAAGATGTTTGTAACAAAGAGAGATGTACACACAGGTGAACAAGTAGGGTCTACGTAACAGTGAATTTCATGGTATTGATAGGAAACCAGATGTAATAACAATAGTTAAGTATTGTAGACTCTGACAGGCAGGACATGTGGCAGGTTTTAAAAATGAAAGAGAAGCACTGGAACCTATTGTAGGAAAAAACGAAGGCAGCCAGTAGATAGGCCAAGAATGGGGCGATAGAATAACATTAGTCATGGAGAGTGCAACACCTACAGCAAGACTTAAAACAGGACACCTTAAAGTAACATACGGCAAGAAGACATCACATCACCACGTCATGTATTCCAATGTGTCCACAACGGATCTCTGGAATCAACTTGTAGATATAATAAAATTACTAATGGACATAAGCGAATTATCATAAGCAATGCCACGAGTGATTTCCAAATTATCGATAAATTCACGACTCACGAAGTGAGGAGTGAATTTATCTAGAGAATTTGGAAATCAAGAGTTGCATTTGTTAGGACTATTTAACGAATAAAAATTAAGCTGTTTACTCACAAATCATTGTTTAACTATAGCTATTTTAAAATATTTATATATGTAATGTAAACGGCGATGTTTGAAAACAAATCAGAAATGTGAGGTTATGTTCATTCACTGCTGCTTGATCATATTATTTATTGCCAAATAAGATCGCAATATTGTAAGAGTGCACCCAAGTGGAGAAATAATGAAACACATCAAACTATATATCATAATCAACATTACGGGTTATTCGTTTATTTTTTTAGTAAACAACTCAGTAAAATCAAGGAATATTTTCGTTATTTGCTATATTCAATGCATGTGTTGGAGAAAAATAATGCTCTAACCTGTTCAGAATATTAAAAGAGGAGGAGCTTTCTTTATCACAAAAGCAGGAGCTGATAAAGAGAAATCGATAAAGAACGAGGTGAAACACGACTGTCATTGGTTGTAAAACAACATTCATTGAAACGTGATTGGTCATTGACTAGCATTTGTGGCATGAGTTAAATAGTCATAAGTAATGTCACGAGTGATTTCTAAATCATCGATAATTGCACGAAATGAGGAGTGAATTTATCTAGAGGACTTGGTAATCAAGAGTGGAATTTGTTAGGACTATTTAACAAATAAAATTAAGCTGTTTACTCACAAATCATTATTTAAATATAGTTACCGGTATTATAAATATTTATATATTTAATGTAAACGGCGATGTTTGAAAATAAAAAAATGTGTGGTTATGTTTGATTTGTTTATTCACTGCAAGTTGACCATATTATTTATTGCCAAATAGGATCTCAATCAGCGATAACCCACTTTATCGCAATATTGTAAGAATACACCCCGGTGGAGAAAAAAAATAAACTTATCAAATTGTATAATACAACCAACATTATAGGTTATTAATTTATTTTTATAGTAAACAACTCAGTAAAATCATTATTTAAAACACAATTATTAAATACACAATTATCAAATTTGTAGTCCGAAGGAATCTGTTCATTATTTGCTATATTCTATGTATTTGTTGGAGAATCATCCACTTGCAAAATAATGCTCTGACCTGTTCTGAATATTATAATATTAAAAAGGAAGAGTTTTTTTTATCACAAAAGCAGAGAGTGGTAAAGGGAATTCACAAGCTGAAACGCGACTGTCATCGGTTGTACGAGTAATACAAAGTTGCAACGTGATTGGCCAGTGACTTTCATTTGGGGCATTGCTTTAATAACCCAAGTATATGTGGATGGGCTAAATGTTTGTAAGTTGTGACATTTGCAAATAGGCTTGATGGACATATATCTCTCCCTGGATATCTCCTTTTGGGCATACATCGAACAAATTTAAGAAGGGAATGTAGGCCAAAAATTTGAAAACTACTTTCTGTGCTCTACACTACCTCCGAGCTTCGCCGTGCAAACAATTCAAAGAAATAAAAAATAATCTGTCTCTATACAAAGGCCCAAAGGCCCTCTCGAACACCATCTGGCCATCATTATCATCATCCTTCACAGGTGTGGAAAGCAACTACAGCTATAAATGCTTAGTAAAGCTGCAAAACATGACATCAAAATGTTAAGATTGCAGTGAAAGACCACATAATGCAATGTAATGTAGAATTTATGAATCTTTATTGATAAACTTATAAAAAAGTTTTTATTTTTTATCTTCCCTAGTTTCCAATTATATTTTCCTTTAAATTATTACTATTAAATCCAGCCACTGGTTCCTTGGCTCTGACGTTTAGGTTATACGAGGGGTAAAAACAGAAACTCGCCCTCTACTGCCAATAAGGAAGTAGTTGAAGTTGGAGTGGACTTCTGCTACAACCAATCACTGCTCTTGACGCCGCAATAGCGCGCTAGCAAGGTTTGAAATCGCTGATATGTTGTCGGCTGTATTTCTGCTAACCACATACATAAAGCGGCCCCTCCCATTGAGTATCCATATCGGCAACACTGTAATGAAAACGTCAGGGCCGGAGAATCAGTGGCTGGACTATATGCGTGTGTGTTTTGTTTTTTTAACTATATTTTTTACACTTGGCGATGAATGCAAATATGACATGAAAAGAAAAATAAATTCCCTAATCGGGATTTGAACCCGAGTCTCTAAACTCTAACCATCTGAGCCAATCAGGTATACTAACACAAGCATTTATTTTTCTTATATATGTAGTATTTTCAATTTACATGGGAGGCATCGGGTTGAAACCCCAACTCAGACGTTTAATTTTTCAACATTAATGAGATTCATAATAAAGTTCTGTTGAGGAATTATTCAAAATTCAAAAATAAAATTACGAAATATTAACCTAAAAGGTCCTAAATAACCAATGAAGTTGAAGAGATGGACCTTTTAGATAAATATTTCATAATTTTATATTTTAATATTTCGTATATAATTTCACAAATAAATGTCAGAACAGCTGTATGAATCATTTAAAATGGCGTCTGTTTTCCATTCCTTTCCTCTTTCTCTTTCTTATTTATCTACCAATACTCTAATGAACTCCTACACCTACATTCTAATTCTACACACTAACTTTGTTTTATATATTAATGCAACCACCTTACCTTGTAGTTTAACTAAACTTTTACACGCAATCTTCTTAATTTTGAACCCAATTTAACGTTTTCACGTTGTCAAAACTAACTATTTTGATAGTGTTAGTTGTAATCCCGATTTTCCTGAAATAAAATAACGCAAAATTGTAATTAAGTTTACATCAAAACTAATTTTGAAATATTCATGCCGTAACCACGTGACCGTGATGCTATTGTTGAACCGCGACGTCATAGCTCATTTTGTTGAGTGATCTTTCGCATTATTATCTTTCAAAAATAGTGTGTTACAATGAGAGGTTGGGAAGTGGCTTTTACAGAATCAAGGAAAATGTTTAAAAACCGAGCGATAGCGAGGTTTTTAATTTCCGAGATTCTGTAAACCACTTCACAAACGTGCGTTGTGCATTATTTTTTGCGCGATGGTATTTTCAAAATAATAAATAATAGTAAAATAATAACATATTTGTTGGAAATATTTGCGTTCTTTATAAACAATTGACTAACTTTGACCGCACTGTTAATGTTTGTTATTTGCAACATTAGGAGTCCGTGATACCAATTAGTGATAAAATGGCGGCAAGTACGTATTTATTGTTTTAAATCAAGTTCAGTTCATTTAAAATGCAGTGATTTGTTTCGTATAATGTATATTAACACTGTCTTTTGGATTTTTTTTGTATATACATTGTATGTAGTATACATAGAGGGCAGTGGTTTTACTTCCCACACGCATGTTTGTAATATGTAATATTACAGGATAGTTATTTAATTACAGTATAGTTATTTAGGTTGGCAACCCCGAAATGTAGGAAGTTGAATCTTCAATCATGGTCGCCATTCCTTTAGGTACGACAGAACGCACTATCGCACAAAAACGTATTAAAGAATTATATAACAGTGCAACAGGTCTGTAATGATGTAGGTAGCAGGAAAATTGTTTATTTATTGTGAAATTTACAAGTAATTTATTAACAGTTTCACGAATTACGCGAAATAAGAAGGACATATTGGTCATTTTTATGAGTTCTATCAAAGAAATTTTAGGCGAATAATGAAACTGGTTATGGAGGAGGAATATAATATAACTTACTCGGAGATCAGCGCTCCTAGCGTTAAACAAACTTAATTGGTATTTTATCTTTAGGATTTGCTGGATTAGCTTTTCTCATCTATTAATCCCAACTTTAACAAGAAGATAAGCATTTTCTGCGGACAATTACGGAAGTGGCTAGTGAAGTGTTTTGTGTAGAGTGTAGCATTGTATGGTGCAGAGACTTGGACATTACGACGGAATGAGGAACAGCGACTGGAAGCTTTCGATATATGCATAGGGAGAAGGATAGATATTATAAATTGGACAAACAAAATAGCCGTTTTTGGTTTTGCCAGGAATCCTCCAGGTCCACTCCACAATCAAAATTAATTACTTACTTACTTACTTACTGTCACTATCGAACCCGTAGGTTCATGGCCGCGCGGACATAAGATCTCCATACATCCCTATCCTGAGCTAATGCTTTCCAATCATTCCCTGTATAATCTACTTCCCTCAAATCATAGTTAATGTTATTCTCCCACCTCATTCTTGGTCTACCAACTGGGCGTTTTCCCTCTGGCTTTCCTACAAGAAGCTTCCATGCAAGTCTTTCATTCCCCATACGCGCAACATGTCTTGCCCATCGCAGTCTACGAGACTTAACTGTTCTTATTATATCTGGCTTCCTATAAAGACCATGCAGTTCATTGTTATGTAGTCTTCTCCATTCACCTGTCTGTTCATCTCTCTTTGGTCCAAAAATTTTCCTAAGTACTTTATTCTCAAATACTCGTAATCTCCTTTCCTCCTTAAAGTAAGACTCCATATTTCGCACCCATATAATATAACTGGTAGAATAATAGTTTTTTATAATTTCAGTTTAACGTTTTTTGAAAGGAGTTGGGACGTCAAGAGTCTCTGCAATGCATAATAGCACGCATTTCCAGAATTGAGCCTATGTTTAATTTCTTTGTGCATCTCATTCCTATTTGTGATTATTGTTCCTAGGTATTTGAATTCACCCACTTCCTCAAAATTTCCCTCATTTGTCATTAGCTGTCCATTTCTATTATATATATATTTTATTCTCTAATTGGATTTTTACTCTTAATGGATCTTACCCTCGATCAACTCATATACTTACTCACTGGCACTATCGAATCCATAGGTTGATGGCCGCGCGGACATAAGCTCTCCATACATCCCTATCCTGAGCGAATGCTTTCCAATCATTCCCTGTATAATCTACTTCCCTCAAATCATAGTTAATGTTATTCTCCCACCTCATTCTTGGTCTACCAACTGGGCGTCTTCCCTCTGGCTTTCCTACAAGAAGCTTCCATGCAAGTCTTTCATTCACCATACGTGCAACATGTCCTGCCCATCGCAGTCTACGAGACTTAACTGTTCTTTATTATATCTGGCTTCCTATAAAGACCATGTAGTTCATTGTTATGTAATCTTCTCCATTCACCTGTCTGTTCATCTCTCTTTGGTCCAAAAATTTTCCTAAGAACTTTATTCTCAAATACTCGTAATCTCCTTTCCTCCTTAAAGTAAGACTCCATATTTCGCACCCATATAATATAACTGGTAGAATAATAGTTTTTTATATTTTCAGTTTAACGTTTTTTGAAAGGAGTTGGGACATCAAGAGTCTCTGCAATGCATAATAGCACGCATTTCCAGAATTGAGCCTATGTTTAATTTCTTTGTGCATCTCATTCCTATTTGTGATTATTGTTCCTAGGTACCTGAATTCAGCGACTTCCTCAAAATTTCCCTCATTTGTCATTAGCTGTCCATTTCTATTATATATATATATATATATATATATATATATATATATATATATATATTTTATTCTCTAATTGGATTTTTACTCTTAATGGGTCTTACCCTCGATCAACTCATATTCCTTATTTAATTCTTACGGAAACATCTTGTATACATTTAAAAGTGATGCTACATAGGTTAACATACAAACATGCGCACAGCAGTTGAAAACCTTATAACGTAGTTGACTCTATCGGATGTTTCTACGACAACGCTATCTTCTCTATTACAAACATATGTTAAATAAGGAAAACTGGAGATAAAATACAAGTTAATGCTAATTGTGATTACGGTACCTGATGTTTCAATTAAATTGGTATTTACTCGGGACTTAAACGATAACATTAGACATTTATCAGACACACGCACTGCACTTCAATCAATATACATCCATCCATAGTCCGAGGGCATGTCCTTCACTGCAATCATAGCATTTTCATGCTATGCTTTGCAGCTTTACTAGGGAATTATAGGTGTGGTAACTTCCCGTTGCTTTCCACATCGGTGAAGGATGATGATGATGATGATGATGATAAGATTGATGATGGTGATGATTGCCATATGATTTCGGGGACCGTTTGGGTTAAATGTTTCCTGACATTTGTCTTTCAGGTGAGGAAAAACCACCAATGCTATAATCCCTCTATTGAAACGAACTGAAATGCCAACACTAATAAAATAATTCATCCCAAATATAACTATATAGGAATAGATTGAACTGGAACTGTAGGGAACGCCGACTACTTAATATTCACGGATGGGTCCAAAACGACTAAGCATTTGGGAGCAGGTATGGAAGCCGAGAAGAACTCAAAAAAGTCTTGACATAGAATGCTCAGTCTTCCAGGCAGAACTCCTTGGAATTCAAATGGCAGTTGAATGGATTGAACTACAAAAAGATGTAACTTCAACATATGCTATCCACGTAGATCCACAAGCCGCTCTTCTAGCCATAGCCAATAGAAAACCAACCAACCCTTTGGCGATCCAAATCAGAGAAAAGGTAATCGTACTCAAAAAGACGAGTAAGACTGACCTCCACTGGGTTGAAGGTCACGCAGGTATTCGAGGGAATGAAAGAGTTGACTATCTGGCTAAAATAGCCGCCAGATACAAAACTACTATCGACTACAACTCCATCCCCATAACACGAGGCAAGCAGTTATTAAAAGAATACTATGAAACAATCTGGAATTTAATTTATACCAAATCAAATGACGCCTTCCATACCAAAATGTTCATCCCCAACATACCCTATAGACTGTCCCTATCCCTATGGCCTAACTATATAACCACACAATTTCTCACCAACCATGGGCTATTTAAATCCTACCTACACAAACTGCTCCACCTTATTGCAACTGCCATCTGATGACTGAATGCAACATGTTCTCCAGAGATCGACCAGCTATACTACAAATTGCTACTCCGCCAAATATTCTGAAGTTCCACTTTAACACAGTCAACGTTGCACAATTTCTTACGAGGATCTTCCGTCAACTGCAAGAACAACTAGAACAATAATTGAGCAATTCTAAAACTGTAAATATCCCGTGATATACCATTGGTGAAACATGGGTTGTAGCATATAGGCCCTATGTAAATAAAAAAAGTCCAGGAGGCGTGGGCAGAGCGGGTTGTTAAACAAGCAAGGGATTGATAGAGAGGAAGAGAGAAAAAGTATTGAAGTAGATTACAAAATTGATAACCTAATCTGTCATTCAAGCTCTTAAATAAAAATAAAAAAACACCGCATTGCGTTAGTATGCTAGTGTCATCTATCTGCAGTACGTTAAACCACATGAAACTCTTGTGACCAGTAGCGCCATATTGTATCAATAGACAAGACCATCTGTTGCGTAAACAACAACTTATATATGCATCTGTCATATTTCACAAGACTCTTTAAAACTCAGGTCGTTCATGTCTCATTTAGATATTCTGGGCGTGTACGTGTGTAGAAAGTTTGCTCGGAACCTCTTATTTCAGATTTAAAGTTTTTTAAATTTCACAAATCTATAACACTGTATTATTACCCTTTCTTTTCTTTTTTTATTTATTTCTTTCTCGTTTTCTTTCGTTTACACTGTTCTTCCTTTCTGTTTTACCTTTGTTAACCTTTTTATCTTATCCACCCACATACAAACACAAGACAGGACACACACCCAGACCCAAGGTGAAGATTTAATATCCCCAACCCTGCCGGTAATCGAACCCGGATCGCCGGAGTGGAAGGTAGGGTCTCTACCGACTACGCCACGGCGACGGACAAAAAATCCTCCCAGCTGGATTTGAACCAGCGACCTATGGATTACTGAAATTATATACCACTAGAGTTCACCGCTCTACCATCTGAGCTCTTAAACGATTTTTCCAAAGAAGTCATACTTACGAATTTAGAACCTTAAAAAGTAAAAAAATAAACTATTTATATTTCATTGGTGGAGAATATATTATTGTATGGTGCGAAAACGTGGACATTAAAAAGAGAGCAACCACATAAACTATTGGTGACAAAAAATGGACTTTTGGAGGAGGGTTTTAGAAATTTAAGACTATACAAAATTAGAAATACAAAAATTAGACAAATTAATATAATAATAATAATAATAAAAATAATAATAATAATGTTTTATTTATTCTGGCAGAGTTAAGGCCATAAGACCTTCTCTTCCACTTTACCAGCACAAATACAAATAAATATTTGACAAATATAGATATACACTATACTAATTATAAACAGTTAAAGATACATTAAATGTAGCAATGTAAATTTCATGTACAAACAAACATTTTATACGATAATAACAATAATACTTACGATAATAATAATAATAATAATAATAATAATAATACTAATAATAAAATAATGATAATAATAATGATGATAATAATAATGATAATAATAATGATAATAATAATAATAATAATATAAATATGATCAATTATACTAGAAACACCAATAAATATATATACCTTACACTGGGTAATAATGAAGTCGAGGTTAGAGCAAATATAAATTTAGATTTCTTTTAAAAGATGCCAATGTCCGGCAGCCCCTTATTTCTTGTGGTAGGGAATTCCAGTTGCGAGAAGTGGAGATGGTATATGACATGGAGTGATGTGATGTCCTATGTTGCGGTATATTAAGTAAGAGACTATGTTGTGATCTTGTGTTTAAGTTATGGTTTGAGGATAGATACTGGAAATGGATGTTCAAAAAAAAAAACGTTCTGTAATTTTTTGAAGAAAGAAGACTGAAATGGCTTGGCCACGTAAAGAGGATGTCACATGAAAGAATACCTGAGATGATATTACATTTTGAAGCGGAGGGCAACAGAAGAAAGGGGAGTCCGAAAGAACAGTGGATTCAAGCAGTGCATAGGGATATGGTGTCTAGAGGATTAAGAGAGAGTGATAGAGGGAATAGGGGTTTATCCATCCATCCATAGTAATCCTTCCCGAGGGCAGGTCTTTCACTGCAATCATAGCATTTTCATGCTATGCTTTGCAGCTTTACTAGGGAATTATAGGTGTGGTAGCTTCCCGTTGCTTTCCACACCGGTGAAAGTTGATGATAATGATGGCCATATGATTTCGGGGACCGTTTGGACCTTAAAGTTTTCCCGACATTTGTCTTACAGGTGAGGAAAAACCTCGATAAAAACCTTACCCAGAAAAACTGTCCCGACCGGGGATCGAACCCGGGCCCGCTGCGTGACAAGGCAGCACGCTACCTCGAAACCACAGCGGTGGACTAGGGATTTATGGAGGAGTAACATTTACAATGAGTTGAAGGAAAACTACTATATTGTAGAGAAATTTCTAATAAAAAAAGAAGAAAAATTAATAGAACCGGACGTGTTTGAAATTGAATTTTGGAACCATAGGCGAGCTTGGTAGCCCTAGCCATAATTCTACCGAAATAGATTAGATTAGATTTATTTATTTAGACTGGTGGAGTTAAGGCCATGTGGCCTTCTCTTCCACTCACCAGGACAAACATATATTACATCAGAATATAACAATCTCAATTAACTCTAATATTAAACACTAAATACAAATTTGATCAAAAAGATAATATCTAATATATTACGATCTATAATGCAACCAGTTAATGTTAGTTAAAATTAAGACTAAAACTAATAATAAAATGTATACAAGCAAGACATATTAAATTGTCCCTGTCTAATGTATATATAAAACAAAGAAAAATAATGAGATATAGAAAACTAATTTTACAATTATACAATATTTAAAACAAAACAAAAGAAACTATTTGTTAATCTTAATATTATTTTCATAAATAATTAAATTTATTAATTGTTAAAAGAATACTATCAGTGAGGTGTATAAGTTAGTTTGTTATTAAATAATTCTTTAGTTTGTTTTTGAAGCATGTTATAGTTTGACAGTCTCTGACATAGGACGGAAGGGAATTCCATGTTTTGGTAAGTGAGACCGTAAAAGATAATGAATAATATACAGTGTGATGAGGCGGGATATAAAGGACAATCTGCTGATGGGATCGAGTGTCAAGATTATGTGTGTCGGATAGTCTGGTGAAGCGGCGTGATAAATAATTAGGCGATGACATGTGAAGTATTTTATAGAGAAGGCATAGGGAATGGATAGTTCTACGATCTCTTAGACGAAACCACCATAATTGTTCCAGGGACGGTGTAACATGGTCAAATTTAACTTTGTGTAAAAAATAGTCCGTAGCGTTATAGGCCTAACTATAGTTATTCATTCAAAATTTACTTAATTTTATTCATTTTTTAATGTTTACACATCTTTCTGTGCCTAAAGTTCAAAATTGCTTAAAGCACATTTCAATGGAAGAATGAATTAGCGGTAGCGATTAACTAACTAACTCACTGGCACTATCGAACCCGTAGGTTCATGGCCGCGCGGACATAAGCTCTCCATATATCCCTATCCTGAGCTAACGTTTTCCAATCATCCCCTGTATAATCTACTTCCCTCAAATCATAGTTAATGTTATTCTCCCACCTCATTCTTGGTCTACCAACTGGGCGTTTTCCCTCTGGTTTTCCTGTAAGAAGCTTACATGCACGTCTTTTATTCCCCATTCATGCCACATGTCCTGCCCATCGCAGATTACGAGACGTCACTGTTCTCATTATATCTGGCTTCCTATAAAGACCATGTAGTTCACTATTATATAGTCTTCTCCATTCACCTGTCTGTTCATCTCTCTTTGGTCAAAAATTTTCCTAAGAATTTTATTCTCAAATACTCGTAATCTCCATAAATTGACCCATAAACAACAAAATAATATATTTTTAGAAAATAGAAAATTGGTTAATGATATAAATTACAAATTAACTTATATTATTGACAAACTATTTTTATTATCGCCTCGCTATGATGGTTATCCAAGCGCCTCGCTTTGTTCCCACACCTGTTATATATAATATTTCGGCATGTTAATCAGTGTCAAGCATTGTCCCGCGGCACCCGCTTTATATAAACGGACAATCATCGTAGTGAGGCGATAATACCTGTATGATGACCATTGGAACAAAATAATACGGGCGTAGCTCGTTAACCGTGACGGGTGGGTTAAAATAGATTTCACAAAGATAAAATTGGAAACTGTAAATGCGATAAAGAGTTATGAAGTACTAGATCTGTATCGTTATAAGATTAATCACGTTACATCATTCTTATTTATAACATTTAGGACCCATTTCATCAACAGGTGAAATAAGTGATTTCATATGTCTTTGCTACACGAGTCAAATGAAGTACATTTAGAAAAAAATAGGTAGTGTTAGACGGGAAACCACCAGGTTATTGAGAAGTAAAAAGAGGGAATATTTGATATGGAAGATTAATGATCTTGAAATGAATGCGTTCACGCATAGAAATGCATTATATATAGAAAATTGACAACTAATAACAAATGAAAAAAAAATTGGAAGAAGTGGCTTATTTCAAATACCTAGGAACAATAATTACAGATAGGAATGAGATGCACAAAGAAATTAAACATAGGCTCAATTCTAGAAATGCATGCTATTATGCATTACAGGGACTCTTGTCGTCGAACTCCTTTCAAAAACATTAAAGCGAAAATATATAAAATAGTTATTCTCTCAGTTTTATTATATGCATGCGAATAATGGGCTCATACTTTAAGGGAGAAAAGAATAGGTAACTGCAGGTATTAACGCCATGAAGGAAATAACGCCATTTTCTCTAGAAACGTTAGTTTGTAAATATTCCGATGCTGTCAGCATCTTACAAGCTACTAGAATAGTAGAGAGAAGCTTCCCCTATGGATTGGTAACGGCCTTGAAACATTCTGCAACATTAATGTCGCTTGAACAGTCATTTTGTGAAGAGTGGTGTTAATCTCTGGTGAAGAAAACCCTTGAATTTTCATTTAGAAAAACGTTAGGTAAGTGTTGTGTCTTACAATATAGTACTATTGTCAATATTATTGTTTTATCTTATTATGTATTGATACTATTCATTATTAGTAGTAAGTTATTATTTTAAAAAAAATTATGTGTCACAAATATTTTAATTTAAATACAAAGTGGGGTGTGCAGGTAATAACGCCATTATTATGGAAATTGCAGTTTCCTAAACTTTTTTCGGAAGCCTGGTATCGTGCTGCAGCTCCTGGAAATGCAGCTTCTGGGTTTAGAGCAACTGGCATTCACCCATAGAATCCGGACATTTTTTCAGACACAACTTTTGCTCCAAGCAGTGTGTCCGAGAAGCCAAATCCAGAAGTGATAGCACCTCATTCTGAACAAAAAACCCCAAACACCCGAAAAATCTCCTGTCCAGATGCTTTTGTCAACTCCGAAGATCATCAGAAAAGAAGCGAAAAGACGTTCAGTGAATGTAAAAGCTGTACTTCTGAATAAGAAACTTTTCAATAAGGAAACACCATCACCATCAGGTGTTTCCAAACCCGCAACAACTAATAAAGAAGGAAAACGTTTGCACAAAGATCTGTATTGTGGTGATTGTGGAGGTTACTATTTTGATAAAAGGTGTAAGAAAAGTTGGATTCAGTGCACAGAATGTGAAGTTTGGTACCATGAGACCTGTGATAGCAAATCTGTGCTGAAAAAGGGTCTTTGTTCACTGTGTGAGGATGGATGTGCGCATTTAGATGAGTGAAGGTAAATCACATCAGGTAATTAAACCTGTGCTCGTTACATGAGGACTCTTATGTATATTTTTGTTATGTCTATGATAATATTATATACACAGATTGTTATTTTAACTTGTATTTTTAGTATTAAAGCTGAATAGTGTATCAAAATACAGCAGAAATGTGTTATACTTTGAAATAATTCAGTGTGGCGTTATTACCTTCATTGCAGGCAATAACGCCAGTTTCTCCTCCTCCTGATTTTCTTCCCTTCCTTCATAAAATATATCTTTCTATCTTCGAAATTATAGTGGATTGTAAGTTGTTAAGGTAGTTAGGACCTCAGTAAGTAATGTTATATAAAATAGAAGGACATCCCGGACCAAGATTTTCTCCCAATTACAGCTCAATATCTGAATAGGTGGCGTTATTACCTGCAGTTACCTATTACGAGTATTTGAGAATAAAGTTCAAAGGGAAAATTTGGGCCAGAAAGAGATGAAGAGACAGGTGAATAGAGAAAACTACATAATAGTGAGGCATATGATACGTATAGGAAGCCAGATATAATAAGAACCGTTAAGTCTCGTAGACTCCGATGGGTAGGACATGGGGATGAAAGAGGTGCATGGAAGCTTTTGGTAGGAAAACAGAAGGAAAAAGCCCAGTTGGTAGACCAAGAATGAAGTGGGAGAATAACATTATCCATGATTTTAGGGAAATAGGTTATACAAGAGATGATTGGAAAACATTATCTCAGGATAGGAATATATGTAGAGCTTATGTCCTCGCGACCACGAACCTACGGGTTCGATAGAGCCAGTGAGTTAGTTAATACTTTTTTGCCAGCATTATGTTATATTTAAGGTACAACTCTGTGGTCTCGAGGTAGCATGCTGCCTTGTCACGCAACCGGTCCGGTTTCGATCCCCGGTTGGAACAAGTTTCCTGGATGAGGGGTTTTTTCTTACCTGTATGACAAATGTCAGGAAACTTTAAGGTCCAAACTGTTTCCGAACTCATCTGGCCATCATTATCATATATACTTCATTAGATTAAGTTTAGGATTAAGGACTCTCCTGGCGCATCATTGCTAACATCATCATCCACCG
Source organism: Diploptera punctata (assembly GCA_030220185.1). Lineage (NCBI taxonomy): Eukaryota > Metazoa > Arthropoda > Insecta > Blattodea > Blaberidae > Diploptera > Diploptera punctata. Next base: position 2,594,124 of record JASPKZ010000446.1, read on the forward strand.
TATCATTGGGGCAGCGTTTCCCCGCCTTTCAGGCGCCCTACCTTAGAAGTGAGTTAAATACGCCAATACCAGGAGAGAATACCTGAAATGTCTAAATGACAGACTGGTGACATTGAATAAAAAAAGTTATATTTAAACCCTTTTGAGCATAAATATAAATATATTTTGTGTTATTTTAAGAAACTGCAGATCGCCAGTCTAAACACCCAATACAAGATGTCTACGACATGAATGTCTAATCTAGAAAATGTCTAACTAATTCACCCACGGCTTAGAGTCCCTCTAGGAGGACTTGTCCCTTGAATTTTTTTCTTCCTTAAAGTCCATCGTCCACGGCCAGGTTTGAACCTTTAACCCTCTGAACTAGAGGCAAGGAACATAACTAAAAGCCCACCGCGGCCGACAAGATTAGAACATTCTCCACATAAATTTTAATTGTACATTGTATACTTGTACTGAATTAATAGCGGGGGTTTTCACCGGTTGCTATCACCGGCGACAAATGAGCGGAGTTTTTGATTTCGAATTGCCGGGAACTGGTCTTCATCGGTCAGGACCGCCGGCCGCTGTGGAACGGACGACATGATAGTGAAAGGCACTATAAATCTAAAGAATTCTAGAGCAAATTCTCATGATGCCACATTTTGATTATTACAACATGTTACTGACATATTATCGATGAATTCTAGTAAAATTCATATCAAATTCCGTTGAGGTGAAGTCATGTGATAAAAGCTAAAAATTAAAATGTACCTGTTGGTAGGTGCCGTCGTCCTCAACTTTGTTAAAATATTGTATATAAAATTAACTGGAGCGCTTTCGGAAGTTATCTTCCATCCTCTGCAGGTTGAGTTTCACCTCACTTCTCAATGAGAATGCACCCCAGTCAAACCCATTATACGAGATCGCCAAAAACAAGTCAGTTGCGGCCACAAACAGTTGGAGTAAACATCACCGTACACAACAACAACAACAACAACAAATAGCGGAAACTCAACCTGCAGAAGATGGAAGGTAACTTCCGAAATTGCTCCAGTTAATTTTATATACAATATATTAACAAAGTTGAGGACGACGGCACCTACCAACAGGTACAATTTAATTTTTAACTTTCATCATATTATCAATATTTGTAAATATATTTCTTCATATTTCCGCGATGTATACTGGCTTCAACTCCATGGTCGTAGAAAAATGCATTGTCTTATTCTGCTATTCAAAAGTATACCTACCTCTACACTAAGCTACTTGTCCTCTCGCTTCCATCTCCTCTCCTCCTATCCCAATTTGGGTACACGATCACACCAGAACCACCTACTTCACTTACCACAACACAGATACTCCCATTTTTCTAATTCCTATACTGTAATCTAGTAATAGACTCTCGAACTCCGTACCTCAATAAATCAGGGATTTCCGGACATTAACATCCTCTAAAAGAGATTTAAAAATATTTCTTCTGTCATTGGTATTTCAGTGCATTAATTTATTGATGGTTTCTTATTTCTTTCTTCTCTAACTATATTTTTTTCATTTGTCATCATTTTAGTTTGATTTGTATAAATATTTACGTAAATTGTAGCCACATGTTATCTTCTTGTGTAAATATTTTCTGTATTTAATATTTTTCGCTGCTGAGTGGAAGAGAAGGCCTTATGGCCTTATCTCTGCCAGTTTAAACAAATTATTATTATTATTATTATTATTATTATTATTATTATTATTATTATTATTATTGTCGGCCGCGGTGTACTAGTGGTTATGCTCCTTACCTCTGGTCCCGAGTGTCGCGGGTTCAAACCCGGCCGGGGTCGATGGATTTTTTAGGACGGAAAAATCCAAGGAGCAAGTCCTCCGGGAGGGACTTTAAGCCGTGGGTCCCGAGTCTGAAGATTTTCAGGCTCGTAAAAAATCCTTAAGCCTGAGTGAAAAGGCCTCTAAGCAACATTTACCGAATTTTCCCGTCCTAGTGCTACCTTGATTTCCTAGATGTCAGTATGGTAGAATAACGGTTTTATATATTTTCAGTTTAACGTTTTTTGAAAGGAGTTGGGACATCAAGAGTCTCTGCAATGCATAATAGCACGCATTTCCAGAATTGAGCCTATGTTTAATTTCTTTGTGCATCTCATTCCTATTTGTGATTATTGTTCCTAGGTATATGAATTCAGCCACTTCCTCCAATTTTCCCTCATTTGTCATTAGCTGTCCATTTCCATTATGTACTGAATTTCTACGCGTGACCATATATTTAGTTTTATTGATATTTACTTCCAGTCCTCATTTCATAGTGTTACTCAATAGGGTGTGCGTGTTGTCCATTAGTATATTATTATTATTATTATTATTATTGTTATTATGGTAGAGTCATGGATACTGATCTAAAAAAAACCTAAATTCGTTTCTTCTTCAATGACAGGACTATATGTTTTAAATAAGTAGAAAACAAGTAACTTATAAGGGACTGTCAACCGAAATTTCCCTCAGGGAAGCGTTGAGATGTACCAAAGCTATGTCCAAGAAATCATCTGCCCTTTTAACTGTGAGGTACAGAAACAGAAGCCACAATCCAGCAATGTTAACCAACTGTGCGAAGCAGGTGGAGTCCCTGTTTGAATAGAGTGTAATGAGACGCGACGCGGCGTGGAAGGCAGGTTGTGAGTGTTATCCAATCCACCAACTCAGGAGTTGTATTATTACTATGTACTTTAAATGAAAGATTTGGCGCTGGATTTTAGTGCCTTGCAGTTAAAAGCGGCAGATAGTTTTTGGACACGCCCTTGGTAACCCACAGCGCTTCTCTGGGAGACATTTTTAGATAGGTTTGACAGTTCCCTTGTTAATAGAAATTAGATTGGGGAGAAACTGAAATATATAGAAATAAGGGAGTAAACAGGTACACTAATAGGAGTTAAAATCGGTAGGAAAGGAAGCAGAAAGAGTAGTACATTTTTATTTATTGATCTAATTTAATGATAAAGTGGTATATGTAATATCACTCAATTCTGAAATAGCTTACAATTTTTAATTCAATATAAATTATTTGTATTCAATCAATTATTATTATTTTTTTTGCAAATGCCCCAGGTTGTCTTTCGACATTCCTGGTGTTCTTCTCTGACACGGCGTACTTGTAACCCACTTCTGAGATTGGGGCGCCTGGAAGGCGGGGTTACGTTGCCCCGATGATATGATGGGTGATGATGATGATGATAGTGATGCGCCAGGAGAGTCCCTAATCCTAAGCTTAACCTAAGATGAATATGAATGATGATGATTGCGATGGCCATATGATTTCGGGGACCGTTTGGACCTTAAAGTTTTCCTGACATTTTTCTTACAGGTGAGAAAAAACCCCGATACAAACCTCACCGAGAAAACTGTCCCGGCCGGGGATCGAACCCGGGCCCGCTGCGTGACAAGGCAGCACGCTACTTCGAGACCACAGCGGTGGACATTCAATGGATTATTATTTTTTAAAATAACCCTGACACCTTTTTCTATTAATAATAAATAATAAACCAATTGAACAAGTAACACACTTTAATTATTTAGGTAATAATAGGTATATCACAGTTTCATAATCAAAAAGATGTGGAAACAAATTTAGAAAAATATAACAGATTAAATGGTATAATTAGGAGAAATTTTGGAAAACAAATGAGGGAAGAAATCCAATTGAGATTTCATAATGCCATAGCCAAACCTGCTCTACTATACGGAAGTGAATGCTGGACACTTCGAGCAAAAGATAAATCCCGCATTAATAGTTCACAAATGAGATTCCTCCGATCACTAACTGGAGTAACATTAAGGGATAGAATGAAAAGTGATGAGATAAGGATGCAGTGGAATAGTAGGGAAATGGTTGAACATATACAAAATTATCAGATTAAATGGTTCCAACACGTCCAGAGAATGTCAAATTCCCGTTTACCAAAGATGATTTACCACCTCAACCCTAAAGGCAAAATAGACCTCGGAAGACCCTTCAACCGATGGAAAGATCAGTTTTTGTAGTCGCAGAACGGGCATCATCACCCAATACTGCATTCGGAAGAAGAAGAAGAAGACCTTTTTATATAGCAAAAACATATTCGAAACTAATTACTACAACTAATGAGACATTTAAGCAAGATAAATATATTTAAGTAATTGATTTGGAAGAAGATGATTCAACTTGTTATCAAATCAAACACTTTGGACAATCCTGTTGATACTTTTTCAACAAGTTCATCTCATATTGATTTTTAATGTAAAAGCGACGATAAAAAATTAAGGAATTTTGCTTCTTATTTAGAAATTAAAATCTCTCTTTGATATCAGAATTATTTCCATTTTTATAATTCTGGCAAATTATATGAAGCATATTATTTTTTTGTTTTTTAGAGATACTTTTTAAAATTGTTTATAAAAATTTAATCAGTTAAATAGTACTCATTAAATAAATTTGTAATTAACTAACACCTGGACAGATAGGCCCCTACATAGGCCTTATATGTAGGCTACATAATCTCTCACGGGGGATGAAAACTGAATATAGTTCCCTGGATTTGCTAAAGATATTTCCTCATTTTTTCTTGTATTTTTGAGCAGAATCCAAGCTACAGAAATGAAATTCTAACCTGGAATTGTACATACAACGAGGAGATATATAATAAGGAATGACAAAATCAGGGAGGCATTAAGTGTAGACATAGAAAAAAGTAGACTAAAAGGGGTTGGACATTTAAAAAGGAAAGACTACCACAAAAACTGTTAAATCTGAAGATACAAGGAAAACGACCACGAGGTAGACCACGAAAAAGATGGATTAACCAAGTGAAGAAAAAGTCTACAAGAGAGAGGATACGACTGGGAAGAACTAAAAAAAACAAAGCGTGAGAATATAGAGATGGTTAGAGGCGTATTTGGAATCTACCTTCCGAAAGAAGGATACGATAAGAGGATGATGACGTTCTTGTATTTTCGGAACTATAATTTACCATTGCACAATATAATGTTTTAAAATACAAAATAATATGGCAATCTGAATTTAATAAGCTTCATGTGACATAACATAAAAAAAATTACTAAATTTTGGTTGAAAGGTTAATAGGAATAGTTGAATAGCTTTCCAGAATCAGGTTGAAACTCTATTTTATTTAAGTTTATATTATATAAACATGGAAAATGTTCCCATTTGCAATAAACACTCTCTTTGATGTAAAACTCAACTTCAAAAAATAAAGGTTACAACCTTGTTCTGGGTGGCCGTAAAATTAATGGTTAGTATAATAAATGAAACAGTGTATCTGTTGCCACAAATCTTTAATATATTTAATTTCTCATAAAAAATAAATAAAGTTTATAATAAGTTTACAATCAATACAATTATTCAGTCTGAAAGTATATAAACTTTGAGTCCAAAATATATGTTTGACTAGCTTAATTATTTATTGCATCCGGAATTTTTTGGATAATCACAAACCTTAAGTTCGTCATTGAAATATTCTCCTGCTGGACATGGCATACAGTATGGAATACCGTTGCTACACTCGAAGTACCATTCACAACTTGTGGGATGTGCTAGAAGAACTGCCATTTTAGGGTCTTGTGATGGACAATTTGGAGATTGGGCAGCGGGACATAAAGATTTATTTCCTTTGTCGGTATTGGTATCAGTTCCTGTTGCAGTGCCTTCTCCAGTTCCTGTCTTTGCATCATCTACTACATATGTCCCTGTTCCAGTTCCAGTGTCTGTATCATATGCTACATCTGTTCCAGTACCAGTTCCACTGTCTGTATCAACTACCACATCTGTCCCTGTTCCAGTACCTACTGCGCAACCTGCATTTTCTGGATAATCGCATACCTTCAACGTAGGATTGAAATGTTCTCCAGCAGGACAAGGCATACAGTATGGGATACCATTACTACATTCGAAGTACCAATCACAACTAGTTGGATGGGATAGAAGAATTGCCATTTTTGGATCATTACTAGGACAAGACGGGGACTCAGCAGCGGGGCAAACTCCTCTGTTTGTGTTAGTTCCAGTATCAACTACATTTGTTCCAGTACCAGTTCCAGTGTCTGTATCAACTACACCTGTTCCAGTTCCAGTGTCTGTATCAACTACACCTGTTCCAGTACCAGTTCCAGTGTCTGTATCAACTACACCTGTTCCAGTATCAGTTCCAGTGTCAGTACCAGTACCTACAGCGCAACCTGCATTTTCTGGATAATCGCATACCTTTAACGTAGGATTGAAATGTTCTCCAGCAGGACAAGGCATACAATAAGCTCTTCCGTTACTGCATTCAAAGTACCATTCACAACTAGTAGGATGGGCTAAAAGAATTGCCATTTTTGGATCATTGCTTGGGCAGGACGGTGACTCTCCAGCAGGACAAACTCCTCTATCTGTGTTAGTTCCAGTTCCAGTGCCCGTATCAACTACATCTGTTCCAGTATCAGTTGCAGTGCCGGTATCAACTATATCTGTTCCAGTATCAGTTCCAGTGCCGGTATCAACTATATCTGTTCCAGTATCAGTTCCAGTGCCGGTATCAACTACATCTGTTCCAGTATCAGTTCCAGTGTCAGTACCAGTGCCTACAGCGCAACCTGCATTTTCTGGATAATCGCATACCTTTAGTGTAGGATTGAAATGTTCTCCTGCAGGACAAGGCATACAGTATGGGATACCATTACTACACTCAAAGTACCAATTACAACTAGTAGGATGGGCTAGAAGAATGGCCATTTTTGGATCATTGCTTGGACAGGACGGTGACTCTCCAGCAGGACAAACTCCTCTATCTGTGTTAGTTCCAGTTCCAGTGCCCGTATCAACTACATCTGTTCCAGTATCAGTTCCAGTGCCGGTATCAACTACATCTGTTCCAGTATCAGTTCCAGTGCCGGTATCAACTACATCTGTTCCAGTATCAGTTCCAGTGTCAGTACCAGTACCTACAGCGCAACCTGCATTTTCTGGATAATCGCATACCTTTAGTGTAGGATTGAAATGTTCTCCAGCAGGACAAGGCATACAGTATGGGATACCATTACTACACTCAAAGTACCAATTACAACTAGTTGGATGGGCTAGAAGAATTGCCATTTTTGGATCATTGCTTGGACAGGACGGTGACTCTCCGGCAGGACAAACTCCTCTCTCTGTGTCAGTTCCAGTTCCAGTATCAACTACATCTGTTTCAGTATCAGTTCCAGTGCCGGTATCAACTATATCTGTTCCAGTATCAGTTCCAGTGCCGGAATCAACTACATCTGTTCCAGTATCAGTTCCAGTGTCAGTACCAGTACCTACAGCGCAACCTGCATGATCCGGATAATCGCATACCTTCAACGTAGGATTGAAATGTTCTCCAGCAGGACAAGGCATACAATAAGCTCTTCCGTTACTGCATTCATAGTACCATGAGCAAGTCGTGGGATGGGGAAGGAGGACTGCCATTTTTGGATCTTGTGCTGGACATGCTGGAGCTTCCGCTGCTGGGCAGGCACCGTAGTCGCCATCATCTGGATTTATTACTGATACTGTAGTAGACTGACTCTCGGTGGTGCATCCAGCAAGACAAGGGAAGTCACATACTTGAAGCCTGGCGTTCCAATGAAGTCCACCAACACATTGCCTAAGTACAGGAATGCCATTCGTACATTCATAGAACCACTGACAGTTAGTGGGATGTCTGAATGTAGGTCCGTCTCGTGCACAAGCTGGACATTGTGGATAGGATGGTGGTTCGGTGGTTGGTGCTTCTGTTTTTGATTCTGGTGTTGGTGGTGCTTCTGTTGTTGGTTCTGGTGTTGGTGGTGCTTCTGTTGTTGGTTCTGGTGTTGGTGGAGCTGGGGTTGTTTGTTCTGGCGTTTGTGGTATTGGGGTTGTTGGTTCTGGTGTTGTTGGTGCTGGAGTTGTTGGTTCTGGTGTTGTTGGTGCTGGAGTTGTTGGTTCTGGTGTTGTTGGTGCTGGAGTTGTTGGTTCTGGTGTTGTTGGTGCTGGAGTTGTTGGTTCTGGTGTTGTTGGTGCTGGAGTTGTTGGTTCTGGTGTTGTTGGTGCTGGAGTTGTTGGTTTTGGTGTTGTTGGTGCTGGAGTTGTTGGTGCTGGAGTTGTTGGTTCTGGTGTCGGTGCTACTGTGGTTAGTGCTGGAGTAGTAGTAGTAGTAGTTGTTGTGGTGGTTGTTGATGTAGGAGTTTCCACATAACATCCTGTTCTTTTAGTGTTATCGCATCTCCCAGTTTCTGGATTGAACACAGTTCCTTCATCACATTGCATACAATATGCCACGCCGTTACTGCACAAGAAATACCAATCACAGTTGTACGGATGAGGATATTTCTCCTCGATGGTCTTGTATTCGATATTGATTACACATTCAGGTACTTCACCCGCTGGACATATCTTGTTCGAAACAGAGGCTGCTGATGCTCCATGGCTCACCAAGGATACAACGAGCAACGCTGTTGCCAGCGGAATTCCTGAAGAGAGAGAAAAAGAAAAACATGCGTACATATAATGTAATGTTCAACAACATATTAAGAAGGCACTCTTTATAATAATTTAGGTCTATATATGACGTATTGTAAAACATTACCGTAATGCCTTATTTTTATGTCTTCGTTACCGAACAAACTTGTAGGAAAGATAATAATACATTTAATAATAATAATAATAATAATAATAATAATAATAATAATAATAATAATAATAATAATAATAATAATAATGATAATAATAATAATAGTAATAGTAATAATAATAATAATAATAATAATGCTTTAGTTTAGCTTGCAGAGTTAAGGTCATAAGGCCTTCTCTTCCACTCAACCAGCGAACAGTAGAATTATGCAAAAATTACATGCATATTACAATTTTAAGATATTATTAAAATACAGACTAAACAAAATACAATGATGATGTGATCTAATACTAGCTAATACTAACAAAAACATGGAATATAATAAAATTAAAATGATATAAAATAAAGTAAGTAGCTTCCTAGATGATTATTAATGGAATGCTCTATATAGTTGTTATGTAGTTAATGTTTTCATTGTGTCGAACTTAAGATATCAGTTAATTTGTATTTAAATAATGATAGCGATTGACAGTCCCTGACATGACTGGGAAGTGAGTTCCATGCTCTAGTCATAGATATTGTGTAAGATTCAGAGTATAGACATGTCCTGTGCTGTGGCACCAAGAGTAAAGAAGTCTTGTGATCTTGTTCTTAAATTGTGATGAGCCGATACATTTTGAAAACTTTTAAAGTATCCAAGACGATAATAAGAGGCGAAGAAGAATTGCTAGAATACTGTTTCATTATTAGAAAGCGTTTATGGATGAATTTTTGTGAAATTTGTTATAAAAAGTAACAATGAAAATTCTTCTACTTCTTCTTAATCATAATTTGTAGGATTTTCATCCTGTTTATTTCCAAAATCACTCCTCGGAGGAAGACGTATTGGATGTGCAAAATTCAAGAATTACAAATTCGTATCCATAAAATTTGTACAACATTTATAAAAAGAATATTGGAATAGAATGTTAGTATTCGTTTCTTGCTTTTATAATACTTAAAATTAAAACAATTTTTATTCAACCCTTAAATTGGCGAAACAATATTTTTTTCCTGCCATGTATTTAAATGCGTCAGATCACAGAAAGAACGAATTCATGTGTAACTCTGAGTTATTACGACGCTTAGGATTTATAAGTGCAATTTTCGCGACTATTTAACTCATGCCCCAAATGGGAGTCAATGACCAATCACATTTCAATGATTTTTTTGATTTACAACCAATCACAGTCGTTTTTCACTTCTATTTTATCAGTTTAATTTTATCGCTGTGAAATGAAGCTCCTCCTTTTTAACAGTTTGAATAGGTCATAGCATTATTTTGCAGTGACTGCATGGTTACCAGATTATATATACATTATATATATATATATATATATATATATATATAGTGCACGAATGGTAACACATAGTACTTGCGGGAGATAATATAAAAACATTTGTAGCAATTGATTGTACCACAAAAAAAAAACACTGCACTTTCTTAAACGTATTTTTTCCCCAGATAATAACGTTCCCGAAAAGTATAATTGACAAATTTACATCACAGGACACCAGAAATTAATTAATGTACAGTGTGATGTGTTTAATTGTTTCTCCACTAGAGTGCATTCTTACAATATTGCGATTCTATTTGATCTGGTTGCAGTGATAAACAAGTGAAACATAACGTTTCTCATTTGTTTTCAAACATCAACGTTTACATTAAATATATAAATATTTTAAAATAACTGCATTTAAACAATGATTTGTGAGTAAACAGCTTAATTTTATTCGTTAAATAGTCCTAACAAATGCGACTCTTGATTTCCAAATTCTCTAGATAAATTCACTCCTCACTTCTTGAGTCGTGAATTTATCGATAATTTGGAAATTACTCGTGGAATTACTTATGATAAAAATGGAAGTGGGAAAAGGCGAAAGTTTACGGATCTCCAATATATTTCATAAACTTACTCATTATGCTAGAGGAATAAATTGTGCGCCAAAATGTTCCAAAAAAAGGAACAAAGGGTGCTGTTTCCTTTATATCTCACAATTGTTATTTACCAAAAATTGAAAGTGTAAAATTACAAGATGCTATTTCTGTAATATAAATTAGGATCTTCAGCTTACACCTGTGGAGTAGTGGTTTATCATTGTGTCAGACCCAGTGGACCCCGGGTTCGATTCCCAGTTTTCAGATGTTTACTAGGTGTGGTTTGTTCGTGGTTTTCCCTTTACTTAAAACTAATTCCAGGCCCAAACAATCCCTGAACACCATCTAGACATAATGATCACCCTATAATATACACCTTGTTTAGTATGAATGTATGGGTGAATAGTAATAACTTATCTTAAATGTTCGTGTTGTCTCGGAGATGGCCCTGAGATTGAATTGATTACTCATTCAGGGAGGACCTCGATATCCTTATGTTTTCCAATAAGTTTGTATTTGATCACGAATTTAAAATCTTCTCACCAAAGATCGTGTCTCTGTAAAGCCCAGGTGGCATGCATCACGTAAATATACAAAAAAATTGTTAAAATAATACAACGAAGATTATAACAGAAATTATTGTAGTCGAGGACGACTGTGTTATATAAGGTACACATTTTTTTATAATTGTAATTTGAATGTGTAAATTCACAGCTACAAATTCCAGTTAAATTAAAAAATGAAAATAATAAATCGTTATTGATGTACTTTATTTTATATTTTTTCAGTCCTGCACTTGCTGAGAACAGACAGGTTCATTCTCCCATGTTCAAGACAAGATGGTAAGTTAATTTTTTCTTCTTCTTCCTTCCAAGTATTAGGCGAAGGCCTATTACGATCCTATAGAAAATTTTCCCTCCAGCATTTCGTTGGATGGCCCCGAGATATTTGCTTTGGTCGTCATAAGTTTGAACCTTCTGGAAAATTCTCGTATAAGACTTGAAAGCATAATAATAGTCCCTTCGATTGTTTGCTGGCCAAAGGAAGGCAAGACCAGTGATGGGGCTGCCATCTTATAGCCTCTGGTTAGGTTTTTGTGAGAAGAAAAGAAAATAAAGGAAAGAAGAAATGTTCCGATTGAGGGTCTTTCCACTTTTCAGCGGTTGCCCTTTTACCAGCCGGCTGCTGGCCCTTCACATCCACATGTGTCAATCACAGAGGTAGATGATCAACAGCCAGTGTAGGGGTGACATGTGGTTAGCATGTCGAGTCCCCCAGCCGTTATAGCTGGTTCCTCAACCGGGAGCCGCTACTTATTGTAGCTACCCAATTGTCTCACGATGCTGGGTGGGCACCGGTCCCATACTGGCCGAAATACCATGAGAAAATTTCTTCCCCCATGGAGACTCGAACCAGCGCAAGTCCCGTAGCTCTGCGCCAAGGCTTCTTGCCTTAACCACTCGGCTACGGCGCGGGACAAGAAGAAATGTAAGAAATGAAATACTCCCCAGCCCTCGGATGCCCTAATAGCGTCGGGGTCGAAAAAAACGAGAGTTAACCAAGAGAGGTTAGATAGTACAGTTAAAAGAGTCTGGTATAAGTAAGTGGAAGAAAGGAAGAAATACCAGATCGGTTAAAATGTTGATAAATAATTAATTAATATATACTGGACTTTGTAAAGTAAATCAAATGACAGAATTCGCAACATAAAATATTTAAAAGTAACACAACGAGATTAGAAAAAGTGGGGAAAAGAGGATTGTGGACAGAATGGGGCAAAATGCCTAATTCTCACAAAAAAAGGGGAAAACATGATATATTATTGAACTCATTTTAAATTTGAGGCGAAATATCTCTGATTGGTGTAACTCAGAGAGCTCTAATTTGTCTTATAAAGAAATAGTTTGCACATAAAAAATAGAAGTCTACTTAATACTGTACATTGTCTAATTGGACATAAATTCAAGTAATATTTACTCGTTTGTTTATCTATTGTGATATTAATAGAATTAAATAAATTACACTGACCAGCCTCATGGGCTAGAGATCTGAGCTCCTGACTATAATTCTTGGGGTCCGGGATTCGATTGCCGGTCAGACCACAGGATTTTTTTTCTTAAAGGGGATTACTGCTGTGGTCGCCTATGGTCTGGATTTAGGTTATGTTTAGATTTAAGGACTCTCCTGGCTCTTCATTATTATTCATTAATATCATCGGGGTAACGTAACTCTGCTTTCAAGGCACCCCAACTTAATTGGGTTGCAAATTTTCTCATGCCGGTAGAAAATACCAAAAAATACCACACATACATCTTGGTGGAATTGATTTTAAAAAAAGTAATGTAACCAATAGGATACATTGTCTATTTAACTGTTAAAAAGTATTCATTTTCTTTTAGAATTCATTATAATTAGCTATATGTTTATATTATTTTTATTATTGTGATAGTGAATTTTCCGAATATATTCAATTGCGAGCTTAATATGTTAATAATCTATTTATGTTTCAATCTGAATAATAGAAGTCATTCTTCTACACCTCACTGATAGAATTATTTATGAAAATAATATTAAAATTAACAATTTTTTTTCATTTGTTTAAATATTGTATAACCGTAAATTTAGTTTTCTCTGTATCATTATTTTTTATTCATTTTAATATAGGCCCCTGCATTAGACAGGGACGATCTACCAACAACTTAATTTATCTTGCTTGAATACATTTTATTACTAGTTTTAGTCTTAATTTTAACTAACATTAACTGGTTGCATTATAGATCGTAATATAATAGATATTATCTTTTTGATCAAATTTTTACTTAGTATTTAATATTAAAGTTAATTGTGATTGTTATATTCTCGATGTAACATATGTTTGTCCTGGTGAGTGGAAGAGAAGGCCATATGGCCTTAACTCCACCAGGCTAAAAAAAAAATATATTCTACAAGGACTCAAATTAATGTTTTATAACCAGGAAAACTGGTACAGCAAATACCAATGGAAACAAGTATTCCTAAATTTTTCATTTTGTAAAAATGGTTTCATATTATTCCACTAATTTTGATTTATTGAAATAACTTACTTACTTACTTACTCACTGGCACTATCGAACCCGTAGGTTCATGACCGCTCTCCATACATCCCTATCCTGAGCCAATGCTTTCCAATCATTCCCTGTATAATCTACTTCCCTCAAATCATAGTTAATGTTGTTCTCCCACCTCATTCTTGATCTACCAACTGGGTGTTTCCCTTCTGGCTTTCCTACAAGAAGTTTCCATGCACTTCTTTCATTCCCCATACGTGCAATATGTCCTGCCCATCGCAGTATATGAGACTTAACTGTTCTTATTATATGTGGCTTCCTATAAAGACCATGTAGTTCATTGTTATGTAGTCTTCTCCATTCACCTGTCTGGTTCATCTCTCTTTGGTCCAAAAATTTTCCTAAGAAATTTATTCTCAAATACTCGTAATCTCCTTTCCTCCCTTAAAGTAAGAGTCCGTGTTTCGCATCCATATAATATAACTGGTAGAATAATAGTTTTATATATTTTCAGCTTAACTTTTTTGAAAGGAGTTGGGAAGTCAAGAGTCGCTGTAATGCATAATAACACGCATTTCCAGAATTGAGCCTATGTTTAATTTCTTTGTGCATCTCATTCCTATTTGTGATTATTGTTCCTAGGTATTTGAATTCAGCCACTTCCTCAAAATTTCCCTCATTTGTCATTAGCTGCCCATTTCCATTATATACTGAATTTCTACGTGTGACCATACATTTAGTTTTACTGATATTTACTTCCAGTCCTAATTTATTGAAATAAATTGGATGATATTGAAAAATGTTAATTGATTTGCTATTTAACATTGGAAATTGTCCTAATTTATATAAAGAATCAATACTACTTTTCTATGTGTCTTTTTCTATAAATTGTATCATTTAAGTAGGATGAAGTCCAAGTCCATAAATACATGTTTCACTTACCTCTGAAAATCATGTATTTTATTTGCTTCCAGATGCTCACAAAATTATTTTTAACAAAATCGTCTGATTGAAAACTTTTTAATGAACGAGACTTTGAAGCCATGTTTATATATATTATTTTCTAGAGGAAATGCAAATTGCGTACAACGTGTTATCAATTAATCTGCCAATCAAAATACTGAACAGATTAATTATCACATATTTCATAAATATTATAGCAACGTGTGAAATATTGTTCAAGTATGTGCGAATACTATTGGTTAGATAAAGTTCCTTCAAGTCGCACGTGGGTCCAACCTCACATTAATTATCTTATTAACTTCTTCACTTTTAGTAAGACTCTGTTCCAATATTTATACGATTAATCTAGCTTTAAACAAAGGAAGCAAAAGCATATTTATGAATTAGCACTAAAAGTATAAACAGATTTCTTTTACTGTTCACTTCTGATCACATTCAAAAGCAATATACTTAAAATGGTAAGATATTATATTTATTTACAAGTATCATCTGGATTAATTATTATTAAATATATTATTAAATATTCATCATCATCAATGGCAGGCATGGATTAGGCCATTGGCCTGTTCCGCTTCAGGAAAGAAATTGATCCCTCCATCTCTTCTTAGGTCTTCCTGGGTCTCTTAGCCCTGTGGGTCTGTAGTTCAATAGCTGCAGAGGTAGTCTATTGTTTAACATTCTAAGAAGGTGTTCATGCCAATTATTTTGGTATATTTGAATGGTTTCAGTTATTGCTGGTGTGTTGAGAGCTTCATTACGCATGTGGTCATAAAGCGTATAACCCGCTAAAGGTCTTAATAACTTCATTTCTGCAGCTACTACCCTATTTAATTTACCTGTAGTAAGAGTCCAGGTTTCAGAATCATAAAGTAGAGTTGGAAGAGCCATTGTTTTATAAAATTTTAGAATTGTATCTGGAAGTACAATTTTCGGAAAAAAATGCTTTTTATTGTTCCTATAAGTTTTTGAAATTTGACCAATTTTATGTCTATGTCTTTAATATCTAATATTAATTAAATTTTCTACCAGTTATATTATATGAGTGTGGAACATGGACTCTTACTTTAAGGGAGGAAAGGAGATTACAAGTATTTGAGAATAAAGTTTTAAAGAAAATTTTTGGACCAAAGAGAGATGAACAGACAGGTGAATGGAGAAGACTACATAACAATGAACTACTTGGTCTTTATAGGAAGCCAGATATAATAAGAACAGTTAAGTCTCGTAGACTGAGATGGGCAGGACATGTTGCGCGTATGGGGAATGAAAGACTTGCATGAAGCTTCTTGTAGGAAAGCCAGAGGGAAAACGCCCAGTTGGTAGACCAAGAATGAGGTGGGAGAACAACATAACTATGATTTGAGGGAAGTAGATTATACAGGGTATGATTGGAAAACATTAGCTCAGGATAGGGATGTATGGAGAGCTTATGCCCGTGCGGCTATGAACGTACGGGTTCGATAGTGCCAGTGAGTAAGTAAGTAAGTAAGTAAGTAAGTAAGTAATATTACATTTACACTCACGTGCGGGAACTAAAACCACTGCCCTCTATGTATAATACGTACAATGTATATAAAAAAATATCCAAAATATAGTGTTAATATTCATTATACGAAACAAATCACTGCATTTTAAATGAACTGAACTTTATTTGAAACAATATAAAAAAATAAATACGAATTTGCGGCCATGTTATCAATAATTGTTCTCAAGGCCTCCTGTTGTTTCAACTAATAAACATTGCTCACACTGTTAACGTTAGTCAATTGTTTATAATGAACGCAAATATTTCCAACAAAGATATTATTTTACTAAGATTTAATAATAATAATAATAATAATAATAATAATAATAATAATAATAATAATAATAATAATAATACTTTATTTATTCTGGCAGAGTTAAGGCCATAAGGCCCTCTCTTCCACTCAACTAGCACAAATACAAATAAATATTTGACAAATATAGATATACACTATACTAATTATAAACAGTTAAAGATACAATAAATGTAGCAATGTAAATGTCATGTACAAACAACATTTTATACGATAATAACAATAATGGTACGATAATAATAATAATAATAATAATAATAATAATATAAATATGATACATTATACGAGAAACACCAATTAATATATATATATATATATATATATATATATATATATATATATATATATATATACCTTACACTGGGTAATGATGAAGTCGAGGTTAGAGCAAATATACATTTAGATTTCTTTTAAAAGATACCAATGTCCGGCAGCCCCTTATTTCTTGTGGTAGGGAATTTCAGTTGCGAGAAGTGAAGATAGTATATGACATGGAGTGATGTGATGTCCTATGTTGCGGTATATTAAGCAAGAGACTATGTTGTGATCTTGTGTTTAAGTTATGGTTTGAGGATAGATACTGGAAACGGGATGATAAATAATTGGGAATCGAGGTATGTAGGATCTTAAATAGGAGAATTAGACAGTGCGATTTTACACATATAGTATAATTTATTTACATATCCATCCATAGTAATTCTGCCCGAAGGCAGGTCCTTCACTGCAATCATAGCATTTCCATGCTATGCTTGCAGCTTTACTAGGGAATTGTAGGTGTGGTAGCTTCCCGTTGCTTTCCACACCGGTGAAGGATGATGATGATGTTAATGATAAGGATGATGATAATGGCCATATGATTTCGGGGACCGTTTGGGCCTTAAAGTTTTCCTGACATTTGTCTTACAGGTGAGGAAAAACCCCGATAAAAACCTCACCCAGAAAAACTGCCCCGACCGGGGATCGAACCCGGGCCCGCTGCGTGACAAGGCAGCACGCTACCTCGAGACCGCAGCGGTGGACTATTTACATATATGTAGTTTAATATTGTCTAAATGCCATTCTGTTTTTTACTTTCACAGGTTACAGTAATTTAAATAAGTTAGGTTAGCTTTTAGGTTATTATACAAATATTCTAATAAATTATATTACAAATTTCGAAGATTACGTTATAAATAATTGGCTCTATTTATTTAATAGCCTACCTGTAAGACAAATGTCAGGAAGACTTTAAGGCCCAAACGGTCCCCGAAATCATATGGCCATCATCATCATCATCATCATAATCCTTCACCGGTGTGGAAAGCAACGGGAAGCTATCACACCTACAATTCCCTAGTAAAGCTGCAAATATTGCATGCAAATGCTATGATTGCATTGAAGGACCTGCCTTCGGGCAGAATTACTATTACAAATTTCGAAGATTACGTTATAAATAATTGGCTCTATTTATTTAATTGTCCACCTATAAGACAAATGTCAGGAAGACTTTAAGGCCCAAACGGTCCCCGAAATCATATGGCCATCATCATCATTATCATCATAATCCTTCACCGATGTGGAAAGCAACGGGAAGCTACCACACCTACAATTCCCTAGTACAGCTGCAAGCATTGCATGAAAATGCTATGATTGCAGTGAAGTACCTGCCTTCGGGCAGAATTACTATGGATGGATTGGTTTATTATTCTAATTATAATTTTAACAATATTAACATTAATGTGTCCACCGCTGTGGCCTCCAGGTAGCGTGCTGCCTTATCACGCAGCGGGTCCGGGTTCGATCCCGGTCGGACAACTTTCCTGGGTGAGGATTTTTTCGGGATTTTTCCTCACCTGTAAGATAAATGTCAGGAAACTTTAAGGCCCAAACGGTCCCCGAACATCATCTGGCCATCATTATCATCATCATTATATTCGCCTAATTAGATTAAGTTTAGGTTTAAGGTCTCTCCTGGTGCATCATTACTCATAGTCATCAACTCTCGTATCATTAGTATCTATTCATTAGTGACTTTGTCTGGTCCCAGTAACTTCTGTTAAGAAAAAAACACTCATCTACAAATGTCCGCAAAGAAGGCCCATGTTTCTTGATCTATT
This sequence comes from Diploptera punctata, assembly GCA_030220185.1. Classification (NCBI taxonomy): domain Eukaryota; kingdom Metazoa; phylum Arthropoda; class Insecta; order Blattodea; family Blaberidae; genus Diploptera; species Diploptera punctata. The sequence continues at coordinate 2,612,571 of JASPKZ010000446.1, forward strand.
ATTATTATTATTATTATTATTATTATTATTACTTACTTACTTACTTACTCACTGGCACTATCGAACCCGTAGGTTCATGGCCGCACAGACATAAGCTCTCCATACATCCCTATCCTGAGCTAATGCTTTCCAATCATTCCCTGTATAATCTACTTCCCTCAAATCATAGTTAATGTTGTTCTCCCACCTCATTCTTGGTCTACCAACTGGGCGTTTTCCTTCTGGCTTTCCTACAAGAAGTTTCCATGCACGTCTTTCATTCCCCATACGCGCAACATGTCCTGCCCATCGCAGTCTACGGGACTTAACTGTTCTTATTATATGTGGCTTCCTATAAAGACCATGTAGTTCATTGTTATGTAGTCTTCTCCATTCACGTGTCTGTTCATCTCTCTTTGGTCCAAAAATTTTCCTAAGAACTTTATTCTCAAATACTCTTAATCTCCTTTCCTCCCTTAAAGTAAGAGTCCATGTTTCACACCCATATAATATAACTGGTAGAATAATAGTTTTATATATTTTCAGCTTAACGTTTTTTGAAAGGAGTTGGGACATCAAAAGTCTCTGCAATGCATAATAGCATGCATTTCCAGAATTGAGCCTATGTTTAATTTCTTTGTGCATCTCATTCCTATTTGTGATTATTGTTCCTAGGTATTTGAATTCAGCCAATTCCTCAAAATTTCCCTCATTTGTCATTAGCTGTCCATTTCCATTATATAATGTATTTCTACGTGTGACCATATATTTAGTTTTACTGATATTTACTTCCAGTCCCAATTTCTTAGTGTTACTCAATAGTGTGTGCGTGTTGGCCTTTAGTATCTCCTCGCTATCGGCCAGTAGTACTACATCATCAGCATAAACTAACAGCTTATTAATACCATTCAGTTGTAAGCCTTCCTCATTCTCTAAAGATTTAATGGCATGCTCTAGTACAAAATTAAATAGTAGAGGAGATAGTGCATCTCCTTGCTTCAACCCATTCTGGATTTCAAAAGTGTCTGAAAACTGTTTGCCTACACGCACCCTACTCGTTGAGCCATTTAGACACATTCGTATAAGTCTAACTAACTTTTTAGGAATTCCGAACTCCAGCAGGATACTTATTATTATTATTATTATTATTATTATTATTATTATTATTATTATTATTATTATTGGCCGCGCCGGGGTCGATGGATTTTTTTAGGATGGAAAAAAACAAGGAGCAAGTCCTCCGGGAGGGACTTTAATCCGTGGGTCCCGAGTGTGAACATTTTCAGGCTCGTAAATGATCCTTAAGCCTGAATGAAAAGGCCTCTAAGCAAACTTTACCGAATTTTCGCGTCCTAGTACTTCCTTGGTTTCCTAGATCTCAGTATGAGGCGGAACGCTGACCACGGGCCACTCCAATGACATCTATACGAAAACAAGTGTAACTAAATTAGTATGGTTCAAATTCTTCCATGTAAGGGCAGAGCGTCTAAATCTCTGTTAAGAGAAACATGGGCTTACAAGATACAAGATTATTATTATTATTATTATTATTATTATTATTATTATTATTAGCTGTGGTCTCGAGGTAGCGTGCTGCCTTGTCACGCAGCGGGCCCGGGTTCGATCCCCGGTCGGGGCAGTTTTTCTGGGTGAATCCTGCCGATGATGGGACAAGTCCCGAAAGCGCTACAGTTAAATGATAATTAAGTTGAGGAGACGGACCTTTCAGGTGAATATTCTATAATTTTATATTAATTTTGAATAAACCTCAACGGAACACATCATGAATCTTATTATTTATTTACAAAAACGTTGTAGGCCTTTCGGAAACATCATCAGCTGCTGAAACGGCTCTAAATGTTGTCGGTCAAAAGTATTGAAAATATAATGCAATATGTTAAAATAATGGAACGGTTTAATTAAATTTTCATCAAAATTATATTTAATACATATTACGAAATATAATTTATTATATTCTGCAATTTGAAGGGAGTCAAGGTTAGGAAATATATAACAACATTAATCAAAATGCAGGTAATATTTCCTGAAACGTTTATATAATAACATAAGCACTCAATAAGATTATCAAAAACATAAATAAAACAAATATGGAATGCTTAATATATTTGCATTAATAATACATTTAATTATGAATTTAATCTAATAAATATAATCATAATTAGATATTCTGTAAACATGACAAGTGATTTAATTGCCATTAAATTTGTAGCTAGTAGAAACAAAGTTTGTGTGAATGAGCTGAAAGCTAGCAGTCAACATATTTCATGACAGTCACTGAAGAATTCTCGATTTGACAAAGCATAAAGCATATAATGTCAATGGTACATTTGTACTACCAAATAAAAATTGTGTGATGTGCCAGAATAGCAATTTTGGGATCATGTGATAACCATGATAGAGTTCAGGCAGCTAGACAAACAGATGCATTTTCTGATCAACATTTTCAGATTAATCATTTTCTGGAGATGATGTATCTTCTTCCGCATTGGCATCTCCGTCTGTTTCGCTGCTCCGATCAGTATCATCGCCATTAACGTCATTTTCTAATGAATCGTTTTTCGAAGAAGATGCATCACGTTCTGTTTCATTGCTCGTGGCATTATCATCGTCGTCATCATCATTGCTGCTGCCATTATCATCGTCATCATCATTGCTGCTGCCATTATCATCGTCATCATCATTGCTGCTGCCATTATCATCGTCATCATCATTGCTGCTGCCATTATCATCGTCATCATCATTGCTGCTGCCATTATCATCGTCATCATCATCATTGCTGCTGTCATTATCATCATCACCATCATTGTCAGAAGAATCATTTTCTGAAGATGGTGTATCTTCGTTTGATTCGCTGTTTGAGCCGTTATCATCATTATCATCATCATGTGGAATTAGAACCGATACTGTAGTAGATTCGGTCTCGGAACTACATCCAGCAAGACAAGGGAAATCACATACATGAAGTCTGGCATTCCAATGAAGTCCACCAACACATTCTCTAAGTACGGGAATACCATTCGTACATTCATAGAACCAATGGCAGTTAGTAGGATGTCTAAAGGTAGGTCCATCTCGTGCACACTCTGGACATTGTGGATAAGAGGGTGGTTCGGTAGGTGATGCTGGAGTTGTTGTTTTTGGCTGTCGTGGTACTGGAGTTGTTGATTTTGGTGTTGGCGGAGGTGTGGTTCTTGGTTTTTGAGTTCGTGGTGTTGGTGGTGCTGGGGTTGTTGGTTTTGGTGTTGGTGGTGGAGTGGTTCTTGGTTTTAGTGTTCGTGATGTTGGCGGTGCTGGAGTTGTTGATTCTGTTGGTAGTTCCGGGGTTGTTGGTTCTGTTGGTGGTGCTGGGGTTGTTGATTCTGCTGTTGGCGGTGCTGGAGTTGTTGATTCTGTTGGTAGTTCTGGGGTTGTTGGTTCTGTTGGTGGTGCTGGGGTTGTTGATTCTGCTGTTGGCAGTGCTGGGGTTGTTGATTCTGCTGTTGGTGCTGGTGTAGTTGGCACTGGAGTAGTAGTTGTAGGAGCAGGCGTGGTTTCTACGACACATCCTGTTCTCTTAATGTTATCGCATCTCTGAGTTTCTGGGTTGTACACATTACCTTCCTTGCACTGCATACAATATGGTACACCATTGCTGCACACGTAATACCAATCACAGTTGTATTCATGTGGATGTACCTCCACATTTGTCTTATATTCTATGGTGATTACACATTCCGGTAGTTTTCCCGCTGGACATTCTTTATTTGAAACAGCAGTTCCTGATGTTCCATGAGTGATACTGGATATGAGGATGACCAAGATTACCGTCAGTGGAACAACTGAAATTAAAACATCCTTATTAATAACTTTTCCTATTGGTAATCTAATACATTTATGAAAAGCGGCAAACAACTGGCAATTTGATATGAAACTAAATTGACCAAGATTATTAGAAGTGATTAAATATTTCTTAATCATGCTTTTCAGTACTTAAAAGTCAGAAAATTTGCATCAAATTTTAATACTCTTTTTCATCATCATCATCATCATCATCATCATCATCATCATCATCATCATCATCATCATCATCATCATCCGGGGATTAAACCTGTTGGCTCGTTCCGGTTTCATGAAAGCTAGAATTGTTAAAATTGTTCAGACCATCTTCTGTGTGGGCGTCTAACATTTCTACTTCCGTGCGGTTAATAATTTAGCAATAATTTTGGAAATATTTCTTCTGGCATTCTATCAACATGTTCTTTCCAGGCGTTCCTAAATTTAAATATTCGGTCTGTAAGTTTGAAAATATTTAGTTCCTTTCTTATATCTTCATTTATGTTCTTATCCAGGAGAGTATATCCTACTATATTTCCTAAAACTGTCATCTCAGCTACTTCCTAACTTTGTTCTTGTCTTTTAGTGATCGTCCAACATTCTGATCCATACATCAATACAGGAACAGCCATTACTTTATAAAATTTCATTTTTTTCTTTTCTTGTGTTTTTAAGGGTTCTTTTAATAGTGCCACACATTAGATTAAATTTATTTATTTTGTCATATATTAATTACAATTGAATAGTTAAATAATAACTAGGGCATTCGATAAGTAGTGGCAAACTGGTATAACATCATAAAAAGTATTATTTAGGTTATTTTTGACATTATTAACTTTATTTATAGCTTCCTGCCAAGTCAACTATATGTTGTCAAATCCTTGGAAGATGGCGAACTCCATCTGCAGCACCATTTCTTGATATATATTTCACTGATCGATGTACAGATTTCTGGATATCATCTCTTGATTGAAATAGAATGCCTCCTAAAGGTTATTTAATGTTTTTGAATATATTGCAGTCACAAGAGCTCATGTCTGGTGAATTTGGTGGATGTTTGAGTGCTTCGCAAATCCACCTTCTAAAGAAATTCTATTGAAATTATTTTTAGGGTGGCATTACTAACTAAATGTGATAAACAATAAATGCATTCACAAAATATTGGTATTTATAGATTTTTCAATATTAGAGATTTATACAACAAAGGATTTTCAACAACAAACTGCAAGTTTAGAATCGTCAACTCTAGGATCTCTGGATCACAGCACAACTGTCATTACATAATGAATTCCCTACTATCATCTCTACCCCAAATGGACTATGTTCCTAATTACAGTATATTTTACGCTCGCTGTGTTTACAAAGAGACCTAAAACACGTCTGGGGAAAAGAATCGTATATACTCAACCTAGGATTTAAGGAGAGATCAGGGCTTGCTTGGTTTAGGCTAGGGGCATGGAAATTTCTAAAAATTAGCGACGATCACGATATGCGAATATGTCCAATGTGCGGGAACTTTGAAGATGAGATACATATATTAGGAAAATGTAATGATTTAGAATATTGGAGACGTCAGTTATTACCGGAAAGATTTCTAAATTCAAATCGGGAAAGATTGGCATGCTACGAGTTATTGGTAAATCCAGAAAATTGGATAAACCTCGGTAAATTTCTGGACAAAACGCGAAAAATAAGGACAACACTCATTCATGAATAAATATGTTTATCAAAATGCAATACCATTAATTATTAACAATTATATATAAATTAATTAGTGTATAATGGTATTGTGTTATTATTTAATTGTAATATTAATGTGTTTTCTTTATGTAATTGTAATGTTAATGTTTTTCTAGTGTATAATGCTATTGTGTTATTACTTAATTGTAATATTATTGTGTTTTCTTTATGTAATTGTAATGTTATTGCTGTTTTTGTTGTTTATTTTTCTTTACACTAGTACCAATGATTACTTTATTGTAACGGACTGTCAACAGCACGTACGGCTTACTGCCCGTGCGACCCATATTTGTAAATAATATTGTAAATATCTTACTTTTTGTCTAATAAAGTCCTACTACTACTACTACAGTATATTTTCATTTTTGTGAATAAACTTACATTGTTATTACTTTACAGATTATTAACTAACTAACTCACTGGCACTATCGAACCCGTAGGTTCATGGCCGCGAAGACATAAGCTCTCCATACATCCCTATCCTCAGCTAATGTTTTCCAATCATTCCCTGTATAATCAATCTACTTCCCCTTGTAGACTTTTCTTCACTTGGTTAATCCATCTTTCTCGTGGTCTACCTCGTGCTCGTTTTCCTTGTATCTCGAGATTTAACAGTCTTTGTGGTAGTATTTCTTTTTCCTTTTCTTTTTAAATGACCAAACCATTTTAGCCTACTTTTTTCTACCTCTGTTATTAATTTTTCTACACTTAATGTCTCCCTGATTTTGTCATTCCTTACTCTCTCTCTCCTTGTTTTAAAATTCCTATATATCCATCCATAGTAATTCTGCCCGAAGGCAGGTCCTTCACTGCAATCATAGCATTTTCATGCTATGCTTGCAGCTTTACTAGGGAATTGTAGGTGTGGTAGCTTCCTGTTGCTTTCCACACCGGTGAAGGATGATGATGATGATGATGAAAATGATGGCCATATGATTTTGGGGACCGTTTGGGCATTAAAATTTTCCTGACATTTGTCTTACAGGTGAGGTAAAAAAACCCGATAAAAACCTCACCCAGAAATACTGCCCCGACCGGGGATCGAAGCCGGGCCCGCTGCGTGACAAGGCAGCACGCTACCTCGAGACCACAGCTGGGGAATTCCTATAAATAATATTTTTAAATATATTTTTTTATGAAATCTTATTTATTTTATTATTTTTGCACTTAGAATTATTGCAGATAAGATAATTTTAATCATAAAAATCGGATTAACGTATTGACATATAAAAAATCAGCTATTAATATCAACAGTGAAAACATTGCTTGGTTACAAAGCATATTTCGTTTTTACATTTTATCTTTATGTCACTTGATGTACTTAGATTTATATAAATGTATTAATCCTTATTTTATGATTAGGTACAGCTTTGAATTAAATTCATTTATTGTATGTTGTGATTTATTTATTTAAATCATTGGCGGATTTTAAAGGTTTCAGATTTTGTAGCTATTGGAGATAATAATGTTGCCCCAGCAGCATGTTATTCAAAATCTTTTACAGTTTCTCTTGCTAGAACATGGAATTCCCTTCCACCCTATGTCAGAGACTGTCAAACTTTACCATCTTTCAGAAACAAATTGAAAATAAAATTATTAACATAAACAACTCACTAATATTACTCTTTACAAATTAATAATGTGTTTTTTCATTATTTAATAAAAATAGATTTAAGATTATTGTTAATAATAATAATAATAATAATAATAATAATAATAATAATAATAATAATAATAATAGCTTTATTTTACCTGGCAGAGTTAAGGCCTTAAGGCCTTGTCTACCACTCAACCAGGTTTAAAAAAATACAAACAAAAAAAATAGTCTTAAATCTAAATTACAATATATACATAACGATTACAAGTTATGAATACAATACAATTAATATTTATAATGTATTTTGATTTACTCTAAATTTAACGGATTAAATATATAATATGTACAAGATATATAAAAAAACGAGGAAAAGATTAATGACATAGTATAAAATTAAATAAATAGAGAAAAATTAATTATTAGACAACAGGTAACTGTATAAGCGTGACTTAAAGGTGTCAAGTGTGCGGCAACCCCTGATATCTTGAGGAAGGAGATTCCAGGAGCGGGCAGAGGCTACTGTGAAGGAAGTAGAATAGGAGGAAGATTCGTTAATATATTTACCTAATGCCTTGTATAAAAAGCATAGATTAATTCATTGTAGTTTATTACTTTTTTTTCCTTCTTTTCTTTTTATGTATAGTAGATTCGAGCTGTTATTCTTTTTTGTATTCATTATATAATTAATTTAATTTTAATTGTATTTAATTTTATTGTATTATTAGACATTATTTTCATTATTATTCAATTTGACAGATAATTAATTGTTTAGTATGGCTATTATTGTAATTTTTTGTATTTAAATGTAACATATGTTTGTCCTGGTGAGTGGAAGAGAAGGCCACATGACCTTAACTCCACCAGGCTAAATAAATATATTCTATTCTAAATTCCAAACCAGTAGGGGTCACACAGTAGCTTAGAGGTTAAGGCACTGCTCTACAAGCCGGAGGGTCGACAGCTCGAGTCCCGGTGGGGTCAGGATTTTTAAACTAACCCAAACCTTCCGGAGGCACTATGGTCCTGGGGTTGACTCAGCCTCTAATGTAAATGAGTACCAGACGCTTGTTCTGGGGGTAAAGGTGGCCATCACGCAGGGTTGACATCAAATGCCGATTGTCCAGAAAAGTGGGATCCTTAACCGCCTACTACCCCAAGGGTCTCATGAGGCCTGTAGTGGAATCACTTATCAGATACATTACGCACATACCACATACATCCCACGTGGAGTTAATTAACCAGGCTAATTTAGTTTCGCTTATTTACCTATAGATGTCAACGAGTGGCATATGGTTAGCACGTCGCCTCAATGAAACATCTAGTATGCGACTAAGATATTGCTTGGATGAATGAAGATCGGTTAAATTGTGAACAGATGTATTTTTTTATTCAGACTGAGGTTTTTTTACGAGCCTGGAAATCTTCAGACTCGGGACCCACAGCTTAAAGTTCCTCCCGGTGGATTTGTCCCTTGGACATTTCCACCCGAAAATTCCATCGATCCCAGATAAGTACGGACCCGCGATCCTCGGCAGTAGAGGCAATTATACCAGATATATTAGCCCAAAATGGATGTCACTACTAGTTTAGGCGATATTCAGGTTGCATTGTTGTAGTTATTCAACGGGACGAACACTGCATAGAGAAGAAAACTCCAAGCACGACAGGCCATGAATGCATTAGGCCTACCAGCCGGCTGCTGGCCTCACGTCCACATGTGTTAATCACAGAGTAGACGATCATAAGCCAGTGAAGGGGGGACACGTGCTCAGCATCTCGGGTCCCCTAGCCGTTATAGCTGGTTCCTCAACCTGGAGCCGCTACTTAGTGTAGCTACCCAAATGCCTCTCGATGCTGGGTGGGCACCGGTCCCACACTGGCCGAAATTCCGTGAGAAAAATGTCTTCCTCCATGGGGACTCGAACCAGCGCAGGTCCCGTAGCTCTGCGCCAAGGCTTCTTGCCTTAACCACTCGGCTACGGCGCGGGACGAACACTATATAGAACAGCAAGAATTATGAACTCGTTTTCATGTTGAAATTCTGAGAAGCCTCGTGGGCTATTGGTCAGCGTTTTTGACTACAGTTCATGAGGTCCCGGGTTCGATTCCCGGTCAAACCATAGGAATTTTTCTTTAATGGGAATTATTCCTGTGGTTGCCCATGGTCTGAAATTTAGTTTAAGTTAAGGTTAAGAACTCTCCTGGCGCTTTATCACCCATCATATCATCGTGGTAACGTAACTCCCCCTGCTAGACGCCCCAACTTCAGAAGTGGGTTACAATTACGGTAATGTCAGGATACAACACCAGAAATGTCGAAACAACAACCTGGGACATTGAATTAAAAAATGTTGAAATTCTTGGTATTAACTCCGAGAATGTGGTACATCATAATCCACGTTGTCATTTCGACTTGGTGGCATTCTCTCCTGGTAAGGAGTTATTGTAACCACTTCTTTATTTCGGGCGCTTGGAAGGCGGAGTTACGCTGCCTCGATGATAGGTGATGATGATGGTAATGATGTGCCAGGAGAGGCCTTAATCCTAAACTTACACATTCAGTACAGTAAACCAGTTAAGGCGTTTAAAGAGACTATCGTGTATGCGGCCGTCGGTCAGTTAACTCGTTTTAGAGCGGGCGCGAACAAACCGCGTTTATATTCGGCGCCTAAATATTGTGTTGGCTTAGTATGTCTTGGAGATCATAGATGGTATGTAAATGAACATTTTCTATTCCTGTTTGACACGTTTTACCTTGATGAATCCCCTTTTATTTTTTAAACAAACAACACATGGAATTCGTTCACCCAAACTTGTCCCCAGTCTCCAATGCAGATGTATTTGTTTCTCGTTATTGCGCTGTTCTTTGTGCATGAGTGAAACCATGGTGAAAGAAAAATGTCTCACTGAAGAAGAATTAGTGAATATTTTGTATAATTATGATTCAGGTGACGAACTGATTCGTGAATTAGAAGATTCACAAAGTGAAGTGAAAGTGAAGATGAATTTCCACTTCCTGAAATTGATATGCCGATACCATGTGATGTCAATCACCCAAGTTATTTTACCATCAGATCCTACTAGGATATCTCCTTTAGGTATGTACAAAATATGAACTTTCTAGGACTAATAGTTTGTGAATAATGGTCCATTTTCTGAAGTGCCATGAAAAGGGTAGCTGGGGTATTTAAATGGCTGGCCTGTGGGTTTAAATGCCCTGCTCAGTGCCTGGTACTGAATGTGATTAATGCATATGTTAATGATGGTCAAATGATGTTCGGGGACCGTTTGGGCCTTAAAGTTTCCTGACATTTGTCTTACAGGTGAGGAAAAATCCCGGAAAAAACCATCACCCAGGAAACGTGTCCGGACTGAAATCGAACCCGGGCCCGCTGCGTGACAAGGGAGCACGCTACCTCGAGACTACAGCGGTGGACAGAATATTAAATAATAAAATAGTCTTCCAGAATTTGGACAATTAACAATACCAATTAGTTTTTATATTATTTTATTGTCCAGAACATAGGGCAGAATTTTTAAGAGAATATTAATGGAAAACATAAAATAGTTATTCACGAATATGTGTATGCATAAATATTGAAAAATAAAGAAAACATACCTGTTTTAATAAATATTAATTTCTGGGTAATTCAAATTATTTTTTATAATACAGGAAAAATTGTAGTTCATTTCAGTTAATCAAAGGCTACTTGATTTTATAGAATGGTTTCCATGGAAACAGTACTATTCAATGTTACTACACAACAGAAAACTACATTATAAAGCCGTGTGTTACGTCATAAGTGTGATTTGTATTTATGGGAACATAATTATTATTATTCTTGTATATGTTAACAACTTTAATATTGTGTAGCCTATATCTAATATGTATCATAAATCAACATGTAGCTAATTCATAATTGTTATTATATCTTCTTCTTCTTCTGCTTCATGAAATTAGGCCTTTTGACCTGTTTTCACATCAAGTGGGATTTAATGAATCCTCCCATCTAGTAAATGGGCGTCCAACATTTCTATGTCCTATTGGTGTGTACTTTAGTAACAGCTGAGGGATTCTATCTGTAGGCATTCTCTTGACATGTTCATACCAGTTGTTTCTCATGTTGTCAATTCTATTTGTTAAATTAAAAATATTTAAGTCCTTCCTAATATCCTCACTTCTTTTCTTGTCCAAAATTGTCACACCTGCTACTGAACGTAGGAACTTCATTTCTGCAGTTTCTATTTTCCTTCTGTCTGAACGGTTAAGAGTCCAATTTTCACTTGCATATGTTAAGACAGGCACTGCCATAACTTTGTAAAATATTAGTTGTTGTTGTTATTATATGTATAATTTAACTCTGGTGAAGTGGAAGAGAAGACCTTACGGTCTTAACTCCGTCAGGTAAAATAAAAAAAATAAAAAAATAAAAATAAATAAATAAAAAAGTAAATAAATAAATAAATAAAATATGACATGGTCACCGCTCATAATCTTTGGTTTCGATTTTTTGTCCTTCGTTCTTGTGGTGTTCAGCGCTGTCTCCTGCGTTCGGCCCGACTTCCTGCTAATAACAGAAATGTGATGTGTATAGGAAACCATCACGACTTTACCAGCATCACGAGTTTACCTGAGTTTACCCTGTTCTTAATACTAGTAAATTATTTTGCTCCCTTATTGTAAGAGAAAGTGTTTGACACAGAACAGGTTCTAAAATGCCTAAACCTATATTATTTTACGATGATCTTTTTATTCACAGAGGGGGGGAAAAAAAACGAGAGACAGGAGACGTAAAACTGAATATTAAGTCAGTTTTTTTAATTTCATTATGTGATAAGATTTTGATTTGTAAACTACTATGTATCCAGATATGTTAATGTTTTCATTTAAAACCATTATTGAGTAATACCGTTGTTAGAGCTCAGTTTTAATTGCTGATGATGGAACATGTTTTGGAAAGGTCTTCAAGATGATTTAGCTGACGAAGTGATTAAACTTAAATTTAATTAATTTGAGTTCTTAGGTCTCAAATACGCTTTTTAATATTCTAACCTCTTACACAGTTCTTAGGAAAATTTTTGGACCAAAGAGAGATGAACATACAGGTGAATGGAGAAGACTGCATAACAGTGAATTACATGATCTTTATAGGAAGCCAGATATAATGAGAACGGTTAAGTCTCGTAGACTGCGATGGGCAGGACATGTGGCACGAATGGGGAATGAAAGACGTGCATGGAAGCTTCTTATAGGAAAACCAGTGGGAAAACGCCCAGTTGGTAGACCCAGAATGAGGTGGGAGAATAACATTAACTATGAGTTGAGAGAAGTAGATTATACAGGGGATGATTGCAAAGCATTAGCTCAGGATAGGGGTATGTGGAGAGCTTATGTCCGTACGGCCATGAACCTACGGGTTCGATAGTGCCATTGTGACCTTAAAAGCAGTGCATTATGAATTTTAAAATATTAATTGTTGTGATTTTAAAATAGAATCAAATAAATAATGTATCTTACCTCTGTCAGCCATGTCGTCTTATAGGCTAATATATATTGTTGTAGAGACTTCTGGTTGGTAAGATTCTAGTTGTTCTGAATATTGAATTATATTTGCATGTCTATTTATACATATTTTTATCCAAGGGAAATATATGTCATTGCTATCTAATAATATGCCAATCAAATTCTTTTACAAATCAATCATCAACTTATTTACAGATGTTTCAATGTGTGAAATATTTTTTTTCAAGTAGGTGTGAAATCCTTTCGACAGATGCAACACCCTAACACATCATTGATTATTTTTTGTATCATCGTACTTTTTATTCGAAACTAGAGAACTGTAGGGCTCTCATTTAAGGTTTTGATGAGTTCATTTATTTTTTAATAATGTTAGATATTATTGCTGCCAATGGTCATGTAGAAAAAGTAGTTTTCATGTCTTACAGAAGTCTGTTATAGATGCTCCTATGTTTTTACACTGTAACAGGTGATATCGGTCGCAGTGCGACCCACATAGTTTGCACTTGCACTTTTCTTCTGGGTTATGGCGCTTCCCTGTTGTGCATATCCTGTGGTGGAAACCATGGACCGCGACTCTCGTCACGGTGTGTCTGGCTGTTGTCCATTCCCTGTAGATCATCGCATCCGTTGCGTAGAACTCAGGCCATATCTGTTCTCTCTTCTCGTTGAGTTCCCACAGCAGTTCTTTGTAGGCATCTGTTGCCGGCAGGAGAAGGTCCAGGTGGAGCTCTTCTATGAAGAAGGGTTCCTTTGTCAGTATGTACGTTAGGCGTGTATTTTGATACGCTAAGTGCTATCTTTAAAAAGTGTGCTTTGACTTTCTCTATTTCCTCTAGGTTTGCCTTATTTAGGTTCTTCCAAATCACTTCTAGTCCATAGGTCATGATTGGTGCGATTTTTAAGCAGAAGATGACCATTGCTGTCTCCAGGGATAGTTTACTCAGGTTTTTAATACTATTCTGGCCGCTAAGGCGCGTTCTTTGATGGCTTGTCGAAGGTGTCACCTCGGCTCTGCAGTGTGATCCCGAGATATTTAAGGTTTTGATGAGTTCGTTTATTTTTTAATATTACAATTAATGACAATTTTGGTCTAATTGTTTCATGTTAATGACAAGTGTCTGCATTTTAAAACTTGTCGGACGATTTCTCAATAGTATATTACGATGCGAGGTTGAAAACTGGTTTTTATAGAAGCAAGGAAATGTTTAGAAACCGAGCGATAGTGAGGTTTTTAATTTCCGAGATTCTGTAAAACACTTTACAAAAGTATGTTGTACATAATTTTTTGCGCGATGGTGTGTTCAAAATAATAAATAAGAGTAAAATAATAGCATCTCTGTTGGAAATGTTTGCGTTCATTATAAACAAGTGTGGGCAATGTTTATTAGTTGAAATTACAGGAGACCATGTCACGAATCAATTATAAAATGGCAGGAAGTACGTATTTACTGTTTTATATTTTTTCAAATAAAATTCAGTTTATTTAAAATGAAGTGATTTGTAGCGTATAATGTATATTAACACTACCTTTTGGATATATTTTTGTATATACATTGTATGTATTTTATTAAGAGAGCCGCACCACCATCCCCCTGGGTTTCCTCGGGCTTAATGCCCATATCCCCAGGTCTGCTCTTGTCCCTAATTACTCTCTGCTGTTTTTATTATGTTCATTTTCTGGATACAAGTTTCGGGTGTTTGTTCTTAATACTACTTATATACAGTTATGTTTACATATTAATCCTTAACCTAAGTCTTAAGTCTTAAATCTACCACCTAATCTAGTAATATTTACATGGTGTTGTGTTAAAACTAATACTTAATTTACTAACTTACAACTAACTTATTGCTAGATTACATCTAATCCCTTCTTCTATGTCTGCGGATGTCCTCCTCTTGGCGTTGAGTAAGGGCCCATCCGATGAACCTTCTCACTGCTTGATATGGCTGTTTTTCTGTCCAAAACCGTAGAGGAGGCGGCCAGTTCATATCACCATTTAGTGCAGCCTCATGTAAGTCCCTTCGTCTGGCCTCATATTTGATGCATTCGTACAGGACATGTTGTACAGTGTCCAGCTCTGTTCCGAAGCAATCGCAATGAGGCGTTCTTGAGAGGCCTCTTTCATGGAGTTTGACTTTGAAAGAGCCGTGGCCGCTCAGGAGTTGCGTGATATGGCGATTTGGTTGGATCTAAGTTTTCTTTAGCCTTTCCCTGATGTTAGGCAGAAATTCATATGTTATGCGTCCATGTTCTGCCGCTTCCCATCGTTCTTGCCATTCCTCGGAAATACTTTCCTGGATAATCCGTCTGATGGTATCTCGTTCATCTGGTGTCTGGTATAAGTCTGGTATGTAGTATAAATAAAGGGCAGTGTTTTATACTTCCCGTACGAGGTTTGTAATATGTAATATTACAGTACCGGTATAGTTATTTATGTTGGCAACCCCAAAATGTAGGAAGTTGAACTTTCAATAATGTTCGCCATTGCTGTAAGTACGACAAAACACACTATCGCGCAAAAAAGTAGATTATTCGTTGATCATTTTTTTATGCTGATTATAGAAACAACTTCCATTTTTCATATGAATCCAAGTTTTTATATAAAGTAGAAAATTTTGTTTACAGTATTTTACTGTAGGGTTCAAATAGAGGAATTGCTATCATGGGGTAATTCTTCTTCTTCTTCTTCCGTCCAAGTATTAGGCCAATGCCTGTTACGATCCTATAGAAAATTTTCCCTCCAGCTTCTTCCGGAAAATTCTCGTATAAGACTTGAAAGCATAATGATAGTCCCTTCGATTGGTTGCTGGCCAAAGGAAGGCAAGACCAGTGATGGGACTGCCATCTTATAGCCTCTGGTCGGGCTTTTGTGGAGAAGAAAAGAAAATAAAGGAAAGAAGAAATGGAAGAAAGGAAAGACTCCCTAGCCCTCGGATGCCCTAATAGCGACGGGGTCGAAAAAACAAGAGTTAACCAAGAGAGGTTAGATAGTAAAGTTAAAAGAGTGCAAAACACAAGTAAGTGGAAGAAATGTTTTGCTCAGCTTGGGCACCTTGTGGTCGCCATCCACATATCCCCTAGATGAGGACCCCTGAGGGGTAATTCTTATCATTATTTTATCCAGAAACCACTATTAGAACCGCATTCTCCATGTTACTGACATCTTCTGTGAAGTGATTCAAGCAGTGTGTATAATGCCTATGGTAGTTGAGCAGTATCTCTGCAGTGTGTGGTGGACATTTTGTCTTTCGTATACTTTTTTGCGCGATAGTGTGTTTGTCGTACTTACCACCAATGACGACCATTATTGAAAGTTCAACTTCCTACATTTCGGGGTGGCCAACCTAAATAACTATTTTTTATATACAGAATTTTAATGTTTACACATCTTTCTGTGCCTAAAGTTTTATTTTTCTTCTCCACTCGTCTCTCTCCATTCAATTCATATCCTCCAGTCCTCTTGCTCTCATTCCAGTTCCTATTTCCTGCATCCACGAGTTTCGAGGTCTTCCTCTCCTCCTTCTTCCAGGTGGACACCATTCCAATGTTTTCCTGGGTAATCTTTCTTCTTGCATTCGTCGTACGTGCCCATACCAATCTAATTGCCTATACCGTATATAATCTACTATTGAATAACCAATATTCATTTTTTCTCTTAAGACATTATTTTTTATTTTGTTTAATTTTGAACATCTTGCTGCTCTCCTGAAGAAATACATTTCCATCGACATAAGTTTTTGTTTTAAGTTTGTGTTGGTCTTGTCGTCTTGGTTTATTTCCGTCCGGCTTCAAATCTTTAGGCTTTTTGTACATCCAGGAGAACCAAAAGGAATTGCTCACCGCTTGTCATTAACTTGGCTAGCCGCAGGGCCTTTCCAACAAGACTACCTTAGGATTGTTATGTTTTTTTTTGTGACGAACAGGGAGCTGGCCTGATGCATCAACCCCCAACCTGGAGGACCAGGTAATTTTTGGTCTAGGTTTTCTTCCTCTAGCCTTTGTCAAACCAATGACGAACTGCAAGGCAGCAGTATCTGTACCCAAGATAAGCGACCTTCACAGGGTACTATTAGCCGGGCGTACTGAACCCTGGTTTTTTAACGAGGTTGTTACTCCTCCCCCTCACCCTTTTCTAACCTGGCTTGGGATACTGTAATATTATATTTACACCCAAGTGCGGGAAGTAAAACTACTGCTCTCTGTGTATATTACGTACAATGTATATACAGAAAATGTCCAAAAGGTAGTGTTAATATACATTATACGAAAAATCACTGCATCTTAAATTAACTGAACTTTATTTGAAACAATATAAAACAATAAATACGTACTTGCGGCCATGTTATCAATAATTGTTCTCAAGGCCTCCTGTTGTTTCAACTAATAAACATTGCCCACACTGTTAACGTTAGTCAGTTGTTTATAATGAACGCAAATATTTGCAACAAAGATATTATTTTACTATTATTTATTATTTTGAAAACACAATGTACAACGCACGTTTGTGAAGTGTTTTACAGAATCGAGGAAAAATGCTTAAAAACCGAGGCGACAGCGAGGTTTTTAATTTCCGAGCCTCTGAAATGCATAATAGCACGCATTTCCAGAATTGAGCCTATGTTTAATTTCTTTGTGCATCTCATTCCTATTTGTGATTTTTGTTCCTAGGTATTTGAATTCAGCCACTTCCTCAAAATTTCCCTCATTTGTCATTAGCTGTCCATTTCCATTATATAACGATTTTCTACGTGTGACCATATATTTAGTTTTATTGATATTTACTTCCAGTCCTAATTTATTAGTGTTACTCAATAGTGTGTGCGTGTTGTCCTTTAGTATCTCCTCGCTATCGGCCAACAATACTACATCATCAGCATAAACTAACAGCTTATTAAAACCATTGAGTTGTAAGCTTCCTCATTCTCTAAAGATTTAATGACATGCTCTAGTACAAAATTAAATAGTAGAGGAGATAGTGCATCTCCTTGCTTCAACCCATACTGGATTTCATAAGTGTCCGAAAACTGTTTGCCTACACTCACCCTACTCTTTGTGCCATTTTGACACATTCGTATAAGTCTAACTAACTTTTTAGGAATTCCGAACTCCAGCAGGATACTACAAAACTTCTCCCTCTTAATTGAATCATATGCTTTTTGAAGTCTACATATAGTTGATGTACAGTACCATTATATTCCCATTTCTTTTCTAAAATCTGTCTTATACTAAAAATCTGATCTGTTGTAGATCTGCTTCTTCTAAATGCACATTGATGATCTCCTAGAATGTCATCGATATAGGGAGTAAGTCTGCTTACTAATATATTTGTTAGAATTTTGTAGGAAGTTGAAAGTATTGAGATGCCCCTGTAGTTGTTGCAATCAGTTTTATCTCCTTTCTTATAAATTGGTACGATAATTGATTCTTTCCATTCATCTGTAAGAGCTTCTTTTTCCCAAATCATACTAAGCAACCAGCGTATCTTGTCCATCAATTTCTCCCCCTGATTTTATCAGTTGTGCTGGGATCTCATCTGAACCTGATGATTTATACATCTTCAATTTTTCAATCGCCATTTCAACCTCTAATGCACTTGGCTCTGTGACTAGCATTTCTGCTGTTTGTAAATTATCCTCCTCAATGTCCTGTTCTGTATGTACATTTAATAGCTGATTAAAGTAACTTTTCCATCTATTTAATATACTCCTGGAATCTGCAATCATATCCCCATTTTCATTCCGAATTATGTTTGTTCTAGCCTGAAACCCTTTCTTCTCTATACTAATTCCCTGATATAATTCTCTAATGTTCCTATTTTTTGCATTCATTTCAAGATCATTAATCTTCTCTCTCAAATATTCCCTCTTTTTACTCTTTAGTAACTTGGTGTTTTCCCGTTTAATACTACCCAATTGCTCTAAATTTACCTCATTTGGATCGTGTAACCATTTCATTTCATTGTCATCTGAAGATTGCAGTACTTCAAAACTATTAGCAATTTTGATTTGGTATTCTTGCCGCATTTCATTGTTTTTCAAGTTTTTTAATTCAAATTTTACAGAATCGTCTTTAGTGTTTGTTCCTCTCATAAGCAGTTTTATAATTTTATATTAAATTGTTTATATTGTGACTAACATCTCAATGAAATTTTTTTCACCATCAACTTTATTAGTGTCGAATTACACCATGACCAGTATTAAATTTCAGTTCTCTTTTTCAAGGATTGGTATGGAACATGGTGATGGATGACTGTCTCTTTAGGCACCTCATTTCATCTCTCCTTTATATACAACGAAACTGCATTAATTTACTACTAACTCATTAGCTGCGTCGAACCCGGAGTTTCATGTATACACAGACGTATAGCTCTCCATACATCCCTATGCTGAGCTAATATTTTACAACAATTTATTGTATAATTCATCTCTCTTAAATTGTGGTTACTGTTATTCTTCCAATTAATTCTTACCTACTGGTCGCTTTCTCTCCAGTTTTCTACAAACAATTTTAGCCCTTTTTTCTTTCCTGATTCGTACCACATGCCCTGCCTGTCACAGTCTACGAGACTCAGCTAGTTTTAATGCAGTTGGTTGCCATTAATGATAATGAATCTCAGTTCTGAAGTTTCGTCTATTCACTTTATTTGTTTAAACATTTTATTTCGTACTTCATTGCTAATATTAAAAAAATACTTGTATTTTCTCTTCTCTTAAAGTAAGGTATGATGTTCCACATCATTGTATAACGGACCGAATCCCTGTTTAACAAATGTATTATATGTCAGTAAAATTTCACTTAATTAAAAACAATTCTTGAGCCAATTAATCCCAACCTAATATCCAAAATTTCATAAAATTAACATTAAAATATAAATGTATTTTTATAAACTTACTTACTTACTTACTCACTGGCACTATCGAACCCGTAGGTTCATGGCCGCGCGGACATAAGCTCTCCATACATCCCTATCCTGAGCTAATGCTTTCCAATCATTCCCTGTATAATCTACTTCCCTCAAATCATAGTTAATGTTGTTCTCCCACCTCATTCTTGGTCTGCCAACTGGGCGTTTTCCCTCTGGCTTTCCTACAAGAAGCTTCCATGCACGTCTTTCATTCCCCATACGCGCAACATGTTGGCATGAGTTCCCTGAAGTAGTCCCCACCCGGAGAACCGAATGGGGGACTATTTGACCTCCGGAAAATTTTACCCCAGATGAACCCATGTCCGCATTTCTTGGCAGTTATATTTTTACGGTGAAAGATCGTCACTCTTTCACCCAAGGTACTTTTTTCGTCTGTCTTATCACCTTCGACCAGTCCGGCATGGGTAACCCTATCGGCAGCAATGCTACCGCCGGCATAGCTCTCAGGATCATTTAAGCACGCAAGGCACTCCACCACGACAAGGTAAAGATACCATGGAGGGATTTTTATAAACTAATGTTTATTTTTCGACATCAGACGAAATATGTTTACAAAGCAATGTATGAAGCCTGCCTCAATTTTTGTAGAACAAAGTATTGCAGTTAAAGTTATATATTGTTTTATTTGGCACATGTTCCCTACAGTTAAAGTATAGTAAAGCAATCCCACTACAGGCCTCAGGAGGCCCTTGGGGTAGTAGGAGGTTAAGGCTCCTACGTTTTCTGGACAATCGGCACTTGATGTCAGCCGGGTTGTCAGCCTTGCGTGACGGCCGCCTTTACCTCCAGAACAAGCGTCTGGTACTCATTTCCGTTAGAGATTGAGTCGACCCCAGGGTCATAGTGCCGCCAGAAGGTTTGGGTCAGTTTAAAAATCCTGACCCATCGGTACTTGAACCCTCGACCTTCTGGCTTGTAGCGCAGTGCCTTAACCACTACGCTACGGTCCCTACAGTTCTAAACCAAAATTTGAGATACTTTCGAAAGAACAGGCGTTTAATGTGAGAAAATGGGTTAGTTAGTACGATCAGGAGAAAATCTTGCTGTTTTGAGTTACCTATGTAATGTCGGAAATTTGTTTGTAAGTAAATGTTCCATTTAACGCAACTTAAAGTTTGTCACAAACTGACCCTATGGATTACTTTGGAAGACAATGAAGGAAATAGAGGTAACACTTATTGTATCAAATTATTTCAGGATTCAAAATACATACAAACAACAATTAAATAAAACATGTGATACAAAAAAAGGTTACAAAATAGTTTAATGAGAAGCATACAATTTTTGCAAAAACAATTTCATACATCCCAGAATAAATTATTGAGGGACGAGATAGATACAAATATAGAATAAAACAATATTTCAAATTCTCTTCGTTTTAATAACGAGAATATTCATGAGACAAATATTTATCTGACGAATACTTCAGAAGTTCACACATTTGAAGATTCTTATTGAAGTAACTTCCTTCATAACATTTTTTGCAAATAGCTCTACCAGATTCGTCACACATGAAGAAATGCAATTTGCTTGTTGGATGAGGAATCATTTCGAAAAACATATATTTCTGTGAACATTTTGGGAACATTCGGTGGGACAAACCTGCGCAGGAATCATCAAAATGATGTGCTCCTGTTCTTGGGTTTTCATTTAGCGGTGCTCTTGTGTCTTTTCTAATGTGGATTTTCTTGACCAAATCGTTGTGCATTTTCTTGGGATTTTGCATGTACGTGAATGGATTTTGTTTTGGTTCTTCTACAATTCTTTTCTTCGTGAATAGATTTGTGGGAAATTTTGGTCTTAGTTCTGGAGTTCTCCTTGGATTTTCAATTACATCATTTCTTGCAACTTTCGTAATTGGCTTCTTCCTTAGGCCTACTTCTGTTTGTCTTCTTGAAAATTTTGGCGTTTGTACAAAAAATGGTTTTCCTTTTGCATCTTCTGAAATTCTTTTATTTTTTATTAGACTTACATGAGTTGTGCTATTTGGATGTCCATGTTCGCATCCAGCCAAACAGGGATAATCACATATTTTATAATTGTCGTTCCAATGGAAGTCTCCTTCACAATGGTTTATAACTGGAACCCTGTTTTCACATTTGTAATAATACTCACATTCAAAGGGATGTCTGAACTTTGTCTCATGGGAATTACAAACAGGGCATCTCAGTTCCATCGGTACATCCATTAAATGTCCTATTTCGTTGTTATCTGAAGGATGGAAATGTGTAAACATAGAGTTTGCCGAGATACTGTTCAGGTAGTCATGTTGACATCCAGCCAGGCAAGGATAATCGCAAATTTGATGTTGATCATTATAGTGAAACCCTTGTTCGCACTGTCTGAGAACTGGTCTACTGTTCTCGCATTGATAATAGAAGCCACACTCGAATGGATGTTTGAGTTTAGTTTCATCACAACTGCAAACAGGACATCGAGATTCAGGCGGGTCGTGACTTTCAACCAATTCTGTTGTATCGTTGTCTCTCCGACATCCAGCTAAACAAGGATAATCACATATCTGATACTTCTCATTGAAGTGGAATCCCTGCGCGCAGTGTCTCAGCCTAGGGGTGTGATTTACACATTCGTAGTAGTACCCACACTCGAAAGGATGTTTTAATCTCATTCCGTCGTAAATACAAACAGGGCATCGCGGTCTGTGTGGGTGATGGTCTGAAGAGCAATGTGGTACCTCAGTTGTCCAATCTACTGGGGGGTCAGTAGTTGTGATGTCTGTGATTTTATGATTAATGGTTGTTGGTTCAAGAGTTGTTGATTCAGGAGTTGTGAGTAGAGGTGTTGTGGTTTCAGAAGGAGTTGTGAGTAGAGGTGTTGTCGTTTCAGGAGTTTTTGGTTGAGGTGTTGTGGATTCTGGAGGAGTTGGTTCAGGAGTTGTGAGTAGAGGTGTTGTGGTTTCAGGAGGAGTTGGTTCAGGAGTTGTGAGTAGAGGTGTTGTGGTTTCAGGAGGAGTTGGTTCAGGAGTTGTGAGCCGAGGTGTTGTGGTTTCAGGAGGAGTTGTGAGTAGAGGTGTTGTCGTTTCAGGAGTTTTTGGTTGAGGTGTTGTGGATTCTGGAGGAGTTGGTTCAGGAGTTGTGAGTAGAGTGTGTTGTGGTTTTTCAGGATGAGTTTTGGTCAAGAGTTGTGACGTCGAGTTGTTTGTAGTTGCAGGAGGAGTTTGGTTCAGTAGTTGTGAGGTCGAGGTGTTGTGGTTTCAGGAGGAGTTGGTTCAGGAGTTGTGAGCCGAGGTGTTGTGGTTCCGGGAGGAGTTGGTTCAGGAGTTGTGAGCCGAGGTGTTGTGGTTTCAGGAGGAGTTGGTTCAGGAGTTGTGAGCCGAGGTGTTGTGGTTTCAGGAGGAGTTGGTTCAGGAGTTGTGAGCCGAGGTATTGTGGTTTCAGGAGGAGTTGGTTCAGGAGTTGTGAGCCGAGGTGTTGTGGTTTCAGGAGGAGTTGGTTCAGGAGTTGTGAGCCGAAGTGTTGTGGTTTCAGGAGGAGTTGGTTCAGGAGTTGTGAGCCGAGGTGTTGTGGTTTCAGGAGGAGTTGGTTCAGGAGTTGTGAGCCGAGGTATTGTGGTTTCAGGAGGAGTTGGTTCAGGAGTTGTGAGCCGAGGTGTTGTGGTTTCAGGAGGAGTTGGTTCAGGAGTTGTGAGCCGAAGTGTTGTGGTTTCAGGAGGAGTTGGTTCAGGAGTTGTGAGCCGAGGTGTTGTGGTTTCAGGAGGAGTTGGTTCAGGAGTTGTGAGCCGAGGTGTTGTGGTTTCAGGAGGAGTTGGTTCAGGAGTTGTGAGCCGAGGTGTTGTGGTTTCAGGAGGAGTTGGTTCAGGAGTTGTGGGCCAAGGTGTTGTGGTTTCAGGAGGAGTTGGTTCAGGAGTTGTGAGCCGAGGACTTGGTTCAGGAGTTGTGAGTCGAGGTGTTGTGGTTTCAGGAGAAGTTGGTTCAGGAGTTGTGAGCCGAGGTGTTGTGGTTTCAGGAGGAGTTGGTTCAGGAGTTGTGAGCCGAGGTGTTGTGGTTTCAGGAGGAGTTGGTTCAGGAGTTGTGAGCCGAGGTGTTGTGGTTTCAGGAGTTGGTTCAGGAGTTGTGAGCCGAGGTGTTGTGGTTTCAGGAGGGGTTGGTTCAGGAGTTGTGTGCCAAGGTGTTGTGGTTTCAGGAGGAGTTGGTTCAGGAGTTGTGAGTCGAGGTGTTGTGGTTTCAGGAGGAGTTGGTTCAGGAGTCGTTAGTCGAGGTGTTGTGGTTTCAGGAGGAGTTGGTTCAGGAGTTGTGATCCGAGGTGTTTTGGGTTCAGGAGTTGTGAGCTGAGGTGTTGTGGGTTCAGGAGTACTTGGTTGAGGAGTTGTGAGTGGAGGTGTTGTGGATTCAGGAGTTGTTGGTTCAGGAGTGGTGGGAATAGTATATAGCTCAGTAGTTGGGTAAGGAGTTGGCGTTTCTGTGGTTTCCTCACACGTTTCATTAGTTGGGTTGTAGTACAGGCCTTCACCGCACCGGAGACACTTAGCTGCTCCACGAAAACACACGTAATACCACTCGAACGAAAACGGGTGCCGATAGTAATGCATAAGATTTCTTGATGATTTAATAGATGCCACACATATGGGTGGCTGACTCGGAGGACATAATCGATCTATTTCTGTCTCAGAGATTTTTGACGCTTCACTGCAACCTGCCATCCACGGATAATCACAGATATTTAATTTGGTATTCCACTCGAGACCGTCTGGACAGGTCTGAATGATCGGAGTTCCACTGAAACATACATAGAATCTAGAACACGTATCAGACGCATGGAAAGTGTAATTTCCTGGTTCATCGACTTCAGGACAACTTATTTCACTGTAGGACAGGCAGTCCCCACAAGCTACCAGGAAGACGACTGTCCCAATACCAATGAGTCCGAAAGCCCTTGGAACAACAGCTGTAATGAAACATTAAAGCATTAAATATAGGGATATTCAGAAAGAACAGACTTCAAACAATAATCCTATTTATGTTTTTATTATTAATTTAACATTTCTCAATGAAAGATAAATTATATTTGAAGAGAACAATTTTCGCCCATACCGAGACTCGAACCCGGGACCTTTGGCTTGCCGAGCCAAATGCTCTACCAACTGAGCTACCGAGGCGAGTTACGATCTAGAAGCAACATTTTCTCTTATATACGTTGTAATTCCCTCTCACCAAATGCTTTTGAAACCATTGTTTCTATCTTTGCAAATGGCCCGGCAAGCCAAAGGTCCCGGGTTCGAGTCTCAGTCTGGGCGAAAATTTTTCTCTTCAAATATAATTTATCTTTCATTGAGAAATGTTAAATCAATAATAAAAACATCATTAGAAGCCT